>JAQJVK010000015.1:21214260-21814260 GCA_035578135.1 Flexamia atlantica | reverse complement strand
TCTGGCTCATTCCATTTAATCAAATTGTGGTAATGTAAAATACGTCTTATTCAAATTTTAGACAATTACTAGAGATGGTCATGCTTTATTTCCACAAGCAGCCGTTTATGTTTTACAAAAAATAATAATAATTCATATCTCATTTCTTTAAGCTTTTTCAAATTTTATATTTTTAACTAAATAAATCAGTACAATTTTAATAAAATAATAAAGTAATTAATAATAACTAAAGAGGTCTTTACTGTTGATATAAATGCTTATATTTTTCAAAAGAAAGTCGATCAAGGTTCGCCGAATAAATAGTTTCCGTTTGTTCAAGGCCAAGCTATTCAAATTTAAAAATAGCAATTATAGGTTTTCAATTCGTAATTTGTGTTTATATATCTTTCATCACAAACTAAGTAGGATAAGTTTAAAAAACTGAAACATGTACTAAAAATGCTTGATAAATAGTTATTGAAATAACGTTTACTATAAATTTTTCACATAAGGATTGATTACATTCCTATGATGTTAGGAAATAGAATATTTTTATCGAGAGTCACATCCAACGCTACCGCGACTACCAGCTGTTTCTTTCGTTAAAGGGTATAGAGTCTGCCACTTTATTGGAGAGTCTAATGGCTATCCCAAATAACCGGCTTCCTGTTCATCTTAGTTTCTCCTTCTCTCTCTGAGCTTGGGTACCTAGGCAGGTCCAAAAGGGGGTAGTAGATCATCCTGGCAGGGGCCGAGGTACCCTTAGCCAACAAACACCTACGTTCTGTCAGTCTGGAGGACGAACCACCTAGGGGAGAGTCTTCAAAAGAAAGAGAGCTTCCAGGTGGTGGTCCTTGTCTGGGAGTGCCTGGGATATCTTGGGTTAGATATCGAGCCGTACAATAAGAGCCCAGGCGATGAGTTTGAAACGTTTATCTCTTCCTTCAGGGTGAGGCTGACGGGCCATATTCCGATCCAGCACATACCCTCCATCTGTAAGTTGCACGATATTCCTGAGGGAGACTAGATCCACGCAAGAAGAGACCTGTAGCTGTGAGGATCTGATGTGAGGACCTTGGACCTGGATGACCTCAGAGACGACATCACCTGAAAAGATAACATCCGAATAAGACACTTACCTGGATGAGACGCCAACTTACCTGGACGAGACATCACTCGGACGAGACATTACCTGGAAGGGACCAACTGCGACTGCTGTGAGAAGACCTAAAAAACAGAAGGATCGAGAACTTACCTTGGATGGCACTTTCCTGGAGCGGAGAGGAGGCACGCAGCAGAAGCAGATGACCGAACGAGACGACTTCACTGGAACCTCGCGACCGTGAGTTCCCCGGCAGCTGCAACCGGCGCTGGAAATGGAAACTTAACGGCGAGTAGGACTAAGAAGAGTAAGTCAGGAGGAGGAAGGAAGGGAGAGAGAAGGATGGAAAAGAAAGAAGGAAACTTAGAATAAGAAAGATTTGAGAAAAGCCCCCCGAGAAGTAAAGAACATAGAAGAAAGAAGAAGAAGAGTATATCCGAGGTATATCGAGAGATTAGAACTCGGAAGAGGAAAGAATAAAAAAAAGATTGTAATAATTGAGTTTTCATTCCTCCAATGTCTAATATCTAGGACAGCCTTTAAGTGTCTAAGTTACTTTGTAAATCTGTGTCTATTAATGCTGTTTGAGAAATTTATAGTTTCTTTTTATTTATCATCATTTCATAATTTACATCACATCATTTTTTAATTTGAATTTTCATCACGAAATATAAATAAGTTTCCATTTTTTATCATTCCGTAATTTTTATTTAGGCTCTGATTTGCAATGGGTCTACACACAGGCTACTCGCCCATGTAGACTCTTTCCTATGTTTTATTTGTGGAATTGTACTATTCATAATATTTTTGGAAATAAAGTATATTTCATTTCATTTTTTTTCATCTACATTCCAACATAACTATTTCAATTAAACTTGTTACAAAAATATTGTTTTATATACATTTTTGTGTCTTGAAATAATTTAAGCTTAATGTTATGACATGCTGATCAAAAGATATATTTTTTCCTTTTTGAAAACAAAATTCCTCAGACAATTTACAACTATTTGTTTCAGAACAAAAAATTTGTCAAATAATCCCTCATAAATATATAGTAACACAATACATTATTCATTACTTGAAATGGTGACCTACCTCGGTAGATATTTTAAGCCAATTAATAACAGATGAATGTAGGATGATTGTGGCGCGATCTTGTAGTCTTTTTATGATATAATATTGTAACAGTTCAGTTTTTCCTCGTAATATTCAAGAACAATTTCCGTGTTAGCTCCGATGCTTGCTCATTGAAGTGTGAACAGGCCCAAAATGCGTTTCTCCTCTAAAGGGAAGTGTAATACTCGAGAAAATGCTGATATTCCTCGCGTACAAGATTTATATCTCCCACGCAATGTGCGTTTTTAAGTGAAGTGTCGAAGAATATTCTGAACAATATTATTCTTCAACACAGTAAAAGTGGTTTCTCAAAAAACTGTTTATTATTGTGTATTATTTATATCAAGAATATTATTTTGAAAAATGATCCTCATCCTCCTTTTTATGTGTTTTTAAGGTTGCTATAAACCATCTGCTGGCTTTAAAGCCCTTTTAAAAGCTAGATTAATCAGTATTATTTACTTTTTTAATATACATATACGAAAATTAACAAATATATATAAATTAAGTAAAATGGCAGGAACAGGTGTTTAATATACCCTGATTGTGAGTGTTCATTATATAAAAAAAAAGAAAAGTTAATAAAATTGTATAGTAAAAAAATTCATTTGCTTTATAAATACATTCATCCTAAGTAATAAGATAAATTAAAGATTATACTAAACGAAACAGCTGTTTTCTGTAACTTATTGTTAGCAGGAAAGTTATTTTTTCCGGTAGCTGCACGCTTATAACTTTAGGTGCACGGAAGCAGGACTAAACAGCTGATATCAACATTACCGCCAAAAGTGTATATTTATAGGTGAGGTTTGATTAGTTGAGAAACGTGGTAATTTTTGCAGAAAAATTACGATTACAATTTTTTTAATTTAGGATGATGTAAAATCTCTTACACAACTCGCATGTTAAACAGCAACTAACGGGTTTCTCACGTAATATACTATTTCATTACTTGAGGCTTCAGTTTTTTACCTCATTAGTATTTAAATTCTTAATACTTAAAAAAGCAATAGAATAGATTATTGGTTTCACGTAATAAAATATACTTTAAGTCCTGTGTTCTTCACCTTACGCATTTCTTTTCTTTGCCAAAGGTCACAATTTTTTCCCACGAGATAGTAAGGCATAACAAGATAAGCTTTCAAAACACCCCGTAGATAAATACCCATATAGGTAAGATACCCGTAGCTTTGTTAATGTTTTTGCCATAGGAGAATACGCTAACTTAAACTAAGCCCCTCTCCTGCAAAGATGGACCATTTAAATATTGTCACTCCTTGAAAACGATTAAATGATGAGAATGTCCGTCCGTTCGCTGTCGAACTGAGGTAGTTTTCTTCAGTTAAAACTATTTCGGTTTATAGCGTGTTTAAGTCGTTTACTGTTTCTATTGAAATTGTACTTAAATTAACAAGTAAATTAACAAGCTCGATATTCTATTTTGTAGTGAATATGTATTAAATCAAATTATTTGCTGCATATCGATTGGTTTGAGCGAACCCGGCTACAAAGTTCCCGAATGTTTACCCGCGTTCTGCGAGAGCGGTAACGGAATGTTTTGTAATGGAATGTTAAGGGCCGCATTCCACGAACTGGAAGTGGATTATTATTTGGAAACGCTCTATTACTGTTCAGGAATATTTCTAAGAAAAATCAACACCAGAGAGTGAGACTAGACGCGGCAGGCCAGAACAGTTTCCATTTTATATAATCGTATGGGACAAAGCATAAAGAGCATAAAATGTTTACAGTACTTGGAAATCAAATATTTGTAAAGATTACTCAAAAGTGTCTGCAGGATCAAAGATTTTAGATAAAATAACTAGGACTTGTAATGTAAAATTGTACTTGTAAAATTGAACAAAATTTCAGTAGAATGTTTTTGTTTGTAAATCGTTTCTCCAGTCTAAATGATATTTTCATCATACTGACACATCTTTCTATTGGCTAGAAAGTTACCCATTGCCTATACCAGCCTAGAAAACTTCCCGGCCTAGGCAGCGGTAGCAAATGTTTGTTTGTTTATTTTAGGTTAGGTTTGAAAAATTGAGAAACGTAATGTTTTATGCAAGGAATACGCTGTGATAAGAAGTATGTTTTTCTGGGTAGTATGATGAAAAGCATCGTGCGTCACACGGCTGGTAAGTTTTACTGTAGTCGTCCGGTAAAACAGTACTTTCCGCCTAGTAACATTATGTCTGTCAATATTTCAAAAAAGAAAAGCTTATTTTAAAATAAGTTAATCTTGTCTTGAACGTTGATTTTGAACGGTCCAAAACAGGACTTTGTTCAAATTTAACGGTTACCTTTTGTTACAAGTAATTAAATCGCTGTAGTAAAATTAATTTTTAAATGCTTTTAAAGACCAAATTTTTTATCAGACTGAAATTTTAATGTATATCATATCTTAATCATAAACTAACTAAACTTAAATCGCTTTACTTAAATCCCTCGATGAATAATATGACGATAAAATAGAACGATCTAATAAATACGTTCCGGAGCAATCTAAAAAGCTGTAAAAGAGTATAAAACGTTTATGGCTACATATGGTCTCAAATAACGATCTGATCAGCGGATATGTCATAGTCGATCACAGTCTAGTGGTAGCAACTATTCATTGTTAGTTAACTGACTGTCTGAAAGTTTGCTGATACTGATTTGAAAGTACAGAATTTTCGTTACGTTTTGGGATCTGAACTCTTATCTTTTCTTCAAAATGTTAAATACATAGATATACAAATTTGTTTTGTAAGTCTGAATTTATAATACAATTCGTAATGATCAATGAACTGTTAAAAAAAAGGTAACTAGTAAGGCGAATGTATGTAGATCTCTGCTGCAGCTTACCTGCATGCTGCCTTTATGTACAGCATTATCATTTTATGTGGAATGTGGGTTTACATCTCTTCCCCACATGAAACAATTTGTCTCATTGTTTTTTGCTTGTTTCCCAAACGGCATCCAAACATGAACAATCCTCCTTTAAGATGTCTAATTTATATAGAATTACAGTATTTCAGCAATCAAAAATTTTTTTATTTCAAAAAACAGTTTAATGCGCTTTAAGATAAATTTAACCAGATATATTTTTAGACAAAATTATTAAAAAATTACTTAGCTGGAAATCGAATTAGGTTTTGAATTGAAAAACTACACATCTAAAGAAATTACATTCATAAGTGCTGAATAATTGAAAGTAATAAACACGATTGATATAGAATCTAGATAGTAACGGTTGACAATTCAATCAAATAAAGTTTACCTTACCGTCTTCAGTTCTACTCTATTGGTCTTTTTTAATGTAATCAACCTTAAAGTATCACAAAAGATAGTAAAAACCATTTCCCTAATGGAAACATAACATTCGTTAAAACTTCAAAAGTAACTTTTCTTTGATCTTATACTAGACTAGGATGTCAAAGTTCTTTCTGTTTATAGTTTGTAAAAAACATATATTTTAAATAAACGTTTTAATCAAAAATACTTTATTTATGGACTCCTCTAGAAAACCCGCTTTTCAAAAAAATGTTTTTTTTTTACTATTCCTTTCATTGAAATGAAATATAGCCATCGCATTTACAGGCTCTGCCAATTCTTACAATCAAAACGATATTGTTATCGTTACGTTATCATTGCCTAAAACTATCTTGTGTCGTTACGTTATCATTGTCGCAGGTAAATTAAAACAAATAAATGTATATATTTTTATATTCATAATTGAGTTTAAAGTTTACATATCCTGAAGGGGAAATGCATTGTGAGTTACTCTTAAATTAAACATAATCGTCGTTCAATATCATCAATGTATAAAAACGTAACGCGAGCATAAACAAGTTTCTTACAAGTTATTAGGATTATAATTGTTGTTTGGCTTAGTTAAACCTTTTTTTAATGTCAATGACTATAAATCATTTACATTTCGCAAAAATAATTGCAATCGTAATCGTTATTTATGTTTTAATAATGTCGCCGTTGCGGGGGTCAACGAGCCTTCTCAACAGTGGAGGATGGAAATATTCTTAGGACGTTCTTCTAAATTAAGGCCCAATTGAAGCTATTTAATATTTTGAGAATGTTGAAAGAATGGTAGTCCTATAAGTTGGTGAAAAAGGTATTAGAGCCTTTAAGGGTAGTTGAAGACTTCTCAACAGTGGAGAATGTAAATATCCGTAGGGCGTTCTAGTGGTTTAGTTGACGGAGGACCCAATTAAAGCTACTATGTTTAATATTTTGAGAAGGTTGAAAGAATGGTAGCCCTATAAGTTTCTGTAAAGGGTATTAGAGCCTTTAAGGGTAGATAAAGACTTCTCAACAGAGGAGAGTTGAAATATCCATAGGGCGTTCTAGTGGTTCAGTTTACGAGACCCAATAAAAGCTACTGTGTTTAATATTTTGAGAAGGTTGAAAGAATGGTAGCCCCATAAGTTGCTGTAAAGGGTATTAGAGCCTTTAAGGGTAGATAAAGACTTCTCAACAGTGGAGAGTGGAAATATCCGTAGGGCGTTCTAGTGGTTCAGTTGACGAGGACCCAATGAAAGCTACTGTATTTAATATTTTGAGAAAGTTGAAAGAATAGTAGCCCTATAAGTTTCTGTAAAGGGTATTAGGGCTTTGAGGGTGGTTAAAGACTTTATTAGAGGCATAACAGTTTTTGAGCTTTACAGCTACAGATAATGGAGCAACATTGAGAGGATCGTGGTAGCAGTTGAAATGAAAAATGTTTTGTTGCTGAATTTCATGTTGTATCTATAAGAACTAACGAGGTAAAGGAGTAGAGCTGTGCAGTTTTTTATTGGCAGTACAGCAAGTGGGAAGAGCGTAAGTTATCTTGTTGAACAACGTTTTAATAAAGTGGTTTTTTTCGTACTCTTAAGCATCACAGCAGCTACATGAGTACTGCTCTGTACTCACCAGGTAAATTATATTGTGTCAGTTTTAGGTGGGAGGAAAGTGAATGCTTTTAGTGAAATATAATACCCACCAGGCGCCGACGGCCTAACAATGCATTAATTAGTTACAACAAGGCTAACGTAAACTAATTTTCCTGTTTATTAGAGCTCGTATTGTATGTAGTGGTTATATTAATAGTCGGTTGTTCGTCTTCAACCTAATTAACTGTTATCAAATGCATTTATCAATGGGAGTCTGATTCAGAAGATTAATTTAGTAATTATTATTGTAGCTGATGAACTAAAATTCATTTTTCGGCATAAATAATTAAAAAAATGTTTTAGTCTAAAGCGGTGTTTTTTAAACTTAGTTATTATATGTACCAGTTTTAAATTTGAATAACAAAACATAAGATTTATGACACCAGAATAAAACCTTTAAAACGAAAAAATAAGTTAAATTTCACTTTTTAGGTTCAAGGGAAGTAGGAAATTAGTGATGAGGGAGTTATCAATGGGAGTCTGGTTCAGAAGATTAATTTAGTAATTATTATTGTAGCTGATGAACTAAAATTCATTTTTCGGCATGAAAAATTAAAAAAATGTTTTAGTCTAAAGCGGTGTTTTTTAAACTTAGTTATTATATGTACCAGTTTTAAATTTGAATAACAAAACATAAGATTTATGACACCAGAATAAAACCTTTAAAAAGAAAAAATAAGTTAAATTTCATTTTTTAGGTTCAAGGGAAGTAGGAAATTAGTGATGAGTGAGTGAGTAATCTTTTTGCCTTTTATAGACATAAGAAATATTGAATCTTGCCACTATTAATTTAGATAGTTACTAGGTCCCCCTCTAAAGCGATAATTTCATTTGTGCGATACTTTTTATTTGTCTGCCAGATTAAAGTCATGAGCTTTCCTGATAAGTATTGAAAGATTACTTAATAAGGCAAAGTGCAGTAAAGATCTTTATTAAGGAAAAGCACCCAAAATCATTCAGTATAATCAGAAGCACTAAATCAATTTAAAAATATAATTTTCACTACAGGGAATATGAATCTTTTTTCACAGCATTTAGCAAATGTTCAATGTCGTGAAAGTCAGAATACCTTGACGAACATTTTTTATCATAGTTTTATATCTGTGAAAATGCTACAGACGAGCTTCTAGCCTGAAAAAATCTAAACGATGGTAATTAATAACGTATCAACTTCCGCGGAAGTACACAAAAAGTCACTACAGAGTTCACTAATCACGCTTTACTGCAGAGTAAAACCTTTACTGCTGGTTGTAAAGCAATCGTAAAACTCCTCGTATAAAACATTTATTCACTCCAAGATTTCCGTTGTTGTTGGTAACGCTACTTCATAAGTGATTTATTAGAGTTGTAAATAACACTCATGGTAACTACTGAATGGGTAACTGGTTAAACCCCAGTAATTACTATGTAAAAACTGGCTCCAAGAATAATTAAATTTAACTAAAGGCATTTCTTATTACATTGAGGTATTAAGTACAATTTTTTTAAAGTAACTTATAGGAACCTTTACAAAACTTACTGATACACCTGGTTTTACAAAGGGAGGAAATTAAAAATAATTATTAAATTTTAACCGATTGATTTCTTAAGTTTTATGATTGGGGAAGTAAAACTTATTTTCACCTTAATGCATATTTAGACTATGGCAATAGTTCAGAAGGTTTTTGACGTTTTGCTTCAGAATAACGACGTCCTGGATAAATATAAATTCTTGGAAAGGCGATGAGACCTGTATCAATGAAATCAGATGTAAACGGTCCCCTTGCTTTGAGGTGAGCTATGACTCTTAATGCAATTTTTTGAAATATATAAACCTGCTTTGCTTAGGTGTTTTCAGGTCTACACACAGACCGAAAACCAACTCATAGTAAAGTGCTGTATGCAAAATAAACTCACGCGGTACAACTGAGTGTGTTAGCAGTTGGCAAAATATCAGTGCTTAATATGACAGTTTTTGTAGGAAAACCAATTGACCAACCAGTTGGCTTCCTACAAATATAGAATATAGAAACAATCTCTTGTGTAAAAGGCAACATGGATTTCAAAAATCAAAATCAACAAAACTGGCACTGATTGATTTCCTCAATGAATGCACTAAGGCGCTCGATGCTGGAGAGACGGTAATGAGTTGCTTTGCCGACCTTTCATAAGCATTTGACTGCATCAGAGCAGACAATCTGCTAAAAAAATCTTTCAAAAGCAAAAAACAGGAATTTAGGAAGTGGCCGTACATTGGTTTACTTCTAATATATCTAACAGAACTCAAACCATTGAATTGCAACACAAATCAAAATTAAAAATTAAATTCACACTTTAAATACCACAGGCAATTAAAAGAGGAGTTCCTCAGGGCTCCATTCTTGATCCCCTTCTCTAACTTGTCTACATCAATGACATAACCGAATTCATCCCAGAGAAAATTCTTAGAATGAAAGGTTTAGTTTTCCTGCTGCGTCAATTGATCCTATGTAGTAATAAACTACTACAGATGTTTCGTGCTATATGACCACCACATCTTCAGGTTTGTGAAGGAGGTACACATCTCATCCGTGATGAGGTTTCATCATTGCGATAATATTCTTAATATTATCTTTAATTTCTCTAATATTGCGAAAATTCTTAATAATGAAAGGTTTAGTTTTCCTGCTGCGTCAATTGATCCTATGTAGTAATAAACTATTACAGCTGTTTCGTGCTATATGACCACCACATCTTCAGGTTTGTGAAGGAGGTACACATCTCATCCGCGATGAGGTTTCATCATTGCGATAATATTAAAACCCTTCGGGATACGAAAAACACAAAACACGCACAAATGAAAATACGACATCGATTATTAAAAACAAAAACTTGGCCAAGTAATCCGTCTCGAGGTACCGGTGGCTGATGAGTCATGACCATAGTATACATTATGTATATCTACGGTCATGACTGACCTGTGGCGGAAGTTGTGTTCCTCTCCCCCTCTCTGGGCCTTTTCTGGGTTTGTTTTGGTCAAGAATGTGAATTGCGGTATTGTAAATTATGTTTGATTTTAAGGAATGTTGTTCGTTTAATATGTGATCGGGATGTTTTTTGATGCCCTATAAATTTCAAACCATTCTATGGTGTCTATTTGCCTGTTTGTCTGTTTACTGCATAAATGCATCATCTCTAAATTACTATGTGTATCTGTGTAACTGTGTTTCGAATTAATTATATGGTTGGAAAAAGGGGATTAGGAGTTTCTCTTTGGCAAATGCTCTTTAAACCTGGTAGTAAAGAAACGTGCAGTCTCTACACGTAAACTCCCGTCATCCTCCCGTCGTCCTCACCGTCTGTCTGCCGTCTGTGCGTATAAACTCGGACAGTCATTGCATTAATTTTGTAAACGCCTATGCTGTCTTTTATCATAAAAAATTTAAAATCTCACCATTTTGCAGATCAAACCCTCTTAGTTACCAGGAATGGCAGCCTGGATGCAATGGAGGTGGAATCACTTGAAAAATTGAATGTCTTGACTTAGTTTTTTGCCGATAACAGCTTGGAATTTCGTCCTGACAAAACCTTTTAGTTTGCTTCCAAACCAAAGACGAAATTCAAAATGACATAAAAAATGTTTGTTGGAGATGAAAAACTCCTTGAATCAAAATCCGCACAACTTCTGGGGGTGGGCCTGTACGGTGGTTTGGACTGGAGCGAGCATTTGGGGGACATGGAAAAAACTAGTAAAATCAGTTTTTGTTTTGAGGAATTTGAGTAGACTCAACAATTAATTGCACCCTGTTGAAAAATGTCTTCCACTGCTTGTTCGAATTGCATGTCTCGTAGTCGGTGGTGCTCTGGGGTACAACAGACATTAACATTAAACAAATTTTCCTCTGGCAGAAAAAAAAATAATGAGAGCCATAGTACTAAGTCCCACGAGGCCAACAGAACTAAAGAAGAAGTATCAAGTATCACGTAAAAACGGGCCTGAGCCCAACGCTGGGTTCAGCAACACTCAAATAGTTTGACAATACAGATACCCAACATGTTTACACTTTGGAACCCAAAAATTGCCTGAAAATGGGGAAAATTCTCATATGTCTTGAAATTGCTTTAAAAAGTTCCTCCACGATATATATTTTAACATATCAAAAAGCCCCAATGATGGGTGGTCGACAAGTGCTCGCCATCTTGGGTTTCAGGTACAATTTGAAAACTTTCAACTTTTAGTACTCTATATCAAATGTAAAAATAAGATTAAATTTGCTGGAAGAAAAGTATATGTTTAATTTGGTCCAACCACTAACACGAACCACCACTCAAGCATTATAGTAGAATAAACCGATCAAACAACTGTGCAGACATTATCCCGCAGGGTTGGCTTCGTAGTCAGACGGTTTTCTGATTAATAATGTTACGTTCTGCCGTAAATACGTCATAATTTGAATTATTAAGGAGAATTTTACCGAAATAGTTTGTCTCAATACTGGAACAGTCATGCCCGTTGCTCTACCCCTTTTTGCATGTTTAACAATATCTTTAAAATATTACCAGTGGGATCTAGAGTGATCTTTCAGTGCATGCAATACAGCAACTGAGACATAAATTCTTTAAACGGACGTGTCATAAAAATGCACTGAAAAATATAATAGTGGTTTGTTGGACCTACAGAAAGTATAAACGATGTCGTGCGTTCGTCTATGTTTATTTCTGTTCACGACCCGTTATGGCATTTACATTTGACTTCAGTGCACCCAAGAAGTCTTACGGTGATTTCATGAACTAAATTTTATTTTTTTGATACAATCACTTTTGCATAAAAGGTATGATTACAGGTTGACATTGCTTTATAAGACATATTTATTTTACGTCTGATGGTTTAATTATTGTTTTAATTATTGTTCAGTTATTGTTCAATTATTTTTTTATATTGTTTAATTATTTCTGAATTAATGAGCTATTATTATCTGTTCCTTTCATTTTTTTCCTTGACGTATATTCTGCTGCATTGTACATCATTTGCACTAAGAATTGAATATAATTGTTTATTTACATTCTTCTGTAAGCTCAATTTCGAAACTTTTAAAGCATACGTGTGGCAGAGAATACGCCTTTAGTTACTTGTGGTGTCTCTCACCAAACCATGAAATAACCAGCTGTGAATAAAAGGTTTTTTGTTTATCTTTCATTTTATAATTTAGTTTCTCATTTTAATTCAATATTCAATATCCAGTACTGTATTTTTGGGCCTTTGTATTGGACTTATTAAAATTGTATTTGTATTGTTTATCAGGTATTATTATAATACACGTATTATTATTTGTCACGTATTACATTAGGTGCTTAGCTCCCCTATATCATTGGCGACCCCATATAAACATTTGCCTTCATGTTTATTTTTATTTTATCATTTATCACAAATATTTATTTAATAGTAAGTTCACCTTACCAAAATTGTTTTCCATCTTATCACTGGACGATATTTAAAAACGACTTTAAGGTCTTTGAGCAGTAAATAATGAGCTTAACGTAAGAAAACTAAATACAACGTCTCAAGATGAAACTCTTTTGTACACCAGTTACTGTGAAATTGCCACCGTTCTGGGCGAGTAGGCCAATCCTCTGGTTTTCTTAGTCCGCGCAACCGAATCCCAATTACCGATATCAGTTGTATCAGGAACAACTGATATCGGTAATATTAAGGTAATCAGATATCCAGCTAGCAATAGTTATTTGTCCAACAAGAGGAATTGTTGGCGCATAAGGCTGGCTGATAGCTAGCTAGCTACAATTTCATACGAAGAAGACAAAGGTACTATACCCCCCCGAATACACGATAGCTAGCTAGCTACAATTTCATACGACGGAGACAAAGGTACTTTTCCCCCGAATACACATAAACTTTTTTTACAACCTGTACGTATAAATAAATATACCATTAAAAAATTATCAATGTATTCACACGAAAACGCAATAAAACTAGTTGATTGTATTTTATCGATTAACATAACTTGCGCAACGTATCAGCTGTTAGTAATGTCCTGTTACTATCACTAATCAGGTATTTCCGCCTGTAGTCCGTTGAGCTGCAACGTATGAGTAGAAATTTGAAGGTGCTTGATTTTTTAATAATTAATTTAAATATTATCCTAATAGGTTTATTTTATCCCCCAGAAAACCGTTTAAATTATATTTATTAATCTTAAAACGAAAAAAGTGTTATTGTTCAGTTTATTTCATCTAGTAATTTTGTTAAACAAAATCATTCTCGCAAGCCTTGATAATTTTAAAGCAGGAAATAAAGTATAAACCAGTGCCACGTTAACGAATGAAACAGTGGGTTTGATATTCTGGTCCTTACTCGGCTGATTTAGAACTGCCAAGATTTGTATCTTTGCGATTGGTATTCCTCTTACAACCCCACAACAAGTTGTTATACTTGATACAAGATATACTCGAACGTAAAATTTACTGAATTACTTTATATTTAATTTAGGTTCAGCAAAATAATGTAGAGAGTATACTATATTAGTATTGGCTTTGTATGTTTTCATGTTATGTTTTCCAATTTTAACGAAAAACTTATTTCATGTTGATTGCTGGTCTCATTTATTATTAAAATCGCAATATCGATATATTTCCAAGAAGCAATTATAAGAAAACGCTAAGGTATTTTTTTTAATATCTTCGTTTGAAAAGTAACAAGAGACGATTACTTCTTCATTTATAGAAAGAATATCAACAAATTAAAATACCCTCGTTGCAGCGGACCTGCATACTCAGCAAATTTCAAATGCTTAAATAAATCAATCAAGCGTTAGACGAAGCCTCAAATGAAATTAATTCCAATTAAATCCTAAATTGAGAATACCAAAGTTTTCCCGTAAGACTACCATGGAAAATTATTGATGCAAGTTTGCTGCAATGGAAATGTGAAATTTGCAGTTTGTTAAATTATCCTGTGGATATCAATTAGATGAAGGTCAACTTGATCTAATATCAAGTTTTGTTCAGATGCGTTAAGAAATAAACGAGATATAGAATTTTATTTATTTCCCATAAAGTTAACATTGGGACAACGTACTGTGCTCACCACCAGCGACATCTCGGTAACCAATGGACATAGAGCAATAATTTAAGATGGTAGTTTGTTCAAGCTGAATTCAATGGTCTAAACCAAAAATTGATCATTTTTATTTTTCAATGTAAAAAGTCCAAAAACCCATTTTCGGAGGGGATTATCTCGCCCTTCCGATGGTCCGATCGGGCCGGTTTTCGAACTCGTCCGACTAATTACTACTTAACATTTCTGTGCTGAATTTCATTCAAATCGGACTATTTTTACGCGAGTAATTGTGCTACAGACATTATTTACATTTTTGAAAGCGAACGAATTGTGTTTTTGCCACCTGACCTTGAAACGAAAAGTTATAATGGTCTCAGGCATATGTGTTATCATGAAACCTACGATAAAAGCTCCGTCCGTACCTTGAAATTCGCCAATATCAAGTATTTCTTTTTATCTGTTTTTAATTCTTTAGTTCCATTTAGATTTAAGTACAAAAGCTTAAGTTATCGTTGTTAAATGTTGCTTATAGTAAATAGTAAAAAATATCAACAAAGTTATTATTCTAAATTTCTTAACAAATTAAATTTTTCAGCTCTAATTACAATAACATGTGATGTCACTGACGCTAATATTAGAGTAATGTTTACCAGGCTGTAAAATAACACATAAACCTATGTGGCTGAAAACTCGTAAAGCCGGCCTCAGTCCTCAGTGACGTTATACGACGACTCCCTGAGAGAAATAGTGTTATTCTTTGACAAAACAAACCAATAACTGAGTCAAAATTAAAATTATTTGTAGTGTACGATTATTACATCTACTTAGAGTTCAGTTTAATATAAGTATAAACGTGTTTTTGGTTTCAGTGGCCTTAATTTATTAATCCATAAAAACAAATATCATGCTATATAATAGTATTGCGTTACAAGCTTTAGCCAACTCCTCATATAATGGATGTGAAATATCGACTTAATTTAAAGTGCACTCATGGTATTTACTTTTAGTGTATCGTTTTATTTTTAAGTACACAAATTACATACTACATTGAATGTAAGCTCGCTCTATTTTTTAAAAGTGATTTCAAATGGCTGCATATTGCATGCTTGCACCGGAACAGTTGGATGTATGTTGAGAAGAAAATTGTCATTGCCAACACACAAGATAACATTTCACAATAACCTTCGAACATAAGGTCACTGGTTTGCTCTTAGAAGATTGGTTGTACAATATTCATGTTCGAACATGTGGTTCCTCTCCCGTGTCGGTTCTCAGTCTACTATTTCACAGAATAATCTCTTGTCGGGAAAAACACAATTGTAAATCCAAGTTGAGCAGCAGAAGCTCGAGATTTTTTCCTAAAAGTACAATTACTAATGTCATTTGGTTAACGGAAGCTCTCAGTAATACAAATAGGCCAGATACTTAATATCTTGGACAAAGAAAATATATCGGTTTTGGGAATTGCTTTAAAATGTGTTCTTGTAAGTCTATAAAAAAAGTGTAATATAAAAATTTAAATACTGTATATAAAAAGTCCTCATGGTGGGGGGGTGGCAAATGGCAACCATCTTTGATTTTAGGTGCCATGTACAGAATATTCCTAAAGACTTCGAAAACAATCAACGTCCATTACGCTAAATTGAACTAAAAATTAAATAAAGGGTAATTCAAGTTCTATATTGGGTTAAATATTTATTTGATAATCTAAATTTCTCACATAGTTTTATTAAATACCTTAAGCGTTTATTGGTTGATGATAACCACTGAAACCCTCGTGGGATTAAGCGGTGATTATTTCATAAATTGATGGACCAATGCAAACACAATATAATAATTTCACAATATATAAATGTGCGAAATGTAATTTCCTTACATTGTTTGAACTAACTACCTTAGAGTGCCGAAAGATGAAAGGTTTTTTAAGATATTTGAGAAATACTCGGGATGGCACTTAATATCCAAGATGACGGCCTAATATTTACCGAGTATCCCCAACTAGGGCTTTTTGATTGTTAAAATGTACTCCTAGAAGGACAATTTAAAGAAATTCACTGAAATATCGGTACACCCATTCCTTTTTCAGGCAAAATTTTAATGTAACATCACCGGGCGGACAAGAGAACTTATGTCTAAGAGTACTTGTCATTTTGCTTTTATCATAGAAGGCTACTTATAGAACTCCATATAAGGAAATATATTACAAAAAGTCTTTATGACAAAGTTTTTCTCAAAAGTAATATAACTAACAGTACCATTTCCGTCCTTTCGATAATAGCAATTTGTCGCAAACTTTCTGTGTAGTATTAGGGATTTAGAAGTACAGTCTATAATCACTATGCTCAAGTTAAAAAGTGTACGAGGATCACGGTCACGGTATTATAAACAATTCCCTGATGAAAACACAACACAAGCTGGGCCGCTAAACTTTTCTTTTGATCTTAGAAAAAGCATTTAAAATGCAAATGTTCACTCTTTTATTGAAATTGTGTCGTTTCAGCTTGTCGCGTCAGGAAATTAACTTCAGGTAAGTGTTAATGCGTGGAGAAAACTTCATATCATTTAGGATAAAATATTTATTTTAAATCTTGTCTGTTGTTGTGGTTCTACTATTTAGTTTTCAAATCTGTAGAGCTAATAGAATTTTAAGGTGTATGACCCGTTGTGCTGTATTTTTTACTTTTACATAAAGACATTAATTGTAGTTAATTGTTTTATGATCCCTAACTATTTACCTTTTGTGGCGGTGCCATGCAATTATCAGGTCACATTTTTTATTATTTTTTCTTTTCCCAATCCACAGAAACCTTTTTTTACATATTCACAATAAGAAAGCAAATACAACCCTCAAAATAACATAAACTAGTATTTGTATAGCAGCTTTATACTAGCTCATTTATAGAAGAATTTGTTTACAATCAACTGACAATTTTCACCAAATCGTGCTTTTAATTTGTATAATGTAATAATTATAAATCAGAACGACGTAACGGACACATATTTTATACACGAACAAAGGGGCATAGATATATTTGCCTACATCAATTACATAAACGACCGAAGTTCTTGGGGCTTTGTTTGTGCATGTGTTTACACGAGCGTTAACAATTTTTCATAAATCTTGCATTAAGTTTTAAATTAATCCAATTGGTAAAATAATAATGGTGTGTGTTAGCTAATTCAAAAATTATTCATGGTCCAAACATATATGTATCCACATTATTTATAATTTTGAAAATAATTTATTTTTTTATACCGGATGTTCAAAAACAACTAAAAAATATCAAAAAATTATAAAATACTTGCAGATAAAATAATTGTAAAATATTCCGCTTCGTTCCACCTAATCTGCGAACTCCAACAGTTTACAAATATTTGTGATACTTTGTGTTTTCATAATTTAAAAAATACCGGTTGTTACACTGCTAGCAGCATTATTTTAATGAACAGTTTCTTCACGCCGTTGTCGGGATGATTACGAATTTATAAAAACCTGTGGACAAGCGCTGCTCAGCAGCTGTAGAGTAAACAAGTAATTGAAAATATAAACAAACCCATTGGTTGTTCTGCTCTTTTCTTTGTATTTGTGCCCTGGGGAAAATTTGTTTCAAAAGACTAATATTTTTCCTCATATTTATTCACCAATACCTTTCATTCAAGTATAGGATTAATGGGTTTTCTCAAAGGTTCTGGGTAGTTTGGGGTTTATAATAGATGTGGCTACCATTTACCAATTTATCTAATAATGTAATACTGCTTAAGGAACAGTGCATAAAATATTTGATGTCATAAATATTTTCTGTGTTTACCACTTTTATTATAGTCTTACAGTTAACGTTATTTTGAACAGTCCCTTGACACGATATTCATTGGTCATTAGAACTCTGGTATAAACAACTAAAGGGACATCGTGGATGATTTTAAAGTATAGATTTGATAATAAATACTGTACAATATGCTACCCGAGTGAGAAAACAATCAACATCAGCAACTATTTGATTAAATGCCGTATGAATAAAATAAAACCCGTAGTACTGTATAGGAAATACGATGATTTAGAATATCACGCACTGTAACGGAAATTGATTTCGCAGGAACAAAAAAATTAAAGAATGTAACAATGTCCCGGCTAGGAATGATAAGATCTTGTTCCTTTCAGGGAGAATAAACCGAGGAGGTAATCTTTCCCTCGTGCTCGCACTATCAAAGGAAACAAATTCCTATTTTTCTGAATCTCAGTTATACCTGACCAGAATATCTCGCCTCCTCCCTGCAGCCACGTAGGATTTATATCTGAACCCGACTCCCTTATTCAAGTTATTGGGGAAAAATTTATAAGGAAATGTTTGGTTTGAAAAACTGCCGAAGGCCATATTCCGTATTGTATTTGAAAATTGGCTCGTATTATATAACTACTGCAACTACTAGCTTAATTTAGATTTTTTATTTTAGTTCCGAAACTCTGTAGCAAAAATTCTTTCCTAATTTCTTCAATTATGTACTTTGAACCTAACCTGATTCCCGATAGCTGATTCCATGTTTTCCAGAGTTTCACAATAGGTACAAGATTCAATAAATCTGCTAATAATGCATCAGCTTTTGATGAGTGGAATAGAGGACAGTCGTCAACCTGCTAGAACATTCCATCACGTTGACATTTCACGTGGAATGGTCAAAACCAATAGGGCGGAACTAGGGCATTGCTGAGTGACGTATCACTGCCTCATTCGCTGTTGGGGTTCGTCGTTTTTGATGGTTCTGGAGTCCCAGTGAATCGGCGAGGGAGGCAGTCTCTCCAAGGATTCGGCGAAGAAAGTATCGTCCACCAAGTAACCGGCATCTCGTGGTTTCGCGCGCGTGTGTTTGTGGAAATTGTGAAAAATTAGATCAATGGCCTGTTGCCTTATGGCAGAATTAGGTAGTGCAAAAATTGGATAAAAAGGAGTGTTTTCGTCATTAATTAAGTATGTATTAATTATAATAATTTATTAGTGTAATTAGATGTATAATCTGCTTGCTCGCTCACATTATAACCAACTTTATTTTTAAATAATTTTATTCCAAGATTTGAGAAACATGTAACTTTTGAAATTCATTTTGCTTTAACCTTAGAAAACCTTTGAGTATTTAACGTTTTACAATTCTTTAGTAAACATTTATTTTTCGTGTTTCAGAATGTTGATTAATTTTGACACTCCATCACCTTATAAGTAATTACAACTTAGTTCTGACAATTTGATATTTCAGATTTTATTTAGAATTGAATTAAGTAAAGTATCCCTGTTCTTTGCTGGTCATTTGCCATGCTTCAGTTTTATTGTTTAAATTTTTGTAACTGCACATAATTCTTGGTTTTGTATTTTACTTAATTATTTTAAATTACATTCCTCTGTTTCGGTATGCCAGCGTTTCTCTATTACTTTACCTTGTACCCTTTGCCAAGCGAGGCTTAGTCCAAAGTATGATATTTTAGTTCTGTTAGAAGGTGTCCCAAGTTATCTAATTAAATTAAACTGAGGGTTATTTACATGGTGGAGGCTAGCCGAATCGTTTAAAAAACGATATAGGGCCTTTTCATGATATAGACTTTAAGGTTGATGGAGTGATGGGTTATATGTGAGTTTGCAAGCGCAATGTGGTCTCGTCTAAAACACTAGTTGTAAGAGAGTTTCAATACGTGTGACTACTTAACAGAGAGTATGTTACTTAATGGTTTAAAGAAAAACAAACAAATTACTGTATTACATAAGGCAAACAAATAATGATAAATTTAAAGTAATAAATTAAACAATTTTTTTTCGCTTAAAACACGATTCTATTCCATTTATGGATTTTAAAATAACAGACATTGACATTTCACACTTAACAAAGAAAATGCATTGCAGTTAGCTAGGGATTACGGAGTAAAAGTTCCATCTGATCCTCAATCCATTACCCTTACCCTACTTAGGCAGAAATTAGCATTGGTTAAAGATGTCTATAAAAAGACAACGAGGGATCAAGTATTTCATGGTGTGCTAGAAGCATTTTTTCTAAATAACGATATTTCACCCAGGAACTTAATTGAGTATCCGCAACTACAACAATTTCGTGGAATATTAGAGCAAACTTATGAAGAGATTTACGAAAATCTAGACAATGGTTATGAATTACCAGTAGGTCCACAATCAAGTTTAGCAACTGCTTCTAACACCCTAGACTATCAAAACCTACAACACGTCCAACAAGATAAACTTTTACCTCAAAGAAAACATTTTAATGTTAACGCAAACGGTGAAACTGACCAACACACACAGAAAACCCCACCTCCTTCACCACAACGCCACCAAACACTTCCACAATTGAACACGGAACAAACAGTAAATAATTCCTGTAACGGAGAGATTATCAGCGTAATAAATACAATACAAAATCAACAACAAAACTCTCAAGGCTCAATAAACATGTCGGATCAATCTACGGAAAACATACCTTTGGTGAAACCTGCCATTTTTCATGGACAACAACATGAGAATGTATCAGAATTCCTTAAGAAATTTGATTTGTCAGCTAGATGCAATCGATGGTCGGACAGAACTAAATTAGACTTATTTGGCACATACACATCGGGTATTGCGTACAAATGGTATTTTGATTTTATGGATTTAAAACCCTGGCACAGACTGGGAGAACCTTAAGAGCAGTTTTCAAAAAGCATTTGGTCAAACGGGTTTCCAATACGACTTACAAACAACTCTTGATAACAGAATCCAAAATGAGACAGAAACACCTCTGCAGTTCTTTTTCGAAATTCACAATTTATGTAGGCAAATCAACCCTTCTATGGCTGAAGAGCACATTATCAATTACACAATCAAAGGCCTACGGCCCAACGTTTTTGATGAAATAATCCGAATGGAAAACACTGACCTAAAAGTATTTCAAGAAAACTTATCCAAACTTCAATCTAGGCTCCAACTCAAACAACAGAATACCCGTAAATATAACCTACATTATGGGTACGACTATGTTCAACCCACAACCCATCAGTCAGGGAACGCAACAGCTTTCGTGCATGATACGAAACAAAAGAGTGTTCATTTTGTTGCTGCCCCAATTCAGAATCGGGAGGAGACATCTGCATTATTAAACGTTATAACTGATTTAACGAAAGCAGTCCAAGACTTAAAGTTAGCAAATAAAAATACCATGAGGGACCCCTCCCCTAAAACACAAGCATCAAGAGATGAGAGTTTTCAAAAAAGGTCGAACAGCAGGGAAACCAGTAGATCTCCCTCAAGGCAAGGAGATAGAAGGTATTACAGGCAATCTTCTCGCTCACCAAGAAGATATTTTGGTAACAGGGAAAGACAGCCAAACAGACATGCAGGGTTTTACGGACCTAGGTCAACATATTATGGTCGTCAAACAAACCACCCTTCCCGCTATGATGGATATACCGAAAGGCGTCACAACTGCGACATATGCAAACGGGACAACCACTATACCCAAAACTGTTATTTCAACAAGAAAAATCCCTCAGCAAGGGGTTATAAGAATCCTAAGAATGAGGCCCGTTCAAGAAGCAATGAATCTGACAGGCAACGAAGCAAATCACCCCAACAACAAAATTCTGATCAAAAAAACTGGATAGTAGGCGGGACGCCCTCTGCGAAAGTAAACAACCGGCTTCTCGCCCTAAAAACACAAAACCCCACTATCAAAGGAGGAAATATAACACTCGTGAACCTGAGTCGTTAAATACTTTAATTTGCTCGCCTAACGTCATTGAAGAGAATCTAACGTAAATGCCATTTGCTAACGTAAATGGCACTAGTGAAGTGTTAATTTTTAAATAATTACCCGAATATGACGTATACAAGGAAGAAGAAGTACATTCTTCACTTTTAATAGAAGTGATGCACTTCTACTAAGAGACATTCTTAAATAAACCAAGCCACATGTTAGCCTGATCAACTAATATTCGTGTCTGGTCTAAGAGATTGTTCTCTACAATAAATTTCCCAATAAAGTCTGAGCTCAGCACTGATATGAACTAACTTTTACTTTACAGGAAAGTCAGGACTTCGGGTTTTTAAACCATTATCAAGATGTTTAAAAGGAAAAAAAAATATATAGATGCAATAATGTACTGATAAGAGTATTAAGGAGCAAGGAAATAATACTATTTAAGGGTGAAACAGAAAGCAAAGATTTTTTATGAGTAGATTTTAGGTAATATCTGAAAGTACACAATAATGTAATATTTCAAACAAGGAACGATTTATCAGTTATTCTTGTCACTGAACATATATAACATTGTAAACATTTAATTTTAATATTCAAAATAAATAGGGGTAATACAAGGCAAAAATATGACCAGCAAAGGATTTTCTGAGCAGCAGAATTTGTTTTACATTATTGTATTTGCAGTGCAAGACGACAACAGCTGAGCAGCGCAGTTTGGAGGCAAGACCCACGGGACACGAGGACACTCAACGTTACAGCTACACCGCTGACTCTGCACTCAGACGTCACACTTGCGTACTGGCTTCTTGCTACAGCTGATCCATTCTCCACAACACCGCCACGCCAGCATTAGCAGTGTACTTTGGCTGACTCTTCATTACTACCGCCACGGATACGATGATGACGATGAACTATTGCCCCACATTATACTTTCCGACCTTATTTGTGATCTTGATAACTAATACAAAGGCTACATACATGGGAACACCCATACATGTGGTATCAGGAGTTCACTTCACGGAAATACCAACCATCATACCGGACTACTCGACTACTCAGCTTCTGTACAAATTTCCCTACCACACTAAATCTTCATTCAAGCTACCTACAACTATAGGACAAGAAGCAACATGCAAGAATTCTCTGACAAATCCAAACACCTTTTGCACTAACCAGAATTACTTAATACATCTACAAAATGAAATAAACACTATTTTTAACACCAATGAAATGAATCTTGATCCATCGTTCAAATTAAAATTCTTCAACACATCTTCTCGTTCCAAACGAGCCATAGACTTCATCGGGGATGCACTTTCCTGGTGTTGCAACACTGCAACGATGACGAATCTACAAGATCTGTCACACAATGAAGAGCAAGTAGATGACAAGATGAATAACCTTCTAGACTATGTAAAGGAGGAACATGCAGACCTCACCCTTGCAGAAGAAAAAATGAACAAGTTTTCCAACAACATTGACCATGTTTTGAAACAATTACATAATTCGCTCCGAAAGTATGAGAGCAACTTGGAGGAGGAAGTGAACGTCACCAGTAAGGCCCTCGACAAAAAGCTTCTTCAAAACAATCTTGAAATTATGTCATATTTCTATTTGGCCGCACATTATTCAACACTCTACAAAGTTGAAAATGACTGTCAACACAATTACATCCCGGAAGATCTTCTTAACATGCAGACTCTCGAATCCGAACTTCGAAAACTTTCCACGAAACTGACTTCTTTTAATCTTACTATCGCACTCCCCTTTTCTAAAATATTTCAAATATACAGCTTGCCTATTTCAAAGTGTTACTTTGAAAAAGACAACATCATTTTGCAAATAAAAATTCCCTTGATCCCGTCAAATACTTCTTACACTGGCTATTCTTACCTTCCCATTCCCCTCAAATGGGAAGATAACATATGTAACTTAGTACAACATAATTTTATTGTCTTCAAATCATCATCAAATTCGATTTTCATTGTGGACACCGAAAACAATCCCCATTGTAACCAACATACATCGAATTTGTGTTTAATTCCACGGTACAATTCTCTCTCCTCTCCAGCTTCTAAATGTGCAAAGTATCTAATCAACGGTACAAACATTTCCGAACTTAAACATCACTGTGAATTTCATTGCACTCCCGCACCCCAATATCCCATCGTTACTCAGTTGAAAGTAAACAAATTTCTAGTGACCAATTACAAGAATAGCCTCAGATTAGTGTGTGACAATAACCCTTTGGCTACCCATTCACCAGAAATTGACTTTGGAAGTATTGAGATTGAAATACCATGTAACTGCGAACTACTTGATGGCTCACAGACGCTCATCTCAACCATCACCCCATGTGATTCCAGAGACTTCTCTTCTCCTTCAATTTTCCATCTTGTGCCCCTGCCCTGGACAAACTTAGACCATCTAAAAATTGATCCGTTTAACACAGATAGGACCGAATTTCTTAATATCTCCAGCTATTTACTACCATCATGGAACATCACTATCCCTACCTTTTCTTCTTCCAATCTTGAAAAGGTTACTCTTTTCAAACATATTAATTTATCAAATTCCTGGTCAGATGTTGTTGATGACAGAAGGATCATGCTTTATATACTTTTAGCTTGGTGCAGTATTTTAACGATTTCACTTATTTTGGCAATTTACAAAATTCATATTCTTACTATCAAATTAAATTTGATCCAGCAACCACCACGGCTCCCACCTAGGATCCGAGAAGCACATTCAGTACCTTCTGTGCAGACTTCATTTTAGTTTTAGTTGAACGTTAAACACAGTTTAACGTTTTTAACCGGGGGAGTGTAACTACTAGCTTAATTTAGATTTTTTATTTTAGTTCCGAAACTCTGTAGCAAAAATTCTTTCCTAATTTCTTCAATTATGTACTTTGAACCTAACCTGATTCCTGATAGCTGATTCCATGTTTTCCAGAGTTTCACAATAGGTACAAGATTCAATAAATCTGCTAATAATGCATCAGCTTTTGATGAGTGGAATAGAGGACAGTCGTCAACCTGCTAGAACATTCCATCACGTTGACATTTCACGTGGAATGGTCAAAACCAATAGGGCGGAACTAGGGCATTGCTGAGTGACGTATCACTGCCTCATTCGCTGTTGGGGTTCGTCGTTTTTGATGGTTCTGGAGTCCCAGTGAATCGGCGAGGGAGGCAGTCTCTCCAAGGATTCGGCGAAGAAAGTATCGTCCACCAAGTAACCGGCATCTCGTGGTTTCGCGCGCGTGTGTTTGTGGAAATTGTGAAAAATTAGATCAATGGCCTGTTGCCTTATGGCAGAATTAGGTAGTGCAAAAATTGGATAAAAAGGAGTGTTTTCGTCATTAATTAAGTATGTATTAATTATAATAATTTATTAGTATAATTAGATGTATAATCTGCTTGCTCGCTCACATTATAACCAACTTTATTTTTAAATAATTTTATTCCAAGATTTGAGAAACATGTAACTTTTGAAATTCATTTTGCTTTAACCTTAGAAAACCTTTGAGTATTTAACGTATTACAATTCTTTAGTAAACATTTATTTTTCGTATTTCAGAATGTTGATTAATTTTGAGACTCCATCACCTTATAAGTAATTACAACTTAGTTCTGACAATTTGATATTTCAGATTTTATTTAGAATTGAATTAAGTAAAGTATCCCTGTTCTTTGCTGGTCATTTGCCATGCTTCAGTTTTATTGTTTAAATTTTTGTAACTGCACATAATTCTTGGTTTTGTATTTTACTTAATTATTTTAAATTACATTCCTCTGTTTCGGTATGCCAGCGTTTCTCAATTACTTTACCTTGTACCCTTTGCCAAGCGAGGCTTAGTCCAAAGTATGATATTTTAGTTCTGTTAGAAGGTGTCCCAAGTTATCTAATTAAATTAATCTGAGGGTTATTTACACTACTCAACAACTACTTTGTTTTATGTGTATCGTGTGTCTGTAAAATTATCATATAATTACACATCCAAACAAACAATGAATGGTAAGATTTATTTTCTGCTCAGGTTTTTATAAAAAGTGAATATTTTTATCCAAAAAGCTTGAACACAGGAGCATATGGTTTCAAACGAACAACAGTAGTAGGCCTAATTTTACTCAATAAATCTGTTTTTGGCACCTTATGAATGGGGTAAACCCATTTCCCATATTATGTAAGTTATGAATTTGTTGCTGTTAAATTTTTATTGGAATTTAGGAGACCTTTAATTTATTTCACCTTTTTATTTGTTCATTAAATGAAAACAAGTATTCAAACTCTATGGTCGAAACAATTGAGGATTGATGTGAAGATTAGGCTATTTACCCAATTAAGTTAACACTTTCTTGGTTATGTTACAACAATCACCAACTTGAGCAAGGCCCAGTCCGTAACCAGGCCCCAGATGGTCCCATCCCAATCACCCCTCAATTAGAGTACAGTGTGAGGTGGCCGGCAACTCGGTCCGACTCCAAGTGAATTATTGAATCCTATCAACGCACGAATGTACTTTTAATAACAAGTTTAAAAAAATAATAAAAACAAGTACTTTATCAAAGTACATATCACTTTACCTCAACAAATAAGTCAAAGATCACATGTTTTCATTTATAGAATTGATTGTTAAGTTCGAAAGTTTGATATTGTTCACAAAAGTCGAATTTTAAAGAAATGTTACATTTGTTTAATCGTAGGCAATTAAAACTATACTAGTAAACCTGTTGCTCGAAATCGAGCAATTGTTATGTATTTATTTCAAAATAAAAATAATTATTGTTCCGTATTCTAGAACTATTTTATTAACTATATGGTTGAACTTCCTGTTGTACTGACACTTTTTACAAAATCTTTTTAAAACTAAATTTTTTGTGAATACTCAGTCATCTTTAAGGAGATGTCCACGTTTCCCGGCCCTAAGTAGCGTATGACCTGTCTTAATCTCAAACCGAACTAAAATGGTTCGATAAATCTACTTAAAATCAATGTTAAGTCTGTTTCTTTTTTCTTTTATTTTTATTTATACTTATAGAATTCATACATAAGAATTTATTTCTCCTTTTAGTATTTTTCTTTGGAATATAAACGTATGTAATCATTAAGATCTTTACAAATATGATTCCAAATAAATGTTTTTAAAACTGAATTCTGACCTTAAGTATGTAATAGGATAATAGTTTATTTATTTACATCTTCCATCAACTGAAATGCCTCCAGCTCTACATGCAATGGTTTTAATTCCATTAACAGCATATGGCTTTGCTGAAAAATTTTGTTTGCTCCAATCAGCTGCTTTATTTGAAATTTCTATTCCCATGTTAAATCTTATGGACTAATACGAAACTTTAAGGGCGCCTAGGGCTCTTCCCTTTTGTCAAACCTTTTTAAATTTTATTTCCTGCAAAACTTCACGCCAAGCTCTTTCCAATGACACCGAAAACATGAAAATCGGTTCAGTAGTTTAGGAGGAGTCTTTGTAACAAAAAAACTGCTCGTGTATTAAATAAGTATAGATTGTGACTAATACCTGTACTGTACAGCTAATCATAACTTATATTGCATTGAAACAATGATTTTATCTTACAAAGGCACGAATTGTTAATCTAACAAAAAAGGAGGTAATCCTTGACACTTTATAAGAGTTTTATATTCCTGTCAAGCACAGGTTTAAATCCCATCTTTGAAAAACTTATCTAAGTTAAAAGTAATCTCTATGATTACAATTTCACCCTTAAAGCCTTTTTAATAGTTTTATAAACATTAAAAACAAAAACAACTTTGTTAAAGATAATTAAATATAAAAATTTATTATACTTAAATCCTTACTTTTAGCATTAAAATCCATTGACACCTAATTTACCTAATTGCCAAAATCAACTCAAATACTACAAGTAATTTATAAAAGAAAATTATTAAAAAGAATCCATCATACTGAATTTTAGAATACAATTTTCTATAAACACGTATGAAATGAGAGAGGTCGCTTTTTAGATGGGGTATAGGAAATGGCATATTGAAATTTAAGAAACAATCACATTTCTGTCATATGTCAAACATGACCTACTTCAACGGACAAAACGTAGCTTTACGAACTTATTTCCGTCTATTCTATACTTTTAATATGATCTTATACATGATGTAAATATAAACTCAAGAATAAGTTATTGTACTTAAGTTATTTTTTATTTGTTTCTACTTATGTTTGATTTCTTCTAAAAACATTTTAATTTCTTTTCCCTTATTTATTCAAAAGAAAACAAATTAATTAGTAATATAATATGACCTATGAAAAATAACCTCTTTATTGTGTATTCAAAAATAAAAGTAAAAAAAGCATTCTTGATAATAGTTTTCTTTGCTGGTTCACCCAACTCACCTTTTCCTTGTAAAGACAAATTAGGTTATTTCGTTTTTTAAGAAACAAAAAGTCTTCATTTCAAAAGATTTGCATACTCAGCGAACGTTTAACCTTTAGACAAAACGTAAGGAATGCAAGATATAAGAATAACTAATGGTACTAGTGCCATATATTAAATGCAGCAAAGAAATAAACATCAGGGAAAGAAAGGTTTTTTTCAACCAAAAACTACATAGTTTAGCGATTCTGTGATGGTGTAAATTATATCTAATTTAGGATTCTAACCTAAATAGGGGCTTTTTATTTGGAAGCCCTGAATAAAACTATTGTGGTCTACCTTAGGATTTACTATGTGTGACATTTTAAGGGATATTTGTTAAAAATTTAAATATTTATTCCAGTTAATTTTTTAGTTCACAAAATTCAATCAGCACCCAACCTTACTATTTGGAACTTTTTTGTTTTTTAACACTTTTTTTTGATTATGTCTCTACTAGCCATTAACATTCCCTGTTTGACGTTTTATAGTGATAAAGGTGCATTTGTGTCTCCTCTTTATCTAAAACTCTAATTTATGTGAACCCACCTGGTAGTTAAGTACTAGAAAATGGCTCACGGATTATTAAACCAGGCTAAGTTGAACATAATAGGACTCTACATTTCAGATTACTAACGGCTTGGACGTATATTTCCAAACCACTTGTTAACTTATGGTCATTTTATCCTTACCCCATTAATGCGCAAATAATAACTGAAAACTTATCCTCTACACTACTGTACAAGGACCAAAAGGAGTGCTAGTGCGCGTTAGTGTCAAGTAGAATACATATACCTTCTCTACACTACCGAATGGACATGAGGTAATGCGAATGCACATAAGTGCAAAGACTTTTATGACGTCACGGCTTCACTAAATAACGTTATTTTACCGACCAGTACGTGATAAAAGGCAGTGCCTTTTCATGTAGGCGCTATTAAGAATCTAATGCACAGATCATGCTTGTGAAATGTAGGAATTAAATCAAGTTCAGATCATCTGTAATCCAACGATTTGCGTTTAAACAAATGGTATGGACAAATTAGTCAATCAAAACCTCTCTGTTTGGTTTTAATTTCCCTTACTAATTGGTTATCACTGAAATACCTTTGATAGGGGTAAGGATGTTATTGTATATTATGCGGTTATTCTCAAAACTGCAGTTGGGTTCATTTTTTTTATAACTTCAGAAATCTCTACTATAATTAATTGTAAACATAAGTGATTAGCGTTGGCAAATTATTGTCACTTGAAAAATTTAGTTTTAACATTGTTGTTCATGAAAACCTTCAACATTAATTTCCGCTTTCAATAACATAAAAAATGTATCTCTTTCAAAACCTACAAGACACGTTAGTTTTGTCTGCAAATAAATACGAAATACCGTCGGCGATTGATTCGAGACAATGTTATTCTTGTTTAAAGGTAAAGTTTATTTTTCTGGTTGCCCCAAGCATCAGGAAAAATGGCAGTTTTACAAGTTTGTTGTTCACCTGGTTCTACAACCACGTTATTTTAACTTCGGTACAGCTACTTTATTTTACATTTACTGAAATCGGCAAGTGATAAGCTAACACACTCTATGACAGCAGTTTGAAGTTTTTAAAACATATTAGTTACAAAAGTACCAGCCACGGCTTCAATTCTACAACGATTAAATGATAGACCTACGGTTTGTAAAACTTTATGCCTTACGATCAAAATTAAAAATCCAAGTCAAACAATTTCTAACCATCCTAATTTACCGTTTTTTTTATGTTTACGAACAACTAGATATGAGATGAAAATTTGAAATTCGATTACATAAACTTTGATGTGGTATGCAAACTCTACAAATTATTTTCTATACTGCTTTAACCGCTTTTATACTCGAGAAAATCATGTTGATTTTGCTTGGATTTTTTAATTTATAGTCATGCTGTTAGAGAATCTGTTAAATCCCAATCCACCATGCAAGTCTATCAACTGTCACTGGATAAGTTGGACCGTTATAAAGCAGAAAATTATCATATTTTGATTTAGATTTTGATTTAGGCACAGATTAGCAAATATAAGTTTCACTACGTTTCGGGATCTGGAATCTGATCCCGTCTTCAGGTAGAAAAAGAACCTATAGAGTGACAAGATTAGTAACTCACAGCCAGGATACCCTGAACCAAAAACAATGAATTTAAAAAAAGAAAATTATCAGTCAGACCTATTTTTGTTTTTCTTAACAATTACAAACCATAATTACAACCATTGCAGTTTTCAATATTAAAAATTTATTATAGAAGTAGTATTAACAAAACTTTGACAAAATGCAGGCGAATGACGGTTATTTTCTTCGATATGACATGTGAAACTACAAATAATTTAACTACAGTTAAAAAATACAGTTTTTTAGTGGGTACAATCTATTTTACCACAATAGTATAATTTCTTTACTTGAGAATGATAAAACCATTGATAACTCCACATATTTACACAATCATGTAAAAGGACAGAGGCCTGTAATATTCTACGCATACTAAATGTTAGTTCTTAATTGCACACCTTATTCATAGAGTCTAGTTTTAATTAAGAATATTGGTGAATTGAGGAGATTAATCCAGATAATTTCCCGCAGGTTCTTGGTTAACATCCAGTAATGTAATTGAAACTGCGCCGCGTTGACATTATTCACCAGCCTCAACTCCTTTTCGTCCCGGCTGTCCCCGTCCCAGCTGACCCGTCCCAGCTGTCCCCGTCCCAGCTACCCCCGTCCCAGCTGTCCCCGTCCCAGCTGTCCCCGTCCCAGCTGTCCCCGTCCCAGCTGTCCCCGTCCCAGCTGTCCCCGTCCCAGCTACCCCCATCCCAGCTACCCCCGTCCTAGCTGTCTCCGTCCTAGCTGTCTCCGTCCCAGCTGTCCCCGTCCCAGCTGTCTCCGTCCCAGCTGTCCCCGTCCCGGCTGTCCCCGTCCCGGCTGTCCCCGTCCCAGCTGTCCCTGTCCTAGCTGTCCCCGTCCCAGCTGTCCCCGTCCTAGCTGTCCCCGTCCCAGCTGTCCCCGTCCTAGCTGCCCCCGTCCCAGCTGTCCCCATCCTAGCTGTCTCCGTCCCAGCTGTCCCCGTCCCAGCTGTCTCCGTCCTAGCTGTCTCCGTCCCGGCTGTCCCCGTCCTAGCTGTCCCCGTCCCAGCTGTCTCCGTCCCGGCTGTCCCCGTCCTGGCTGTCCCCGTCACGGCTGTCTCCGACCCGGCTGTCCCCGTCCTAGCTGTCTCCGTCCCGGCTGTCCCCGTCCTAGCTGTCCCCGTCCCAGCTGTCTCCGTCCTAGCTGTCCCCGTCCTAGCTGTCCCCGTCCCAGCTGTCCCCGTCCCAGCTACCCCCTGTCCCAGCTGTCCCCGTCTTAGCTGTCCCCGTCCCAGCTGTCCCCGTCTTAGCTGTCCCCGTCCCAGCTGTCCCCGTCCTAGCTGTCTCCGTCCCAGCTGTCTCCGTCCCGGCTGTCCCCGTCCCAGCTGTCTCCGACCCGGCTGTCCCCGTCCTAGCTGTCCCCATCCCAGCTGTCTCCGTCCCGGCTGTCTCCGTCCTAGCTGTCCCCGTCCCGGCTGTCTCCGTCCTAGCTGTCCCCATCCCAGCTGTCTCCGTCCCGGCTGTCTCCGTCCCGGCTGTCTCCGTCCTAGCTGTCTCCGTCCCGGCTGTCCCCGTCCTAGCTGTCCCCATCCCAGCTGTCTCCGTCCCGGCTGTCTCCGTCCTAGCTGTCCCCGTCCTAGCTGTCCCTGTCCCAGCTGTCCCCGTCCTAGCTGTCCCCGTCCCAGCTGTCCCCGTCCCTTATGAAAAGTTTCTCTATAGAATATGAAAAATAAAATACGAATAAAAAATAAATATTATAATTTTTTATACAAATCATGTACGACAAATGTTTGTTAAATATTACACGCTTGACCTTGATGAGCCTATCGACGTCGACTTTAATATTTAAAAATTAAAATTAAAGATGTTGGCAGGAAGGATACAGCTTTACAAAATACGTATTTCTTTCTAGATAAACTTGCATTAACGTTAATTACTCGGAGAAAAAGTTAATCTTAAGATTACTTTCCAAGCTGCAAGAATTTATTTTATATCTTTTCTCTCGAAGTTCTGTCTTAGATTCTAAAATTAAACAATATAGCTTATTTATTTTAGACAATAATGAAATGTATAAACGGTGTCTACTTTTTAATGCTTAATAGGGAACTGTAAGTATTGGAGCTTATTAAATTTTAAATTTTAAAAACTATTTTAATGGTTTTACTTGCAGTCTTTATACGACACTATTTTTTATTCCGTTACACTGATATAACCAGTACATTTTCTTTCATTGCATCATATGGTGCCCACGGTTGACGCAAGTTTATTGTTTTTTTCATAAACTAAATATAAATAGATTCAACTTAAATATCTAGGATGTGGAATCCCCTGTCATGGCTTTGTCTACTAGGAGATCGCAAATGAATTTATATCAACTTATAAGTAATAATAATTGACTATTTATATTATTCTTCACAAACGTTAAGAAGAGAAATCATTAAGGTGTTCAGGTGAGTTTGGTTTTTGGACACGACCCAAATAACTTAAAATATTACTGTATATTCAAAATTATATGATTTTTTACAACTCAGTAAACGTTACGAACTTAGTCTCTCGTAATTAAAGGGAAAGTCCAATTTTTTCACACCGTGTGAGTTGTTTTTCAATCAAATTAGGCCTTTTACAAAATAGACTTAATATGAAATATTAAAAAATAGACGTCTCAATATTCTAAAATTCATGTTGTATTCGCTTTCTGAAATGTAAAAAATAAACTGTTAAGATAATTTTAGCAAACCATTTAAACATTACCTTTTTTATGATAGGCTAGTACCTAATTATAATTCTTATTAAATTGAGGTATTATTCTATTGTAAAGACCCAATTCTTCAATTTGTAAGCTCTACAATTTCGACAGTATATTACACAATTAATTTGATAAAAATAGTTCTCGGGGTTTAACAAAGGACTACTATTAGTAAAAATTTACTGTGTTCCAGTATTAAATAGAACACGTAATCAAGAGATTTCAGTCAAAGCCTCGGCGACAAAAGCCAAGCCCCTGGTCAAACACTGAAACGTTTGTTTCACCCAATAAAGCCGATACAAACTGATATATTGGACTCCCTTTGTCCTTAATATATAGTTTAGCTGAAAATAGTTTACAAAATCAGAATAAATTACTATCTGATATACTGATGGAGGTAAAATTATGTGTCTTATAGGTTATTAAAAAGCTTGTTCTTTTTTTAGGATAAAGTAATCATTGTGTGTGTATTTATTTTCTTTACACCTGAAATACGGTGGCATTTGCGCCGTATTACACAAAGTATGTTATTTTATACTTTGTATTACAATAACCAGTTTTCTTCGGCAGTAAATTATTTACTAATATAAGAAGATGACTATATGGCTTGTGAATGTTTAGTTGCTGATCTATTGTTATATGATATGGTTTAACAGCTAATTTAGTTGCAAATAATATAAATAGATCAATGTTATGACGTAGCTGATTCAAAATTGAAGTAATTTATAGCTGTTCATTTTTACTTTTATCATTTATAAAACTTATCATCTAAACCGCTGACAGACAAGATTCTTCAAATGAAAGAGACCATTTAAGGAGGGGAGTCCGGTCACGAAAAATATCACAATTCTACCCCCATCTCCCATAACGCCGATGTTACCTTTCTAGTCGAACACAAACTCGACCCTACTTCATTGTGTGCAGTGCGCAAAAAAAACAGTTCGTTCCAAGGCTCAAAAGTACCTTTTTACATGCAGTTATGAAACATAATATGGAGGCTTTTCAGAACTAATAAATTGTGTGAAATTTAAGATAAGCAGGATTTGTGGTTTCAAATTTCGTTTCTATATAATTTTAGTATTCCCCTGCAAGGGACGGTATTTTAGGACCCAGCACAATAATCTCTGGGCGAGGGACGTCCATTTTGCTGCACTCTGAAATATGAAGTATAAAATATTTACGTGGCGTGGGTCTCATGTGTTTTATTTTCTATAATTCCTGTCACGCCTCTCAGGGCGACCCCACTTTTCTAGTGTTGTAAAAATATGCTTTCCTCAACGTCCTTAGATCTAACTGTTATGTTACCCAACAAGTAGACAAGACAGTTTAAAGTAATATCCTACCTTTGAGAAACTTGTATGTGTTTAATGTGTTAAGAGTTTTTTACTGTAAGAGTGGTAACAGACCATATATTAGACCAAGAGGAAACCTTAGGAATAAATTTTATAGTGATGTGCCTAAACCTAATCTTACCCTGTATAATAAATTTTACATTTAATTGGCACCAACGTTTTTTAACCATTTACTAGACAATTTTAAAGAATTGAACAATAATAAATTCTGTAAAATATTAAAGACTTTCTTACTAAATCATGATAATATAGGACTATTTTTCAATACTATTTCATAAACTAAAAATGTGTTTAGAAAAATTGCTGTTTCCCCGACGTCAATGTATATAAAAAGAATTTTTAGTTTTTGAACTCAATTTGAAGGAGGGAATAATCATGTCACTATTGTGTTTCATATTATAATTAATGTTTGCAAGGAAATCAATGTAAGTTTTCAAACTGTTAGATTAGGTATAAGTAAAGTATATAATTCGACCGGCGAACCCCAAACCTACCGCTTGGGCGGAGAGTAAGATTTTGTGTAGGTTCCTATACAGGTTATTAACCTCGGGACCCAATTTATTGTTCCTTAAAATTAAAACTGTTCTGTTGTTTGGACTTTTATGTTTTTTAGTAAGTTTATATTGAATAATATACTGCATTGTATTGCAATTGAATATTCAAGGAGCATAAAGATTGTATTTCATTTCAAGTTTGTTTGAAAGCCTCAACAGTGCACTTTTAATATGTTATAAAAGTTTTCTGTAGTGAGATTCCAGCAGTCAATTTTGTTCTTGACGAGTATTTTTTATTATAACTTGTTTGAACTATTTTGAATTAAAGTTAAAACATTTAGACGTTTAGGGTCGGATACGTGATAACGATAAATTAATAAATTTAACAACCTTTCACAAAACTTTCTAAAATCTCTATTATTATTATGTCATCCAAAACTATAATGTAGGAACGAAAATCATTCACTTTATGCTCCTGATTCAATTAACTGACAATACATTTCATTTTTATAAGACTTATGAACTATAAAAGCAAAATATAAAATTTAATCGTCAAATCATTTTACAAACTCGAGAAGTACATTTTAATAAAAATACAAAAATAGTTCCCAGTTATATATCTCACAACAATTGGTGGATACTGATTGAAATGGAATTGCAATAACTATTAACATAAACAACACTGACCATTTACGGATATTATATCACCATTAAACTCTAATGCTTATTGCGTAATACTAGCTGGGTATACATTACCGGATTTTAGATAAATAATCACTAATCTGTTGTAAATTACTTCCACATATTAGAGTCTAATTCAAGAGCAGATCAAAAAGATAAAAAAACTACCTCCACTTGTACTATTAGATTATTTCTCGGTAAATAATATTTTCACATCTCACCTATACAAAAATTAAATTTTTTGATTGTGCTAAACGTTCAAAGCTGAAATTTAAACTGTAAAGGGTTTGAAATTTTGGATTCAAAGATAAAAAAAATTATCACTTTTGCCACCGCTTTTAGATATAAGAATTTCGACAAGTTGGTTGGCACTCTTCAATGTTTAAGGCCGGTTACACACATGGTGTAAGGAAAGGTTGCACATTGCCGCAAAAAGACAAAAAAATTTTTTATAAATATATTTTTCTTGGCTGCTGTGTCCATATGACTATATAAAAAATGCAAGTCTAGGAATGGCTGTTGGACGACGTAAGACCAAAAAAAACAAAAGGCAAAAACGTTTTGTCGGGGCAGTGAGCGGCCGGCCTAACAAATATTATCAAATTAGCAACTAAAACGTGTGAAACGAAATCAGAATAATACTTTCATTCGTTTTTTAATCGTCGAAAATATGACGATTGTATCTTACACGCTACTAGTGCATGTCGGTTGGATCCAATTGATGTAGCCAATGACAAATCGTATCACCACGGTGACGGGGCCAGCTGGGACGTAAGGAGGAGTTGTGGCCGGTGAATACTGTTAACACGGCGAGGGTTCTATTACATTACGGGATGTTAACCAAGAAGCCTGCGGGAAATAATCTAGATAAATCTCAGTCCATAAATATTATGTGGACTTTGCAGTTTAATTATTTGAAACTCAATTAATAATATTTTGTTGTGATATTTTAACAGGTTTTTTTCTGTAAATTTTGATACAAAAAAAAGAATTTGGGTTTGTTGTGGTTTACCAATATTAAAAAACAAAACACATTCCGACGAAGGTCCCCAGAGATCTACTGAAATCTAAGTATATAACTTAAAACATTTATGGCCAAACATAAACTCACAAGTTTTTTTGTGCCTATGCCAACCTAGGTCCAACGTACCAACGGACAGTGCGTGTGACGGACTACGCTAGTAATGAGATCATAAAGAAAACGCACGGACGTTATAACAACCTACTTAAGATACTTTATAAGGTTGCCATGATATCTTCATAAGCTTCCCTATAGTTTAACATTAAAACTTTGAATTACCATAGGGCCGTTCCACAATATAGGGCGAGTTTTGTAAAGCCTTTTCTTAAAACACATCTAGGTCCCAAGGGGAGCACATATGTCAAATTTCAGCCATGTAGGTCTTATAGTTTTGGATATTTGCTTTCCATTAGAAAACCCTTTACCTTTATATAAAGAAAGAACAGATTAATATTTCGAATCGTCAATTATATTTCCAAAGTGGTCAGCTTCCATATAGCTCACAAGATCTGCGTACCCCAGTAAAGTATATGTTGTCCTCCCCAACTGATCATTCGCATCTCAACCGTGCTTGAAATATTTTATGTCATAAATATTTTCACAATTTATCATGTTTATTATTTAGTCTAAGAGTTAACGTTATCTGAACAGTCCTTTGACACAATATTCATTGGTCACTAACATTCTGGTATAAACCACGATCGGGACTCCGTGGATAATTTTAAAATATAGATTGTAAAATAAATACTATAAAATAGTGGCTACCTCAGTTAGCAAACAATCAACTTCAGCGACTATTTGATTAAAAGCCGTCAGAATAAAATAAAACCCGTAGTACTGTATAGGAAATACGATGATTTAGAATATCACGCACTGTAACGGAAATTGATTTTGAAGGAACAAAAATTAAAGAATGTAACAATGTCCCGGCTAAGAATGATAAGATCTTGTTCCTTTCAGGGAGAATAAACCGAGGAGGTAATCTTTCCCTCGTGCTCGCACTATCAAAGGAAACAAATTCCTATTTTTCTGAATCTCAGTTATACCTGACCAGAATATTTCGCCTCCTCCCTGCAGCCACGTAGGATTTATATCTGAACCCGACTCCCTTATTCAAGTTATTGGGGAAAAATTAATTTATAAGGAAATGTTTGGTTTGAAAAACTGTCGAAGGCCATATTCCGTATTGTATTTGAAAACTGGCTGGTATTATAAACTTAAAATATGTACGGAGAGATCTCAATATGTTTTAACTAAGTCATACTATACTCAATGCCCTACTCAACAAATACTGTAATCTGTGTGTATCGTGGCTACAAAATTATCGTGAAATTATACATCGAAACAATTAATGAAAATTGTATATTTATTTTCTGTTCAGGTTTTTATAAGAAAGAAAAGATTTTACAATCCAAAAAGCTTGAACACAGGAGCATTTGGCTACAATCAAACAACTGTAGCCATCAGGGCCGGATTTAAGCATAGGCGCCATAGGCGCGCGCCTAGGGGCCCGCGCCACAAGAGGGCCCGTGCCACACAAAAATATATAATTTTTTTTATCCAGGAATTATCGTCGTTTGGTACTCAATAAGCCTCAACCAAGAATAAAAAGATAATTAATAATTGTTATCCTAATTGAACGTGAAACATTCAATTGTTTAACTTGAATGCGAAACAACGTTTTTTAAGTACTTAAATACGAGTAGCAGACAGCTCAAAAGATATATGACATCAACTCCACTGTAGGTCAGATGTTGCGGACGGCGCCGCTTTGTAGGCCGCAAAATTCTCGAAGTGGGGTGTGGGGAAAGGTCTGTAGTGGTGAAGAGAAGAGAAGATAATAATAATAGTGTTCAGGTTAGCTCAGTCGAAAATGTGAACAAATGTGACTTCTTTTGAGGACCGGAAACATAACCTGCAGCTAGTACAAAATTAATGTTAGCCAATCTGAGGAAGAATAATTATTTTATTCCTCACACCTCATTTTTTAAGCTATGTTTCATCCAATAGGCTAGTAGAGCTTGCAAAACCGGATATGAGTCTACGATTGAAGACACAAGTTTTGTATTATGAATGATTTGTAGCTACGGATTGATGCTATATAAATCTGTATTTACTTATGTCTTCAATCCTTAAATAATTTAAGGATTGAAGACATAAGTAAATTCAGATTCACAAGTTTTGGTTCCACCACAGGCCATACGGGAGTTAGACAACATGACAGGATAATAATATTCATGGGAGTAAATTCAGCAGTTTTAATGGGGGGGGCAAGATTTTCAGACCTCTGCTCAATTTTAACCCCCCTCCTCTTTAAAATGTGTTAGACGCTGTTTTGTTGAAAAATATTTGCCAAATATATGTCGGCCGTGAAAGGTCTGAGAGATTTACCGACAGTAATACGACCGATTTTCGCAGGTACGATATTGCGTAACCTAGTCAAGAGCTGTTTGTTATTGCCATAATGTGACCGAGAAATCTGCTTGCTGCTGTAAACTTAAGAGGGTTCCCTACCAACGGCAGTTTTCGTTTTTATGCGACTAGCGGCGACTTTTGGAACTGCGGCTCCATAAGAGCCCATGTTAAATTTGTGCACTTTTTGCCGCGCAAACCGTTGCAGGGGTAAACGTGGTGTCATTTAGCGTCTCCAATTCTTAAAATAAAAGATATTCGGAAATAGCATTGTAAAGATAACGAGTTGCAGAGTGTTTAATACTTCTCCAAAATAGTTTATGCTCACTCATTAAAAAGATACATGGCGTTAAAGTTGGTCAACTTCAACGGAATGTATCTTCAGAATACGTTAACATGAACGATTTTGGATTAGCAATTAACATTCTACTACTCTTCGTCTTTGAAATGCTGTGTTAAAGTAAATTTTATCTTGAAAACTGCAGGCTTTAAATTACACCGCGCGGAGCATGTTTTAGGCATATTTTGGGATAGGTAGGGAACCCTCTTAAAGCAGGGTGTCAACCAGATTTCACATATTCATTTCCAACTTTTTTCTTACTTTTCCAGACCATTAAAAACCCGATGAGTAAAATCAGTAATGTAGCTTTTAAATCGATCACTTGACCACTATCACTGATGTAAAATACAGACGGCCGCAACGCGACCGACAGATTTACCGGCCGCGATATGTCAAAAGGTTTACCGACCGCAATGCGACCGAGAAATTTGCGGGCAATAAAAGACTGCACGATTTTCCGACCGCAATAAGACCGAGAGATTTGCCAGCCGCGGTGCGGTATTATGACCGAAGACCGCGATTTGACCGACAAATTTGCCAGGTGCGGTATAAACGACCAGGTTTAGATTTCCCGGCCGCAGTGTGGTCAGTAGATTTGACAAAAGAGCGAGAGACTTGTCGTTCGCGAAACGACCGAGAAATATACCCGTTAGCTGCTGTATTCCACAATGCGACCGACAAGTCGGGAGGAACTGAGGACAATGGTTAAAAAGGAGGACATGTCCTCCTAAAAACGGGGCACTATGGCCCTGGAGGCCCGCACCACTGAGTGAGCCTAGGGGCCCAAAAGTCCTAAATCCGGCCCTGGTAGCCATTTACTCACTAAATCTGTGTTTAGTTTTGTTTGATCTATTTTCTTTGTTATGTCAATTATTTTCTTTACTATGTCAACTTTGAATTTGATGTTGTTAAATTTTTTTTTTAATTTTGGCGCTCTTTAATTTATTTCACCTTTTTATTTGTTCGTTAAATTAAAACAATAACTCAACTCTAGTGACGAAACAAGTAAGTATTGATGTTAAGATTAGGTTATTTACCCAATAAACACTTTCTTGGTAACATTACAACACTCACCCAACTTGAGCAAGGCTCAGTCTGTAACCAGGCCCCAGATGGCCCCATCCCAATCACCCCTCAATTAGAGTAGTGTGAGGTGGCCGGCAACTTGGTCAGACTCCAAGTAAATTATTGAATCGTACCAACGCACGAATTTACTTTTAATAACAAGATTAAATAAATAATAAAAAACAAGTCCTTTATCAAAGTACATATCACTTTACCTCAACAAATAAGTCAGAGATCACATGTTTTCATTTATATAATTGATTGCTAAGTTCTAAAGTTTACATTGTTCGCAAAAGTCGAATTTTAAAGATATGTTATATTAGTTTTAATCGTAAATTATTTGACCTGTATTATATTACTTATAAACCATGTATTGAATTAAAGCAGTTATTTTATCATACAAACACACGAATTGTTAAACGAAAAAAGGAGGTAATCCTGGACACTTTCTAAAAGTTTGATATTCCTGTCAAGCACAAGTTTAAATCCCATAAACTTATCTAAGTTAAAAATAATCTCTATGATTACAATTTGACCCTTAAAGCCTTTTTAATAGTTTTTTAAACATTAAAACGCGTTTAAGTTTATTTAAGGTAATTAAATATAAACAAGAACAAAGCATGTATTATACTTAAATCTAGGGGTGTGCGAGTACTAGATAATCGCGCTTTTTTCGAGCCGAGTATACACTACTCGACTCGACTCGACTTATTGTAAAATACTCGAAAGTTCGAGTCGAGTAGTTACTCCCGCCGTTTACCCAAAATTGGTACTTGCAAAAGAATATTACGGCTATTTTTCACAATGTCAATCTATGTTTAACGAATATAACTGAAACCTCGTTTGTTATACTTGAATTAAAAAAGTTTTATTAGTTATCAAAGACACGTAAATTTTTATATTACTTAATCTTTTCTATAGTTTGAGGTTATTTATTATTATATCTCTTTAAAAAATATTTTTGTTATATTTTGGAAACCATTACAAATAAATAAAAACTTAATTTTTTTGACAGTTAAATGAATAAAAATGTGCCTGTGCGATTAACTCAAAGGAAATATTTTAATCATAAAATGAATCAGGTATTGAGTCAGGTAATTGGTCATGGCTTATAGTCAGTGTTTTAATTTTATTTCAAAACCCAGGTAAGCTTTAAACATAAGTTAGGCTTGAAAAATATATCAAATCTAGAATTATTGTGAGTTTAAGTAAAAGGTTTTCTTTCTTTTATTGGTATCATTTATTTGTAATCTGCTCTTAGTTCAGTAACTCTTTTAAGTTTAACTACCTCAATATTGTAATTTGTATTTGAGTAATGATAATAATTTTTTAGGTAATGTCCTGCAGGCTTCTTGGTTAACATTCAGTAATGTAATTGAACCCTCGCCGCGATACGACTTGTCACCGGCTACTTAGATTGTGGAGGTGAATTCCACTGAGACCAATTAATAGGCAATACTAGCGCATAAGATACCGAGGGCATTTGTTGTAAGGGCAGAACAAAATTAACCAACGGATTAATATCAGCTATGTTGAGAAAAGAATGGCACTTCCACGATATTGTAATGCAAGCATACTTTGCAAAATGATTATGAAGCAGTGTTACTGTTTACTGATCACCTAATAAAGTTTTATTTAAGATATGGTGCACCGAAAGTGATGAATTTATTATTTGTAAGTTGAATGTCATAAAAACACTACTACTACTTAAACTTATTTTATACTTAAGCAAGTTTTTTTTTCTTGAATCTAATTTATTCTTTCTTATGTATATTTGTATCATAATATAAAATCTAAATTTCACAGGTTTGTATGTATATGATTTGATATCATATGATTCTTACAAAATTTTTTCGGGTTGGGAAAACCTGGTGAAAAAATTAAAAGTTCCTTTATAGTTTATAGAAATAAAATATGAATAAAAACTAATTAAAATTATTAGTTGTATACAAGTCCTGAACTTCACATGTTTGTCAAACATTATACGCTTGATCTTCATGTGCTTTCGACGTCGACTTTACTACTGACAAATTAAAATTAAAGATGATGGCAGGAAGGATAGCTTTACAAAATACGTATTTCTTTCCAGATAAGCTTGCATTAACGTTAATTACTCGGAGAAAAGTTATTCTTTAGATTACTTTCCAAGCTGTAAGAATGTATTTTATATTTTTTCTCTCTAAGCTCTGTCTCAGATTTTAAATTAAACAATATAGCTTATTTATTTTTGAGACAATAATGAAATGTATAAACGTTGTCTACTTTTTAATTCTTAATAGAGAACTGTTAGTATTGAAGCTTTTAAATTTTAAATTTTTAAAACTATTTTAATGATTTTACTTGCAGTCTTTATGCGACACTATTATTTATTTCGTTACACTGATATAAACAGAATATTTTTTATTTTATCGAATGGTGCCCTTGGTTGACGCAAGTTTATTGTTTTTTTTATAAGCCAATTAGATTCAACTTAAATATCTAAGATGTGAAATCCCCTGCCATAGCTTTGTCTACTAGGAGATCGCAAATAAATTTATATCAAAACAAATAATAAAAATTGACTAATTATATTATTCTTCAAAAACGTTAAGAAGAGGAATCATTAATGTATTCGGGTGAGTTTTTTTACTAATTTTGGATATTGAGACCCAGATAACTTAAAATATTATAGGTTCAAAAATAGATATGAATTTTTTTATAACACAGTAAATGTAACGAGCCTACTTTTTTTGTAGTCCCTCGTAATTTAAAAGGAAAGCCTAATTTTTCACACCGTGTTGCGTTGTTTTTAAATCAAAATAGGCCTATTTCACGACACGTTGGAGTATAGTTCTATTTTGTACTTTATGTAGTTGTGCCTTGTGTGTATAAGAGCACGCATAAATACAATATTCCCTACAGTCTATTTCATTACATTTCTCAAAATGTTTTAAATATTGTTTCGAGTCAAATAAACTTCGATTTAAACTTTTTAATAAGTAATAAATCATATTTACTTCTGCGGTATCGAAAAATGTTACCTACAGCTGGTCTTTTATTGATTCCCATAAATATGGATCTAGTCCAACCTTACTGGGCTACTTTTATTTAACTCGTTTCTCTATTGACGTCTTTACAGTTATCAGTTTTCCAATTAATAGTGAAAATACTGTTTAAGCTTTTAATGATGTGAACCTCATTTACATTAAATAGTGAAATAATATATTTAAATGCCATTGTAGCCAGCAACATTGGGGTAACACACAATCACGGTCAACTATATTTTTTGTGTTGAGGAGAGAACAATATTAAAATTGAAGAAACACGGCTTTTTACGTAAAGCATAGAAAAAATAAAATCCAGCCCTTCTCCCTTAATAGTTAGTTAGGGTACCGGTTAGAGTATACCAAGAGGAAAATTTTCCAAAAAAAACCCTCCATTACAAAATAAACTAATTAATATTTTAAAACTCAGGTGAAATGTAAAAAAAACTGTAAGATGTTTTCTAAGGAACCATGAGTTTTTTATAGGCTAGTAACCTCATAATTCTTATTAAATTGAGGATTGTTCCATTACGAAAATCCCATTTTGTAATTTGTAAATACTAAATTTGGACAGTATATTTCACTGTTAATTTGATAAAAATAGTTTTGGGGTTTAACAAAGGACTACTATAAAGCTTTACTGTGTTTCAGTATTAAATAGAACACGTAATCAAGAGATTTCAGTCAAAGTCTCGGCGACAAAAGCCAAGCCCCTGGTCAAACACTGAAACGTTTGTTTCATCCAATAAAGCCGATACAAACTGATATATTGGACTCCCTTTGTCCTAAATATAGTTTAACTAAAAATAGTTTACAAAATCTAAATAATAACAATCTGATATGCTGATGGAGGTAAAATTATGTGTCTTGTAGGTTATTAAAAAGCTTGTTCTTTTTTTAGGATAAAGTAATCACTGGGTGCACTTATTTTCTGTACCTTAAATATGGCTGACCTTAGCGCCGCGCCGTCGTATCCAAAGTATGTTTTGCTATACTTTGTATCAATATAACCAGTGCACTTCAGCAGTATATTATTTACTAATATAAGACTAGGACAATTTGGATGGTATGTTTGGTTGCTCATCTATCGTTATATGATATGGTTTAACAGCTAATTTAGTTGCAAATAATATAAATAGATCAATGTTATGACGTAGCTGATTCAAAATTGAAGTAATTTATAGCTGTTCATTTTTACTTTTATCATTTATAAAAAGTATCTTCTGAACCGCTAACTTACAAGATTCTTCAAACTAAAGAAACCACTTAAGGAGGGGAGTCCGGTCACGAAAAATATCACAATTATCCCTCCCATCTCCCATAACGCCGATGTTGATTTTCTAGTCGCACACAAACTCGACACTACTCAATTGTGTGCCGTGCGCCAAAAACAGTTCATCACAAGGCTCAAAACTACATTTATACGTGATGTTATGAAATACAATATTAAAGGCATTTTAGAACAAATAAATTGTATAAAATTTAAAATAGCAGGATTAGTGGTTTTCGATTTTTTTCTAATTAATTTTAATATTCGCCTGCAAGGGACGGTATTTTACGACCCAGCACAATAATCTCTCGGACGTCCATTTTGCTGCATTCTGAAATATGAAGTGTAAAATATTTACGTGGCGCGGGTCTCATGTGTTTTATTTTCTATAATTCCTGTCACGCCTGGTGGGGGCGACTCCACTTTTCTAGTGTTGTAAAAATATGTTTTACTCAACGTCCTGTGGCTCTTACTGTACTGATATCTCACCAAAAAAGTAGACAAGACAGTTTAAAGTTTGTTAAGACAACAGCGTATGTTTAATAGTTACAAAGGTTTTCTGTAGTGAGATGCCAGCAGTCAATTTGGTTCTTGACAAGTATTTTGATTGTAACTTGTTTGACCTATTTTGTACTTAAGATAAAACTGTTTTATTTGGACGTTTAGGGACGGATACGTGAAACCGCTAGCTTAATATCTTTGACCACCTTTCACAAAACTTTCTAAAATCTCACACTATAATCTCATGCAAAACCATAATGAAGAAACGATCATTAATCACTTTCATCCTCCCGATTCGATGTCTTGACAATATATGTAATTTTGATAAGACTTATGAACGATAAAAGCAAAATGTAAATTTCATAAAATGTAAAACCATAAAATCACATAAAGAGAGATGTGTCATTATTTACAAGCTCGAGAAGAACATTTTAATAACAAGACAAAAATTGTTCCCAGTTAGGTATCTCACAACAATTGGTGGATATTGATTGAAATGGAATTGCAATAACTGTTAACATAAACAACAATCAAATCCTGTACGTGTCCATTTGCGGATATTATATCACCATTAAACTCTAATGCGTCATACTAGCTTGGTATACATTACCGGATTTTACATAAATAATTGTTAAGCTATTGTAAATTACTTCCATATATTAGAGTTTAATTCGAGAACAGATAAAAAAATAAAAACTATCATTACTTGTATTGGTGTATTATTTCTCGGTAAATAATATTTTATTTTCTCAAATACGAAACTGAATATTTGATTATGCTAAACTTCCAAAGCTTAAATTTAAACTGTCAAGAGTTTGAAATTTTGGATTCAAAGAAAATTCACCACTTTTGCCACAGTTTTTTAACCGACTTCCCCCACCAACAAAAGGAGGAGGTTCTCAATTCGTCTTGGGAGATGTTTTTTTTTTTTTTTTTTTTTCTAGGGATGTTCACCGATTTCTCTGCGATACTTTTACCAATCAACGTGATTCTACCACCAAAATAACCGGAATGGTTTCCCGTAGGTCCCATATATAACATTTTGTTTCATTGAAATATTTATTTAGGAGAAAAATCCAAAAAACCTCAAATATTCAACATTTTCAAATACTTGTTGTTTACAAAACAAAGCTAAGGTGAACAGGGATAAGTCAGGTTTATTTTATTACAGCTGTTACATCCTTCAAATTAAATTTATAATAATAGAGCAAATGATCAGCTGCTTCATGTTTATATAATGTCAAAACAGTTTGTCTTCTAGGTTATGAATTAATTATTTGTAGATTCAAACACAGTCAATTCCATTGTGATTATTATTTCTTAAATAAAAAAAGTGTAAACCGAAAAACATGAATGAAGAAGAGCAAGTCTAAATCTTAACGTTTTAGTGTGGCCTAGGAATACCTCAGAAATACATCGGAAACTTGGATCTTGTGGAAGAACATACCTACATAACTTAAGACCATCATAGATTGCTTCTATAGCACACCAGTTAATTTTAAATGGCCAAAAAATAAATGTCATCGTCGTACAAAGAGGATTTTTTTGTGACTTGTCATATGTGAGCGCTCTTGCAGTTTCCACTGAAAAAATCCCCAACAGGCTTTGCAAGTCATTGGCACTTCTCTGAGTTCGTGTTTCACAGGTTGAAACATGCGAAACATTATTTTTATATATCTTATTGGACAACTTATAGTGCAAACGTGCAAGCATCGTAATTCGAGACTAGATCGATCTTATGAGTGAGCCCCTGGACAGTTTAGCGAATGTACTTAAATTAACTCATTTTCCATTTTCCAGGTGCCAAGCACATGGTTATCTTGTAATAAAAACCTCTACAGTAAACTGTCCGAGAAAATCTGTCGCCAAATTCGAGGGTTCAATAGAAGATTGTAATTGTGCACGTGAGATAATTCATAATATGACCGCAGCGTATCAGAATTTCAGAAATGTTCCAAGGCTGTGCTGAAGTGATAAGGTTTTTAATGTTTAGTTTATCTGCTTTAAAAATTGTTTAAGTATTCTCCCAAAATTACAATGTTGTGGTCGTGAGTTTGTAAAGCAAAAAAAGCGTAAAGACATTAAATAGTAAACTTTGTCTGATATATCTGTTTGTGCCTTTAGGATAGAAACGCGCAAAAACTAATAAATAGATTGAGCTAAGCACAGAGGCAATCTATTCCAGTTCTTAAAATACAGTTAAAAAATGCCACTGGCGTAGAAAGACACAAAATAAAAAAATATACACCTGAAAATATTTTGCATTAAGCAGGATCAAGATCAGCTGTTTCGAGCTAACAAAAAAATTGACTATACATTAATATCTCTTAAACGGTCAATGTTGAAGAACTGGAACATTCTCGGTGTCACACAATTTTACACCCTCAATATCTTTAAATGTCTGGTGGCTTATCTATGTTATATAGAACAACTAACTGATAAAATATTTTTTTTTGCTCACAGTACAGTAGTGAAATGCTGTGAACATTTAAATATTGTTTTATAACGTAAATATGGATCTGAATATGTCAAATGTGAAAATTACGAACCTATTAGGCTGAAAATTTGCCAGTAATGTATTTGGCCCATATAGGACTGATCTGTAAAGCCCATGTATAGGCTTTTAAAATCCCTTATAAAATGAGATGTTTACAAACATGTGGCCATATGCATATTGCATAAGTAATAAATAGCTAGAGACGTGGAGACTATAACAAATTATAATGTGTACTATATACATTGTCATTTACCTGAGACTTCGCTGTACAATAGACTGTTCTAACCTGTCCAAAAAATGAGTTCAGCAAATACAGTAGTACAGTTTAGAAATCTATTAAGTGATTGAGTCATCAGCGAAATGAACTGGAGTGGAGTATTAATGGTATCCTACAACTATTATTGAATAAATCGAAATCAAATATAGAAGACAAAAACGTCCACTAAAAAGTATGAAATAATTTATTTTTGGTAAAAAAACAACCGACTTCAAACGCTCTAAAAAGTATGAAATAATTTTATTTTATAAGTCAAATTTTGTAATATCCAAGCTCACGTATTTCAAGTCGGCGCGGCTCTATATTGCATCTTAGTTATGTATCTTCTTGGCAGAATAGCTCGAAGTTTTAATAACATTTGAAGTATGTATTTGTTGTATGGCTTACCGGTACTTGAATGTAACATTACAATAAAAATTGTGTGTTAATTTCATATGAATAAGAGAGGAGAGTTTTAAATTTAGACTAGAGAATGTACTTGTGGGTCTTGGGTCTACAATACTGTAAAATTTGTATTTTAAAGCAAAATGTTGTATTTTAAAGCAGTCGAGTTGACGACTGAAATTTTATCCCGCAATTATTATAATTGAGATCAAATTGAGATAATTAATCACTACTCACAGTTTATTGTTTCATATATTGATAGAGCCGCGCCGACTTGAAATACGTGAGCTTGGATATTACAAAATTTGACTTATAAAATAAAATTATTTCATACTTTTTAGAGCGTTTGAAGTCGGTTGTTTTTTTACCAAAAATAAATTATAGATATAAGAATTTCGTTTCTGACGTGTTGGTTGACACCCTTTAATAGGTGAAGTTTAAGGCCGGTTGTACGATGCCGCAAAAAGACTAAACAAATCAATTTTTTAAATAATTTCTTTTACTCTCTGCTTTTTCCATATGTCTATATAAAAAATGCATGTCTAGCGACAGCTGTTAGACAACAAAAAACAAAAACCAAAGGAAAAACGTTGCGCGGCCGGTCTGATAAATGTTATCAAATTAGCAACTAAAACGTGTGAAACGAAATCAGAATAATACTTTCATTCGTTTTTAATTGTCGAAAATATGATAATTGTATCTTACACGCTAGTAGTGCAAGTCGATTGGATTCAATTGAAGTAGTCAGTGACAAATCGTATCGCGGTGGTGACGGGGCCAGCTGGGACGTAAGGCAGAGTTGTGGCCGGTGAATACTGTTAACAAGGCGAGGGTTCAAATACATTACGGGATGTTAACCAAGAAGACTGCGGGAAATAATCTGGATAGATCTCAGTCCAGTAATATTATGTTGACTTTGCAATTTAACTATTTGAAACTCAATTAATAATATTTTGTTGTGATATTTCAACAGGTTTTTTCTGTAAATTTTGATATAAAATCAAGAATTTGGGTTTGTTGTGGTTTACCAATATTATAAAACAAAACACATTCCGACGAAGGTCTCCAGAGATTTACTGAAACCTAAGTATATAACGTAAAAAATTTATGGCCAAACATAAACTCACAAGTTTTTTTTGTGTCTACGCTAACCTAGGTCCAACGTACCAACGGACAGTGCGTGTGACGGACTACGCTAGTAATGAGATCGTAAAGAAGACGCACGGAAGTTATAACAACCTACTTAAGATACTTTATAAGGTTACCATGACATCTTCATAAGCTTCCCTATAGTTTAACATTAAAACTTTGAATTACCATAGGGCCGTTCCACAACATAGGGCGACTTTTGTAAAGCCTTTTCTTAAAACACATCTAGGTCCCAAGGGGAGCACATATGTCAAATTTCAGCCATGTAGGTCTTATAGTTTTGGATATTTGCTTTCCATTAGAAAATCCTTTTTCCTTTATATAAAGAAAGAACAGATTAATATTTCGAATCGTCAATTATATTTCCAAAGTGGTCAGCCTCCATATAGCTCACAAGATCTGCGTACCCCAGTAAAGTATATGTTGTCCTCCCCAACTGATCATTCGCATCTCAACCGTGCTAAAAATATTTGATGTCATAAATATTTCCACAATTTATCACGTTAATTATTTAGTCTAAGAGTTAACGTTATCTAAACAGTCCTTTGACACAATATTCATTGGTCACTAACATTCTGGTATAAACCACGATAGGGACACCGTGAATAATTTTAAAATATAGATTGCAAAATAAATACTACAAAATAGTGGCTCCCTCAGTGAGCAAACAATCAACTTCAGCGACTATTTGATTAAAAGCCGTCATAATAAAATAAAAACTGAAGTGAAGGAAATGAGATGATAAGAATATCTCGCACTGCACGTAACGTAAATTATTTTGAAGGAACAAAAAAATGAAAGAATGTAACAATGTCCCGGCTAAGAATGATAAGATCTTGTTCCTTTCAGGGAGAATAAACCGAGGAGGTAATCTTTCCCTCGTGCTCGCACTATCAAAGGAAACAAATTCCTATTTTTCTGAATCTCAGTTATACCTGACCAGAATATTTCGCCTCCTCCCTGCAGCCACGTAGGTTTTATATCCTGTCCCTTCTCCCTCATTCGAGTTATTAGAGACAAATTTATAAGGAAATGTTTGATTTTTAAAACTGTCGAATGCCGTATTCCGTATTGTATTTGAAATCTGGCTGGCATTAAAAACCTAAACAATGTACGGAGATATTTCAATATGTTTTAACTAAGTCACACTACACTCAATACCCTACTCATCAACAACTACTGTGCTCTGTGTGTATCGTGTTTACAAAATTATCGTGAAATTACACACCCACACAAGTAACGAAAATGGTAATATTCATTTTCTGTTCCGGTTTTTATAAGTAAGTAGAGTTTTCGCTATCCAAAAAGCTTGAACACAGGAGCATTTGGTTGTATTCAAACAACTTTAGTCATTTACTCACTAAATATGTGTTGAGTTAAGTTTTGACCAATTTTCCTTTTATGTCAATCATGAATTTGATGTTGTTAGATATATTTTTGGAATGTTGTCGGCCTTTAATTTATTTAACCTTTTTATTTGTTCATTAAATGAAAACAAGTATTCAAACTCTAGTGACGAAACAAGTAAGGATTGATGTTAAGATTAGGCTATTTACCCATTAAAGTTAACATTTTCTTGGTAACATTACAACAATTACCAACTTGAGCAAGGCTCAGCCCGTAACCAGGCCCCAGATGGTCCCATCCCAATCACCCCTCAATTAGAGTAAAGTGTGAGGTGGCCAGCAACTTGGTCAGACTCCAAGTAAATTATTGAATCCTATCAACGCACGAATTTACCTTTAATAGAAAAACAGTACATATAACTTTAGTTCAACCAACAAGTCAGAGATCACATTATTTCATTTATGGCATTGATTGCTAAGTTCGAAAGTTTGAAATTGTTCGTAAAAGTCGAATTTCAAAGACTTATTGTCTTGTCGAATCGTAGATGATTAAAAAACTGTACGGTAACAAATGACTGAACTATAAAGATAATAAATCATATATTGCATTAAAATAGTTATTTCATCTTACAAAGACAGGAATTGTTAGACTAACAAAAAGGGAGGTAATCCTGGACACTTTATAAGAGTTTTGTATTCCTGTCAAGCAGGATTTTTTAGACCCCATCTTTGAAAAACTTATCTAAGTTAAAAATAAATTCCATAATTACAATTTGACCCTTAAAGCCTTTTTAATAGCTTTTTAAACATTAAAAAGGCAGATAACTTAGTTTAAGGTAGTTAAGAATAAAAAATAACATAGCATGTATTATACTTAAATACTTACTTTTTGCATTAAAATCCATAGGTATCACATAATTTATCTAAGTGCCAAAGTCCACTTGAATGCTAAAGGTAAATTATAAAAGAAAATTATTTAAAAATTCCATCATACTAAATTTTAGAACAACATTTTTTATAAACACGTATGAAATGAGAGAGGTCGCTTTTTAGATGGGTTATAGGAAATGGCATATTGAAATTTAACAATATTTAATATAACTTCTCGAAACAATCACATTTCTGTCATATGTCAAACATGACCTACATCAACGACAAAACATAACTTTACGAACTTATTTCCGTCGATTCTTTACTTTTAATATGATCTCTTTCATGATGTAAATATAAACTCAATAATAAGTTATTGTACTTAAGTTATTTTTTATTTGTTTCTACTTATGTTTCATTTCTTCTAAAAACATTTTAATTTCTTTTCCCTTATTTATTCAAAAGAAAACAAATTAATTATTAATAATATGATATGACCTATATGAACCTCTTTATTGTGTATTTAAAAATAAAAGTAAAAAAAGCATTCTTGATAATAGTTTTCTTTGCTGGTTCACCCAACTCACCTTTTCCTTGTAAAGACAAATTAGGTTATTTCGTTTTTTAAGAAATAAAAAGTCTTCATTTCAAAAGATTTGCATACTCAGCGAACGTTTAACCTTTAGACAAAACGTAAGGAATGCAAGATATAAGAATAACTAATGGTACTAGTGCCATATATTAAATGCAGCAAAGAAATAAACATCAGGGAAAGAAAGGTTTTTTCAACCAAAAACTACATAGTTTAGCGATTCTGTGATGGTGTAAATTATATCTAATTTAGGATTCTAACCTAAATAGGGGCTTTTTATTTGGAAGCCCTGAATAAAACTATTGTGGTCTACCTTAGGATTTACTATGTGTGACATTTTAAGGGACATTTGTTAAAAATTTAAATATTTATTCCAGTTAATTTTTTAGTTCACAAAATTCAATCAGCACCCAATCTTACTATTTGGAACTTTTTTGTTTTTTAACACTTTTTTGTTTTTTAACACTTTTTTTTATTATGTCTCTACTAGCCATTAACATTCCCTGTTTGACGTTTTATAGTGATAAAGGTGCATTTGTGTCTCCTCTTTATCTAAAACTCTAATTTATGTGAACCCACCTGGTAGTTAAGTACTAGAAAATGGCTCACGGATTATTAAACCAGGCTAAGTTGAACATAATAGGACTCTACATTTCAGATTACTAACGGCTTGGACGTATATTTCCAAACCACTTGTTAACTTATGGTCATTTTATCCTTACCCCATTAATGCGCAAATAATAACTGAAAACTTATCCTCTACACTACTGTACAAGGACCAAAAGGAGTGCTAGTGCGCGTTAGTGTCAATTAGAATACATATACCTTCTCTACACTACCGAATGGACATGAGGAAATGCGAATGCACATAAGTGCAAAGACTTTTATGACGTCACGGCTTCACTAAATAACGTTATTTTACCGACCAGTACGTGATAAAAGGCAGTACCTTTTCATGTAGGCGCTATTAAGAATCTAATGCACAGATCATGCTTGTGAAATGTAGGAATTAAATCAAGTTCAGATCATCTGTAATCCAACGATTTGCGTTTAAACAAATGGTATGGACAAATTAGTCAATCAAAACCTCTCTGTTTGGTTTTAATTTCCCTTACTAATTGGTTATCACTGAAATACCTTTGATAGGGGTAAGGATGTTCTTGTATATTATGCGGTTATTCTCAAAACTGCAGTTGGGTTCATTTTTTTATAACTTCAGAAATCTCTACTATAATTAATTGTAAACATAAATAATTAGCGTTGGCAAATTATTGTCACTTGAAAAATTTAGTTTTAACATTGTTGTTAATGAAAACCTTCAACCTTAATTTCCGCTTTCAATAACATAAAAAATGTATCTCTTTCAAAACCTACAAGAAACGTTAGTTTTGTCTGCAAATAAATACGAAACACCGTCGGCGATTGATTCGAGACAATGTTATTCTTGTTTCAAGGTAAAGTTTATTTTTCTGGTTGCCCCAAGCATCAGGAAAAATGGCAGTTTTACAAGTTTGTTGTTCACCTGGTTCTACAACCACGTTATTTTAACTTCAGTACAACTAATTTATTTTACATTTAATGAAATCGACAAGTGATAAGCTAACACACTCTATGAAAGCAGTTTGAAGTTTTTCAAACATTTTAGTTACAAAAGTACCACCGAGTGCTTCAATTATACGACGACTAAATGATAGACCTACGGTTTGTAAAACTTTATGCCTTACGATCAAAATTAAAAAACCAACTCAAACAATTTCTAACCATCCTAATTAACCGTTTTTTTTATGTTTACGAACAACTAGATATGAGATGAAAATTTGAAATTCAATTACATAAACTTTGATGTGGTATGTAAATTCAGAAAATTATTTCCTGTACTGCTTCAACACCGCTTTTTTACTCGAGAACATCATGTTGATTTTGCTTGGATATTTTATTATAGTCATGCTGTTAGAGAATCTGATAAATCCCAATCCACCATGCAAGTTTATCAGCTGTTACTGGATAAGTAGGACCGTTATAAATCAGAAAATTATCTTATTTTGATTTTGATTTTTGCGTACATTTGCTATCACAGATTAGCAAAAACAAGTTTCACGACAAGGGATTTGGAATCTGATCCCTTCTTCAGGGGGAAAAAGAACCTAAAACATGACAAGTTTAATAACACACAGCCAGGATAACCTGGACCAAAAACAATGAATTTAAACAAAGAATAAAATTATCAGTTAGACCTATTTTTGTTTTTCTTAACAATTAAAAACAATAATTAACAATGTAAAACCATTGCTATTTTCAATATTGAAAATTTATAATAAAGTAGTATTAACAATACTTTCTTTGACAACACGCCGGGGCGTGACGGATATTTTCTTCAATATGACGTGTGAAACTACAAATAATTTAACTACATTTTTAAAATACATTTTTTGTAGTGGGTACAATCTATTTTACCTCAAAAGTATAGTTTCGTTACTTAAGAAAGATGAAACCATTGATAACTCCACAAATTTACACAAACGTGTAAAAGGACAGTGACCTACAATTTCTACGCATACTAAAACATCTTTAATCAAACGTTATTAATTGCACTCCTTATTCCCAGAGTCTAGTTTTAATTACGATTGTGAATTGAAGAGATTAATCCAGATAATGTCCTGCAGGCTTCTTGGTTAACATTCAGTAATGTAATTGAACCCTCGCCGCGCTGACATTCTTCACCGGCTACACTCCGCTTCGTCCGCTTCACCGGCTACTTAGATTGTGGAGGTCAATTCCACTGAGACCAATTAATAGGCAATACTAGCGCATAAGATACCGAGGGCATTTGTTGTAAGGGCAGAACAAAATTAACCAACGGATTAATATCAGCTATGTTGAGAAAAGAATGGCACTTCCACGATATTGTAATGCAAGCATACTTTGCAAAATGATTATGTAGCAGTGTTACTGTTTACTGATCACCTAATAAAGTTTTATTTAAGATATGGTGCACCGAAAGTGATGAATTTATTATTTGTAAGTTGAATGTCATAAAAACACTACTACTACTTAAACTTATTTTATACTTAAGCAAGTATTTTTTTTCTTGAATCTAATTTATTCTTTCTTATGTATATTTGTATCATAATATAAAATCTAAATTTCACAGGTTTGTATGTATATGATTTGATATCATATGATTCTTACAAATTTTTTCGGGTTGGGAAAACCTGGTGAAAAAATTAAAAGTTCCTTTATAGTTTATAGAAATAAAATATGAATAAAAACGAATTAAAATTATTAGTTGTATACAAGTCCTGAACGTCACATGTTTGTCAAACATTATACGCTTGATCTTCATGTGCTTATCGACGTCGACTTTACTACTGACAAATTAAAATTTTAAGACGTTGGCAGGAAGGATACAGCTTTACAAAATACGTATTTCTTTCCAGATAAGCTTGCATTAACGTTAATTACTCGGAGAAAAGTTATTCTTTAGATTACTTTCCAAGCTGAAAGAATTTATTTTATATCTTTTCTCTCTAATATAAGCTCTGTCTCAGATTTTAAAAATTAAACAATATAGCTTATTTATTTTTTAGACAATAATGAAATGTATAAACGTTGTCTACTTTTTAATTCTTAATAGGGAACAGTTAGCATTGGAGCTTATTAAATTTTAAATCTTAAAAACTATTTTAATGATTTTACTTGCAGTCTCTATGCGATACTATTATTTATTTCGTTACACTGATATAAACAGAATATTTTTTATTGTATCGAATGGTGCCCATGGTTGACGCAAGTTTATTGTTTTTTTATAAATCAACTAGATTCAACTTAAATATCTAAGATGTAAAATCCCCTGCCATAGCTTTGTCTACTAGGATATCGCAAATAAATTTATATTAATACATAAATAATTAAAATTGACTAATTATATTATTCTTCATAAACGTTACGAAGAGAAATCATTAATGTATTCTGGTGAGTTTTGTTACTAAATTTTGGATATTAAGACCCAGATAACTTAAAATAACATAGGTTCAAAAATAAATATGAATTTTTTTATAACACAGTAAATGTTACGAGCCTACTTCTTTTGTAGTCTCTCGTAATTTTGAAGGAAAGCCCAATTTTTCACACCGTGTTGCGTTGATTTTCAATCAAAGTAGGCCTATTTCACGACACGATGGAGTATAGTTCTATTTTGTACTTTTTAGTTGTGCCTTGTGTGTATAAGAGCACGCATAAGTACAGTATTCCCAACAGTCTATATCATTACATTTCTCAAAATATTTTGAATATTGTTTCGAGTTACAAAAAAACTTCGATTTCAACTTTTTAATAAGTAATAATCATATTTACTTCTGCGATATCGAGAAATGTTACCTACAGCTGGTCTTTCATTGATTCCTATAAATATGGATCTCGTCCAACCTAACTAATTTTATTGAACTCTTTTATCTGTTTACGTCTTTATCAGTTATCAGTTTTCTAATTAAAAAAAACGCTACGTACTGAAGTATACAGTCTTTTAATGATGTGAACCTCATTTACCTTAAATAATAAAATAATATATTTAAACGCCATTATAGCCAGCAACATTGGGGTAACACACAATCTCGGTCAACACGATTTTTTTGTTTTGAGGTAAGAACAATATTGAAATAAAAGAAAAAAGATATTTTCCGTAAATCATAGAAAAATAAAGCCAGCCTTTCTCCCTTAATAGTTAGTTAGGGTACCGATTAGTGCATACCAAGAGGACAATCTTCCAAGAAAACCCTCCATTACAAAATAAATAGTTAATATTCTAAAACTCATGTGAAATGTAAAAAAAGAAGCCATTACTTTTTTGTGATTGGCTGGAAGCCTTATAGTTCTTATTAAATTGAGGTATTTATCCATTGCGAAAATCCCATTTTGCAATTTGTCAATACTACAATTTGGACAGTAGGCCTATATTACACAGTTAATTTGATAAAAATAGTTCTATGGGTTTAACAAATGACTACTATAAAGCTTTACTGCGTTTCAGTATTAAATAGAACACGTAATCAAGAGATTTCAGTCAAAGTCTCGGCGACAAAAGCCGAGCCCCTGGTCAAACACTGAAACGTTCGTTTCATCCAATAAAGCCGATACAAACTGATATATTGGACTCCCTTTGTCCTTAATATATAGTTTAGCTGAAAATAGTATACAAAATCAGAATAAATTACTATCTGATATACTGATGGAGGTAAAATTATGTGTCTTATCGGTTATTAAAAAACTTGTTCTTTTTTTAGGATAAAGTAATCATTGTGTGTATTTATTTTCTTTACACCTGAAATACGGTGACATTTGCGCCGTATTACACAAAGTATGTTATTTTATACTTTGTATTACAATAACCAGTTTCCTTCGGCAGTAAATTATTTACTAATATAAGAAGATGACTATATGGCTTGTGAATGTTTAGTTGCTGATCTATTGTTATATGATATGGTTTAACAGCTAATTTAGTTGCAAATAATATGAATAGATCAATGTTATGACGTAGCTGATTCAAAATTGAAGTAATTTAAAGCTGTTCATTTTTACTTTTATCATTTATAAAACTTATCATCTAAACCGCTGACAGACAAGATTCTTCAAACGAAAGAGACCATTTAAGGAGGGGAGTCCGGTCACGAAAAATATCACAATTCTACCCCCATCTCCCATAACGCCGATGTTGCCTTTCTAGACGAACACAAACTCGACACTACTTCATTGTGTGCAGTGCACCAAAAACAGTTCGTTACTAGGCTCAAAAGTACATTTTTACGTGATGTTATGAAGTACAATATTAATAAGGCATTTTAGAACATATTAATTTGTATAAAATTTAAAATAATCGGGATTTGTGGTTTTCACATTTTTTCTACATAATTTTAAAATTCGCCTGCAAGGGACGGTATTTTACGACCCAGCACAATAATCTCTCGGCGAGGGACGTCCATTTTGCTGCACTCTGAAATATGAAGTATAAAATATTTACGTGGCGCGGGTCTCATGTGTTTTATTTTCTATAATTCCTGTCACGCCTCTCAGGGCCGACTCCACTTTTCTAGTGTTGTAAAATTATGCTTTCCTCAACGTCCTATTGCTCTTCCTGTACTGATATCTTACCCAAAAAGTAGACAAGACAGTTTGAAGTTTGTTGAGACAACAGCGTACGTTTAATATGTTACAAAAGTTTTCTGTAGTGAGATGCCAGCAGTTAATTTCGTTCTTGACAAGTATTTTGATTGTAACTTGTTTGACCTATTCTGTACTTAAGATAAAACTGTTTAATTTTGACGTTTAGGGACGGATACGTGAAACCGCTAACTTAATAACTTCGACCAACTTTCACAAAACTTTCTAAATGTCACACTATAATCTCATGCAAAACCATAGTGAAGAAACTATCATTAATCACTTTCATCCTCCCGATTCGATGTCTTGACAATATATATAATTTTGATAAGACTTATGAACGATAAAAGCAAAGTGTAAATTTCATAAAATGTAAAATCATAAAATCACATAAAGAGAGATGTGTCATTATTTACAAGCTCGAGAAGAACATTTTAATAACAAGACAAAAATAGTTCCCAGTTAGATATCTCACAACAATTGGTGGATATTGATTGAAATGGAATTGCAATAACTGTTAACATAAACAATAATCAAATCCTGTACGTGTCCATTTGCGGATATTATATCACCATTAAACTCTAATGCGTCGTACTAGCTTGGTATACATTATCGGATTTTACATAAATAATTGTTAAGCTATTGTAAATTACTTCCACATATTAGAGTCTAATTCGAGAACAGATAAAAAAGATAAAAACTATCATTACTTGTATTAGTGGATTATTTCTCGGTAAATAATATTTTATTTTCTCAAATACGAAACTGAATATTTGATTATGCTAAACGTTCAAAGCTGAAATTCAAACTGTTAAGGGTTTGAAATTTTGGATTCAAAGATAAAGAAATTTTACCTCTTTTGCCACCGCTTTTAGATATAAGAATTTCGACAAGTTGGTTGGCACTCTTCAATGTTTAAGGCCGGTTGCACACATGGTGTAAGGAAAGGTTGCACATTGCCGCAACAAGACAAAAAAAATTTTTATAAATATGTTTTTCTTGTCTTCTCTATCCATATGACTATATAAAAAATGTATGTCTAGCGATGGCTGTTTGACGACGTAAGACCAAAAAAACAAAAGGCAAAAACGTTTTGTCGGGGCAGTGAGCGGCCGGCCTAACAAATATTATCAAATTAGCAACTAAAACGTGTGAAACGAAATCAGAATAATACTTTCATTCGTTTTTTAATCGTCGAAAATATGACAATTGTATCTTACACGCTACTAGTGCATGTCGATTGGATTCCATCGAAGTAACCAGTGACAAATCGTATCACCACGGTGACGGGGCCAGCTGGGACGTAAGGCAGAGTTGTGGTCGACGAATACTGTTAACAAGGCGAGGGTTCAAATACATTACTGGATGTTAACCAAGAGCCTGCGGGAAGTAATCTGGATACAACTCAGTCCAGTAATCTTCTTAATTAGTTTTAAATTCTGGGATTTAGCAACTTAATTATTTGAAAATCAATTAAAAAATATATTTTATTGTGTAATTTAAAGTTTTTTCTGTACATTTTGTGGTATAAAATAAAGAAATTGGTTTTTTGTGGTTTACCACAATTAAAAAAGAAGGTTTTTAGAGATTTTATTTGATTGGTAATGACAATGGTTATTATGGTTAATTTAAGATAAAAAATCCAAATAGTATTCATACTTTTTGAAACTTAAAAAACTGAGCAATTCAAGTCAATCCCTGTTAATAGGTCTAAGTATTCTTATTTACCATACTTGATGATATGTATATTGGGATTCTACATAAGATTATCATTGTTTTGTTCAAACGATATTTCCTAATTGTAAAGAATGTTTTTAATAAATAATTAATACTTGATACTTTATACTTGATACTTGGTACTTGATACCTCTTTACTTTCCCGTTGACTCGATGAGTTTTGGGAGCGTCATCTTGTCCTCCATTATAGGAAGGGCATTTTGGGCTTTTAACTGTTCGGAAGGTCAGGTTTGGTTGATACCCTGGAGTCTAGATATTTGGAAAAAAATAGGTTATGTTAATTAAAACTGTTTTTAAAACGCTAGAAGCCTGTAGAGGCGAAAATGAGCAACGAAATGTACAAGAACCATATTGCTTTGGTTGTATTTGGAATTGGTTTTAAAATCAATCAGTTTCTTCCTCAGGTCTATCTGCTGGAGGAAGCTATCTCGGAGTGATATTGTAACCATGATTTTTGCAAACATCTCTAAAATTCTGTTATTTTAATGTTATAAATTGTTCAGCTTAGTTTAATCTTTTATTTAAAGCTAAGAATATGTCAATGTATGTTCAATCTAAACAATAATACATTGGTGTTACATTCTAATGGTCTGCAAGAACGGTACGAGTTGACTGATTTGAGTAAATGTGCCATATAGTTTATGACCGACATTTAAATATGAAAATGTGTTTTAAGGTGTATGGAAGTTCAAATAAACTGAGTTAAAATAAATGGAAGTTGTAAACCAAGTCAAACAAAAAACCTGTAGAACTGTCATGTTTTCTGATGCTTGGGGCAACCAGAAAAATAAACTTTACCTTGACACAGGAATAACATTGCCTCGACTCTATCTTGCTAAGTATTTTTCTAACTGCCAACAAAGCTTCCTTGTATCCCAAAGTTTTTTGAGAAGAATATCATTGTTTTGCATTGTTAACACACTTTCCGTTCAGAAGTTTGGTTTTCAGGATTAGACATTTATTAGAAGAACTCAAACGAGAGTTACCGAAATCCTCATTCCGTTTAAGATTGCGGGAACGTATTAACTATGGGTAAAGGAAGATCAATATATAAACTAAAAACAAAATAAACCTAGATTCATTTTTAAGTATTTTACAGGTAAAAATTAAATATTCAAACTTTTGATGAAAACTTATTATGATTTATTTTAATCAAAATTAACCAGGAGGGGCCCGCGGCCGTTCAAGGGAAAAGTAAAAAAAATATCACCGACGCGTTATAGGGCTCAAAATTGACGGGAAAGAATAATGAAAATTTGATTAAATGGCTATTAAGAAAATAAGTTGTTGTATAGCTTTGTGTCTAATCATAAATTAACTGAAACTCCATAAAGTAAGTCGTAGAGAAGTACCTTAACCGATTTGTTCATGATAACTGTTAAAAAATGTTAATGCATTACATCAACTCGTAATTTATTGAGTTTTATTAAATGTGTAGAGGTCCCTCCAAAAATAATGTAATCTGAAAAAGGGGAAGGGGTCCAGATTAAAAGTGGCATTATGATGTGCATGGGGGGAGGGGGGTAAACGCTGAGATTACATCATTTTTTTAAGTATGTTTTAAACTGATTTCAATTGGAAAGTTTCAGGCATTTGATGTTGATTAATTAAAATAAAGATAATCAGCCTAGAAACTTTTTCAGAAAGCATGTGATATTTTTATTAAGTTCTGATTAAAATAGTTTATTAACAATAAATAAGCTCAAGAATGAGTTTAAAACTTAATTTGGTGGTTTTAACAGCCCGTTAAAAGAAACCTTAAATATGGGATCCCAAAATTCGTTTTTACTTTACTTAAGTAGAAGTATATTTGATGTAATTTTTTAATGGAGGGGGGAAGTGAGACGGTTTATGATGGTATGATCATTTTAGGGAGGGGTCCTCCAAAAATGGCGAAAAAGCGATGACCCAATTTATGGACGGTCCCTAGGCTGACGCCCCCTTGCTCCGTATTGGATTTTTTTAAATATAGTATTAATTTAGTCAGTGCTTTTAGCGTAGAGGTTGTGATCATTATGATAGAGAGTATCCACCCGGATCGTTAGACCGTGCTCCCTTTTTAAAACGGGCTTCATAAGTAAACCTCTGGTAACAAGTCATTAACAGTGACTATAAAGTGAACACTAAGGAAAATATTTGTGATTTTAATATTGAAAATATCAAACTCAATATTATTCATCTACCGGCATTGTTTTGAAACGGGAGTCAGGACCTGATTTCAAAACGATGTTGGTAAATGGCATATTAACTACAGTGACTTTTTAATTAATAAAATTGGCAATCACTAATATTTCCTATAGTTACTCAAGTGATTTTTTTTACTATGTAGTGGTTTATAACTAGTCCTTGTGAAACCCGTCTTGAAATAAGGCCCAGATCATTGTTTGATGGATGGATCTGTCTGACAGATAAACTGAGAGAACCTATGTTCTCTTTTCTCTGTTTTGTCGAACAAATTTGAGTACGTATCCGACAATTATATATAGAGGTTTTGTTTAAGATATGATACAAGCGAATGGATAGTTTTTAATAAAATTAAAAGGCTTCAAACTAGTAGCAGTGAAAATTTACCAGGCCTATCGGTTTGCCTGATTCGTTGTTACCGAGAAAATAGTTTAATAATAAAAAATAATTAACAATATGAGCCTTTTTTTTGGGATGATCTGGTTACAGGATTGCTTATACAATTAATTAAAATGTTGTACTTACTGCCTTAGCAATCCGATAGGTTTAAATGTTGTGACGCGTTTCGCTAATTATAGCATCCTCAGACAGTCACACATTATACACAAACTAATTGTTCATTACATGAAAATTGCCTTGCGGGTCGTCACAAACATAAAATTTCCACATAACACATATTTTAAAAAACGGTTTACATAAAACTCTCATTATATAGGGAGCTCCCTTTCTTGATGATGTCCAGTGGGTGAGGTTCGTGCACAAACTGGCTAATCCTGGTTGGTCTGGAGCCTGTTATCAAGTCACAGCTGATAACAATACCTCACTACACAGAGCAAGCTTTATTGTACCCTTTTTATTAGTTTTGTTTTGTTAAAAATTGGATTTATCCTAGGTCCTATTTTTTCATTTAAAATGTCATTACTGTTTTCTAAATGCCCTTTATATATTTCTATTTCTTCTAAGCGTAATAGCCTTTGCCCTTTCCTTTCATGGTGTAATATTGTTAAATTATTGGTAATGTCCTTGTATGAATGATTGTAGTTAACAAGATGCTCGGCAAACTTAGAACCTCTTTCTGGGTGTTTAATGGCTGCAAGATATTCTTTGAATCGGATTTTAAAGGATCTAGAGGTTTGGCCTATGTAGAATTTACTACAATCATCACAGTTCAGTTTGTATTCACCCGAACTAGAAAAAACATCCTGATTGTTGGGTTTAGGCTTAAGTTTGGTTTCAAGTTTGTTGTTTGTTTTAAAAGCTATGTTTATGTTTTGTTTTCTGAATGTTTTTGTCAAAGTATTTTCTAACTTACTATGGTATTGAATGGATGAAAATTGTTTTGGGTCTGATGAAATATTTCTGGGGCTATTACGTCTTGATTTAATGTGAGAGTGTAGTTTATCAATATCGGACATTCTGTAGCCATTTCTGTTTGCAATGAACAAAATGGTCTGCAATTTTTTTTATAATCTGCTTTGGTCATAGGTACGTTTTCAAGCCGGTACAACATAGATCTAAAAGAGGCCAGTTTCTGTTGGCGTGGATGATTGGATGTGCTATGTAATACCATATCAGTATGGGTAGGTTTCCTGTAGATAGAAAAAATAGGACCTAGGATAAATCCAATTTTTAACAAAACAAAACTAATAAAAAGGGTACAATAAAGCTTGCTCTGTGTAGTGAGGTATTGTTATCAGCTGTGACTTGATAACAGGCTCCAGACCAACCAGGATTAGCCAGTTTGTGCACGAACCTCGCCCACTTAACATCATCAAGAAAGGGAGCTCCCTATATAATGAAAGTTTTATGTAAACCGTTTTTTTAAATATGTGTTATGTGGAAATTTTATGTTTGTAACGACCCGCAAGGCAATTTTCATGTAATGAACAATTAGTTTGTGTATAATGTGTGACTGTCTGAGGATGCTATAATTAGCGAAACGCGTCACAACATTTAAACCTATCGGATTGCTAAGGCAGTAAGTACAACATTTTAATTAATATGAGCCTTGATCTGATTGTAATATTTAATTTTTTTAACAACGTATTTAGACTAATGTGTTTTTTCGAGGGGGCGCATATCAAAATTTCGCCCCCGCCGCCTACCTACCTCTGGGCGGCCTTGCTCATAAGGTTTCTCTTCATTATTTCCATAAAACACTCATTAATGTGCCATTAATGAAGATCAAGGTTTTCATCTTAACATAACTTAACCAAAGATACTTGGTAGTTAATGTATTCGCTGGATTACGACCAAAACGGTACTCGAGATATGGTCTTAACTTTGCTCCATAAATCGCTGAAAATATCTCACTAGCGATATTAGACACAGTACTAACCATAAATCCAGCAAAACCTTTTACGGAAGCGAAGATTACTTCAACACTTATGATTGTTTTTTGCTCGTGTGTTTACATTGGAATTAAGTCATAGTTAAGCTATATTATTTCTTCTACCTCTATACGGCTAGTTCCTCTTACTGATCTTGAAGGTTTATTTTCAGGTGTTTACGGAAGAGAATGTTCCGTAACATGTGTCTGGTGTCACATTCATCGTTCCGTATCATGGTCTCACAATATGATGAGAGACCAATAATTTTAGAATGTGTGGATCATATGAGCCTTTACTGATTTTGCTGATTTAAGACAAATTATCGCGGAATTGGATGTCACGTCCTTTACCCAATCAAAACTGTTGCTTTTGTATTTATGAAACTATTTGATTGAAATGCAAAATAATTAGTGTTCACCGAAAGCATTCATTGTTAAAGTATAATAAAGCCAAAATCTATGCAAGTTCTTTTTATACAGTAAAACAATAAAGATTCATGCAAAGTTAAACGAACAATCTGCACGATTTGAACTCTGCGAGTGACACCTTCAAGTAATATTTAGGAGTGAAATAATTAAAGTGATTAGTAACTAAAGAGATGTTCACACTCATTTCTTGAACAACTTCATTACAACTTCTGTTTGCTGAGCTAGTTTAACTAAATCTCACGCTTATCTTAAATTTATTGTTTTAATTACTTAAATTTTCTTTAAATTGCTAATGTATAGTTCAGCAGTACAGCTTTAACTTATTTTTGAGAGATATTAACCCCATATTAACCCTTATGCAAAGGTATATTGTTTACATAAAAGCTAATATGTTAACTTGAACAAATAATATTCTTTGGTAAATAATCAAATGCATAACATCGTCTGCCGGCTTAAGCTAGTATAACCAAATTAAATTTTTTTCCAATTTGCATGATTGTTAAAGGAAATTGTTGGACGATTTCAATTTCTCATATGTTGGTGGAAAGATCTGATATGATCTACCACCAAGTTCCTATATTTGTTTCTGATGATTTTTCACAAAAAAAAAACTAGATACCAGGTAATATAACCCCAGGGTAATATTGTAAATTAAGTTTGGCTTATATAAAAAGTAAATCCACAAAAAATAAGTAAAAAAGACCAATGATTAGAGGTCCATGACTCTCTTGACTTTCTCAGTTATACTAGATAAGTTACTCAGATATAGTCGTCATTATATTTGAGTACCTTCAAGTATACGTGTTAATTATTATCCTATAAAACAAAAATTTGCATCAGAATCATATTCTTAACTATTACTTAAAATGGTATTATTAAAAATTTTAACCATTTGTTATGAAAGCAAAGAATTGTCTTCTTTCTGAAACAAAAAAGTTATAGAAAAGGTTTTATAAACCAGTGGGCCTACAACAATCTTTAAGTCATGCTGTGATTTCCTATTACTGTATATATATTTTTTTTTAGCTTTAAATTATCCAATAACCAACAAAGTAAATCCAATATGTCAGCGTGAACCTACTTTATTGGTTACTGTCAACTGTAAACTGTTTGATCTGAAACCTCGGCGTTTGATACATCACAGCTTTGAACACTGATGTAACAGGATGTTTTTTATTTAAAATTTTATAAATATCCTTTAAAACAAACATTTACTAAAATTACCATCAGGCCTTCATTAATCCAATATTTTTCACATCAAATTTGTTTAGATATATTTTGGTATAATATTAATAACAATCTACTGTAATATAAAATGAATTTTAATTATAACTGCATCATCACTATGTTTCTTTTTACTATTATCATTTCATTTTTCATTATTATTTTTCCCACATAATAGTTGATAATTACTAATTCATCAAAACCACTCCTCGTGGCTTTTATAAAAAGCTTGTAACATTGTCTGACCCTGTGAACAGAGTCACAAAAATCCACTAATTAATATTACAGTCAATATTTTTGTAAACAACTCCAATAAACACCCTCATCAGTAATTAATTACAGAACACGCTTCAGATAATTGCGATGTTGACATGCTCTCCAGAACATTGTCATAAATTGAAATATGCGTAAGAAATTTTTTATTATTTTTTATTGTAGCAGTTTATTTTGTATAAAAGTCAACACTTTTATAATTTTAAAATCTGTGTTCAAGATTTTTATTCTGTTTTTGTACACAACAAGTTTGATAAACAATTTCAAAAATATACATAAAATGTTAAAAAATAATGATTCCTTAACTAGCCAATGTAAATAAAAGTTTATACTCAAGTTTTCATTATACTGTAACTCTTAACAAAATAACTATTTTATGTAAAATATTTGTTTATTATAAAGTAAAACTGTTAGGGAAAAGAGAAGACTTGTAGGTCAGCAATTCTTAGAAACAATCTAAATGATTTACGGAAGTGATCCCGAACAGCTCAACCTAAAAATAACCAATGGTGATATCTATATAGTCATCCCAGCAACAAGCCCCTAGGACACCTAGCAATTAGGCATATATTAGCAATCTGACATGTGATAAACATTTTTGTGATTTTGGAGCATTACTTTATTTTCAAATGACTAGCTCCATTACCACAGAGGTTAAGTTGACTGGATAATCAAAGTTCTAGTCAACCACTTATTGCACTTATAACTTCAAATTGAAAAATAGTAACTATAGTATACTTTGTATTTCCTAAAAAAAATGCATCGCTCCTTTTCTTGCACCTGCTCTTATTAATGAAGTGCCCAATCCCTCACCCGCCAGCCGTATTATTTTGTCCATATTATTTGTAAATTGAATTACTCTAAAAAGAGTGAAATAGGGCGGGTGGTAAAACTGTAAACTCAATAAATAATCACTTATACTGAAGTTCGAGGCTTTTTAATTTCTTGATCCTTCTGAGAAGTCCTATGTGGCTTAGCGAGGACAGCCAATTCACTGTATGGTTAGTTGAATAAATTCAATTATTATTTAATAACCATTTTGTTTGAAAAGAACACAAATGGGTTTTTTGTTTAGAGGACTGTATATTCAAACAGCTGATTCTCAACACTAACATAATTGCAATGGCTGTATGTATATGTTTATTTGCTATGAGAAATAAAATTCATTTATTCATAATTCATTTATTCCATTCGAAAAACCATGTCTACTCATTCGTTTAAGTTATAAAAATAAAATATTAGTTTGTTTGTTAAAGTCTCAGAGGTGGTTTCAGGTCCCGAGTTTAATGCTAGGCTCAGCTTAGGAACTAGTTATAACCGGTATTTAGACAGTAGTTTTAAAATCGTGTTTTAGATCTAAGTTTAGTTATCCTTGGGTTTAAATCTGACAGGGGTTATCTTGAGCCTAACTAGGCCTAATCGGGCTTCAGGTCCACTGACGAGATAAGCCCATGTCTAAAAGTTAAACTCGTTGGATTTCAGATCCCCAGTTCGAACGTAATATTCCTGAGCAGCACCTCAGTATTGGCGTGTTTAGCCAAAAATTTAGACCTGCCAGGAGGCAGATTTAAGAGTGAATTTAACGTTTGTTAAACATAGAATTAATATAAAACCTTGAAACTTATTATTTAAAAAGTTATGACACATTTTTGGACCATCTTATGAACAGTTTGGTACTGAAAAATAATGTATTATATGGTTTACTGCTTATTGGTTTTGCTGTTTAGTGAGTCGGTGGCGCAGTTGGTAGCGCACTCGGCCCCGGTTCTGTGGCGGCAGCGTCGCAGGATCGAGTCCCGATGATGTCGCATACTTTTTAACAGTACTGTTCATCCTGGTACTGTACCGGCTCACTCCTTGGGTTTGCTTGATAACTTCCACGCACAGGCCTGAGGCCCATGTGGGGGGGGGGGGGCAAATGCAAGGTAAAAAGACCGCCACCCTCTTTTTAATAACAAAAAAAAATTACGCTGAGTTTAGCTTAACCATTGGATAACTAAACTCGGACCTGAAACCGCCTCTTAAGAGTGTTTATTTGCATTGTGATGAAAAACATCAATGACTACTCGTCACCAAAGTCACATTGCGGGGCTTAATACCGGTTTTTGCTTCGCCGTGCGCATAGAATGCTGCTGTGCCCCAGAATGAGTAACAATTTGTAGGTAAAATAAAATAAACATACCCAGCTTACTATGTATTAACTTTCTTTGCACCAAATATTTCACGCCAATCCATGGATGAGTTCAAGCACACAGCAAATCTTTTAGAACTATTCCGCTATTGTTCTGGTTTGCCATTTAGAGCAATTCGAGATGTTTCCAACAATTTCCCTTTCTCCTGATGCTTCGAAATGCAAACATTCCAACAAGTCTGGGAATATTAACACGAGAATATGATATTCCAATACTCAAACTGGCTCCAAGTAGGCAACTATTTACAAACCAATCTGCATTTCAGTAAGGATTTATTTGTTATATTTTTGTGTAAGGCTAAGTTTTGGGTTTTCATGGCTGTAACATAAAAAGTACTGCATTACAAGAAATTGTGTGAAATAAGTTACAATTATATTACTCATCCATGTCGTCCCTCTTCCAAAATTTAATTTGAAATTTTTTCCGGATTTTTTTATTTTTATGTTACATTTTTGTTTAATTTAATATCCTCTAATCTTAAACATTTAAATACTTTGTCCTTGATTTTAAAATGTTTGGAAGATGCAGATTTTCTTTAGAAAATTAATTGTGAGTTACTTTTTGAAATGGTTGCGTAGAGAGTGTCATGTTTGCTTCTTTATTTTTTAATTCTTATTCTTTTTTGAAGGAGAGGGGATCACAATGTTGATCACTGAACTGTGTTTTTTAAAATATTTTTTCTTATTCATAAGTTAGTTTGAAATATGCATGAATGTAAATAGAGGTATATATTATTTTGTTATCAAACAGTATTTTAGCTTTTAGTTTTTTACACATTTGTAAAATTAATAATATTTGTAAGATACCCTTTATGTTATTTGTAGAACAGTTAGATGTCATTTAAGGTTCGCTGCTGACTAGTTTTGACAATCTGTGAATTTTAAAAAGTAATAACTATTTAATTATATGGGCGGAGCGATCCCACTTTGCTGATTGTATTTTATTTTATAAGTTAATTAACTAGAAGACAAGTGCATCCTATTAAGGCTTTGCCTAAAGGATGTTCTCTTTTATTCCACACTTTTAGACTTACTATTATCAAATGTACTAGTATAATATATAGATTTGCTACTGATATTTGTTATTCGTATTTGGATTTGTAAATTTTATTGTGCAGAATAAATCTATTTTGAGTTGAACTGGATTACAAATTACAAACTTTTGGTTATTACATTGTTTTAATTTGGAATTTTTTTAAGTAATGGGAGATGAATTATAAAACTAACTAAGTAACTACCAGTAGCAAGTTATTACTTTTTACCATTACCACTTGCAGCTAAACTGTCTTTAAAACCATTAAAATATTCATTTATTCTCAAACACAATTTTCAAGAATATTAAATGTGAGAACAGACTTAAAAGTTTGAAACGATAACAAAATTGATTTTTATATATCATCTAAAAGACCTGTAGTACTTTTCGTTTTAGGAGAACAAAGTTTCACTCAGGCATAACCAACAATTGTACACATATTTGCAATGAAATATTAAAAAATTTGAAAGGATAGAATAAATAAAAAAAATTATTGCTTTTCATACAAAAATCTATTTATTTATTGATATTACATTACATATTAATTTTAATAAACATAGTAAGTATATTTTTGGATGAAAAATTGTATACAAAATATATTATAACTGTTTTAAATACATAAATATAAAATAATTGTGTTCACTCAGAGAGTCCTATTGCTGACAAAAATGTCTATTACTCAATAAAATCAGAGAGACAGCACACTGCATACTCAAACTTAATCATATTTAAATTCATCCCTCTGGATATAACTCTTTTACTTAAACTTACTGACAAAAATTAAGAAGAATTTAATTATAAAGTCTATACTTAAATTAAAATAAAGAATTCTATTACAATTGTTACAACATACAGCAAGATCAGGCACAACATATTGAAATAAATTTATTTTGGATAAAATTACAAGATTGATAAATGATAACAATTTTAATTTAGGTTTTCAAAGCTTTGAATATTTGTTGTCCACAAAATTAAATAGCAGGGACATTAAAAGAAACAATTGATTGATAATATTATCTTACATTATTAATATCTTACACCTGTCTCTTAAGAAATTTAAAAAAACATGAAAAGTGACAGTGTGGTAATGGATATAATTCTGGATGTTGATGTCAAGAGCCAGAAAATGCAACATAAATTAATTAAACAAAGGAATCACAAAAAAAAACATGAGACATGTCAAATAATTAAGGCCAGGCCAGGAAAACAGTTTTAAACTTTCATTTTTGAGGAATCTGCCTAGTGACATGCTGATCGCCTAATGAATGAAATTTCAATAGCATAATATATCTCAGAAAAAGAAACGGTTTTGCTTAACCAAGATCAACAATAAAACTATTCAAAAACAAATGCCACAGCCAATAATTCTCAACCAGAATGAAAGGAAACCAACTCACTCAAGTTGGGGCAAGTTAATAGCAAGAAAAATTATTTCAGTGAAAGCTTGTAACATATTTACATATTTACATATTTAGCTTGTAGCATATAGTCAGAAAATATGCGTACAGGTGCTATTGTTTGGTAAAGCGGATCTCCAGATGAACTGGAATTAACTGCAGCCCTCACTGCATTTTGTGAATAAAACTTTTCAACAATCCAACTGTGCAAAATATAGTGATTCAGCAGCTTTTCCTATAGTGAATTGTACGATGGGGCAAAAAGAAAGTCACTGAACATTGGTCTTCCAATAAAATAGTCACAAACTAACATTAACTATAAAATAACCTTACAACTATTGTGATGTACAGAAGCTTGGTTAGATTTTATCACAATTCCTTCGATGACATTATATTGCTAAAAATGAATGTTTTTAACCTTCCCTGCAGTCATCAAAGGATTTTAAAGATGACTTTGAAGCCACTTCCTGTCCTCAGATATCATGAAATATTACAGTATATTAAAAATATTAGTTAAGTCAAAAAATCATACGAATTTATTAGAAATATGAGATTAAAATTTGTCAAGGTATGTATCAAATACATGATTTTGTTCTAATTTGTAAGGTGTGTAGCATTTCATGCTTTTAATCGTAAGACTAATACAAACAATAACTTAAACTTATTAGCAAATATACTTTTATAATATCAAACTCTCCAAATTTCCTGTTTGATTTCATTGCTCCTCAGGTCTGGTTTACACAGTGACAAATGCAATTGTCAGTAGCCAATTCGAAGGCTAAGGAACCTTTAAGAATCTTCAGCATTCTGGTCCAAGAAAGGTTGAACACATAGTGACAAATCGAAGGGTGTAAGTTGAAAGAACAAAGAGCCTTATAATAAAAGTTTCCAGCTTTATCATATCAACATGGCCTTTTTGCGAGTAAGAGTGAAAGATCGACTTCATCCTACCGTATATGTTGTGAATACACACTAGGGAAGAAAAACGATATGAATAGAAAATCACATCTTCTCAAAAGTTTCTTCGTACCCACAGGTCCTGCAAGTGTGGCTGTAGTTATCCTCTTCTTCATTGTAAGTCTCAGCTCCAAATTCGTGTTCATGCGATACTGAAGTGGTTTTGTTGAAGAGAGAGCTGCGTACGTTCATGCGTAGCGCTGAAAGAACGAAGCAAACTTTATCCAACAAAATTAAGCTTCAAAATAAAAATAAATGGTATCAGCAAACTGACACACACTTTCTCCCTTAAGGCAAGAAAATCTACAATACAATAAAATAAGTTAACAATCATCCCACAAATACAAACCAAATTTTATCAAAATCGGTTGGTAAGGAAGATATTGGTTTTTTAATATTTTCCATACAAATAACATAAGACGGTGTACTGCGTTTGCCACCAAACGAAAATATCAATTCAAAATACTGGATTATTTATTTTTTCAAGCCAAATTCAATGGTTGCAAGTATATTTTGATTAGGCCTAGTTACAATTTTAAGTAACTTTGAAAATTTGAATTTTCTAACACTTAAATCCCTATAACTTCTGAACCTGAATTTTTAGACACACGTGGGTGTCATTTTGTTTGGCATCTTAAGCACCACAAACCAAGAAATTTTTATCAAAATCGTTAGAGACGTTTTTGAGAAATTTGGATTTTTGTTATTTTCATGGGGTAAATATCCTTGGCCCCTTATCTGCTGTGCACAAGTTAGCTCGTGGTAGCATTCTGTAACACGCGACTGCTACACACGAGATATATCGTACAACACCTGTGTTTCGGTAACTGCTACGCCCGAGTATACTCGGATTTGGTGTTCCCAGCTGATTTATGTTGGTAAAACTGTTTGCTAGGTTTTTTCCATTCTACCACTGTACAGTTGACCCTGACGAGTGGCAGACCGTTTGGTGCTGCATTCTAGTGGAGTTTTCCGGAACTACGTCCAAGCCACGAGTTCTCCAGTTTCGCGTTCGTCGAACGAAAACCCCGCCGTGTTGGTGTTGATCGTGTAATTAAACCCTGCGCCACTGATCACATCGGCGCCGCGGCGCATCAACTTAATCCGCAGTTAAGGGGTTAAAAAATCAAAAATTAAAAAAAATGAAAAAAATGCCTGGCGATGTTATGGTTTGATACCTGATGCCAAGTTTCAAGAAAATCGGACCATTGGTGTCATCTCTAGCTCTGTTTGCATACATTCACATAAATGGACAAACAAGACACCACTCTGAAAACCACTTTTTGGATTCGGGGAGCACTAAAAAAAATACATCCACTAACAACTCGAATTCCAAAAATGTTGATAAAAACAATACTTTCTCCATATACCATGTATAGGGAAGCGAAAGTAAAAACGTACTAGGATGTTTGTAAGCTATTGGTGGAATGGCAAGGTATGATGTGGAATAGACTGAATCCCAAACTACTAAGTCATAGATTGAAATTCCAGCTACGCTATCCAAAGAACGCTTTAATTTTACTCACCTTTCATGTTTTTGTTGTACTTCTTTGCCTTTGCCAATACTCTCTTTTCCTCCCTAAGTTCTCTCTCCTTCTCTAGTTGTTCTTCTGAGCCCCAAACTTCCAAAGCACGTTTTTCAATCTGTAAAATTATGTTTACCCTGAACAACTAAAGCAACAAGACAACAAAGTTTTTGAACTAGGTTTCTTCTTCTGCCAATTTGGTAAATCATAGAGGCCCAGTTGGTACATAAGGGGCGTGCAAGAAGAATTTGTACAACAATGGGGAGCAATTTCGACTTCAGTGCCTTACCAGTGACATGTTCGGAAGTAAACAAAATTCAACCTCTCACAAATATTTGTTTATATTTCTTCCGTAAAGATTCTTTCTCCATTGGTTCAGGTTTCTAATTTGTCTGAACACTCAACACTCCTGACCGAAATTCATCCTCTCACTAAATATATCTCTGCATTTCATCTGTAATGATGCTTTTTCAATTGGTTCAGATTTCTAATTTTATCTGTATCGTCAATTCTCTTGATATATAGCACCCAGAAAAATCCATTGGAGATGGATTTTCACCGCATTTCCACAAAAAATGTTTCAAGGTAGGTAGGTGAATTGGGAGGGAGGACCAATACAATGGTCTCCGATGAATCAAGACCTAACTCCATGGTTTCATTCTGGTTTTTCATCAAGTTTTTGTATTCGAAGAGAATAAGCCACCTGAACCAACTATGAGAAAGCATGTTAGAGATCCTTTAGCATCGTTAATCAAGAAAAGCCCTAAAATGTCTGGAGAAAAGGTGAATTTACATTTTCCACTAACAGAGCCTTAAGCATGAGCTACCACTTGGTATAACTAATATAACTAACTTTTATCTTTTACGTACCTGCTTCAGAAGGTAGAGCTTCATATCACCCCATCGTACATTATGGGGATTTTTTCGAACAATGAATTTGAGAATGGGTTCTCTTTTGTCCAAATCACAGTCCTTTAAAAGGTATTCATTTTTAGCATCAGTCCGAGTAATTAAGCTATGTTTTTCTTCATTGTCGCTTGAAAAAGAAAAAACAAATATCAGAATTACAATTAACATAAACAAAAAAGAATTAAAAACATCTCTGATGAATTTATTGTATATTTTTGTATCTATTGGGCACTACCCCAATAGATACAAAAAAAGCTTTCCCCAGTTTTCCGAAACGTCTGGTATTCGTGTGAGGCGTATTTTATGTTCGCGTATGTGATGTTTTCGTCTTTTAAATGTGACAAGTGGACTGGATACAGATATCTTCAGTCTTCGCAAAAATTGAATGACGCCATTTACCTGAAGGTTACTTACCACATAAGGACTCCTAGAGTGGGGGAGGGTCGACATAGTGTTCTTAAATTGGTTTAAAAAAATGTCTGCTCCGTTTTGAATATTTAGAGAGAGTCTACCATTCACAGTAGTAAAGCTTTTCAAACATTCATTTTCCTCAATTTACCTCATTTTCCTATATATTTTGTAATATTACATGAATTCTCACCTTTACTTTATTCTATCAGCCTAATAACTCTAATATATTTATTTACAATAGTTTATTTTAATAATGATAGCCTAATTTAAAATTAAATATAACTTAAATCCCACCTGCAATCTCAATTTATGTAAAGCTGTTTCAAATATTTGATAAATTAGAAATTTCTAAATTGATCTCTTTCATATATATATATTGTTATCTGTGAAAGTGTGTTGGCTTGCAAATGCCATAAGTGAGGTAAATACAGAACTGAGTAACTAAAAATACCATATGTGCTATTGTAACAAAGATTAAAAAGAGAGACCAGCAAGATGGAAGGACAGTGAAGAAATTTGAAATAGGGAGTGTTAAAAATTAATTTTAAAACAAAAGGCCCAGTCCTTACTATAAAGTCCTAAGTAAAAGTTAATTTCAGGACACACTAGCCTGGAATTTTTGATAGCCACCGGTGTGAGGAGGTTGGTAGGTCCATTTTGTTAGCTAAAACCTCCCACAGAAGACTCCAGTTGGTAAGATCCAAACTTTATGAGAGATCTTAAGAAGAGAAAACTTTATCCGTTTTAATCAAATCAGCCAAAAGAAATAACAAGAGAATTGGTATTGAAAATATTAAATTAATCCCCAAAGAACATTTCGGATAATTTCCTGAAGAACCTAAATATTTTAAATGTTAATAATTCAAGTTCATATGTGGACATTGGACATGTGTTTTACATTATTAATTGACTTTGAATAAATTTACTCTTATAAATAGAGATCATTCGATTAGGCCTACTATTTCATTAAAATCAAGCTGAACTTGAGTTTTATCTTATATATTATATCAAATTTTAATATGTTTGGGAAACCACATTGACATTCGCTCCCCAGCACGAAACCCAAATCCTGCAAATATATTCTCATGTTCTAACATTACCAAAGACTATTCGATATTATAAGTAGAAGAAAAACCCACACCTTGTAAACAAATTTGTCAATCCCCTCAAGAATTCATTTAATGTTGTATGCCAATAAATAGCCAATTTGTGTTTGTAAAACCTTTCGTTTTATCGTGTCTTATTTAATTAGGCTTAAGACAGCCATTTTGAAAATTCCACCTTCCTCGAATAGTGAAGCTAAAGCTGAGAATTGTTGTAACATATGTTATTTAGAGCTAGCCTATACGGTAACAATAATAGTAACAAAGAGTATCAATATAATTTTCCCAATTTTAAACCTACAGTGACCAGTGAGAAACCCTGTCAAGATCCCAAGGATCAGACTGGACTGTGGCATGTCCTGTAATCCAGCTACTTGGAAGTCAAGAATTGTGGATAGTTATGAGCAATAGCTTATGGATGTGGTGTTCTCTGGTGGGGATTAACGTCCGCACTATTGAATACTACGATCATAGGTCCTCGAAATTAGACCAGTTTGTAAATTGTAAACCAGGCAAAAAAATGGTTCGGATCCCATGTTAAAATGTAGGTCCCTTAGTTGCCATTGGCTGTTTGGCTATTAATGAACAGTCCTGTCTAAGGAACATGTCGGCTTTGGTCAGTAACAAGACTACAAGATCGCGCCACAATCATCCTTCACTCATCTGTCATTCATACTTGGCTTAAAATACCTACCTAGGTAGGTCGCCATTTCAAGTAATGTAATGTAATGTAATAATGTTGGTCCTTCTTGGTAAGTCTGATCAGATTGTCTGACTTCCTAAGACTGAAGTTACCAAGCAGTTTTTCACCTATCGACAGCCTGGAAGAGTCTCCCACCTTCGTACCTAACTTCTTACTCATTATAAAGTTATCTTTTGCAGGAGGCATCACTCGGTCCGCATTCTGGCCTGGTTCCCGCCGAAGGAGAGGGATGGATGCCTCTCCTCTAGATAGGGTATCTGTCTTTTAATTTCCTTCAATCCCCTCATGCTCAGGTAACCAGAAGAGAGAACTGTTGGTTCTTTCTAGCATAGCCTACTTAAATCTTGACTGCAACACCATTTAGTTAAAATAAACCAAAATGCCTAGAAAAATCTTTTGAGCCTATAAATTTTGGGTTGAGAACACAGCCTTAATTTTTGAGGGGGGAGGTTAGTCTCACCATTGCAAGAGGGGAGGGAGATTTTAGCATTACGTCATAGAGGGATGGCCCCTTATTCTTGGCGGATCACTTATTTTTGTATAGCCTACAGTCAATTATTTCCAAGGGATGTACAACATATTCCGGGATGTATTATTCAGTCATTGTACATCAACTTTGAATCAGATTACCATTCCAAAACAGTCAGTCTTGATAAGAAAATCATATGGTTCAGCTGTCAACAGGCTACTTTTACTTGGGATTCTTTAAAAGGTATACAACTCCAATTTAATTTGTTTAACTTGCATTGTGGAAATATGGTCTTAGCGAATTAAACAAAAATGATCAAGAATTATTTCTAGCAACCAAGTTATTTAAAAAACCAAAACTTACCGACAACCATCACAGACTGGATAGTCAAAGCTTTTTAAAAGGAAGGAATCACCAAACTTTTCCTTACATTCTTCACAGCTTGGCTGGTCAGGAATAGAAATAGCTGGGGGTTCTTCCACAATAGTAGGAGTTTCCTAAAAAAGTTAAATAAGTCATGAAAAGGCCTTATGGCGTTCAGAAGAGCATTTTTTTCATGCATAGGTGGTCTGGTCAGGTCAGCTGGTCCGTTGGGGATCTAACAAGAACCATTTAATTTTTAAAGTTTGAAACTCTGAATTACCGGGATACAGAATTATGCTTATTTTCATAAAAGGTATGCTGTGTATAAAGTTATTATAGCATACTTCCTTCACAACCATTTGTTTAACATGAACAGTGGTGTGCTCCACATAAAATACTATGTATTACTTACATTTACTCGTGCTTTTTCTTATACCTATTTATTTGTGAACAGCTATATTTTGTTATTATCATTTATATAGGCTATTATTCTGTACAGTTATTGGTGCCAAATTAATACCTTAAAGACACAATAACACTTTATTTGGACAAAACATTCTCTTCCATGTGATACATACAGAACAGGTGCTCGCCAATGTTAAATCTGAATCTAACTTCAGTATAAAATAACAAGGAAAAAACTTGGGTCATTTTTTAACTGAATTAATATTATAATTCAAATGGTTCTTGGTTAGTTCTTACAGGCTAATTTTCGATCAAAGTTTGGAAGTAGATTTTTTAGGTTGAGGGAGTAAAATAATGATATTATTTCACTGTAATTTTGTTGAATTACATCAATTATTGTCCTCCCAAGTTTAAGAATTTGGTTAGAACCAAGATCTGTAGACAGATAAGAAGAGAATAATATCAACGTATTATTCTCAGGTTGCCTAAATCCCATAAGGCCTGTGTGTAACTAAGTGGTTATAAGTTTCCGGTCTATAAAAGACATCACAATACCAGCTGTAGGTTATGTGTTTCCAGTCTATAGAAGACGCCACGATTTGTTTGCATTTTTTATTGAGACAACCAGAGTACTGTTATTCTTCTCTTCTCTTCTCTAGTTTTCTACAGACCTTGGGTTAAAACCACTTTAGTTAGAAAACACCCAAACTTCACCATGTCCCTCATTATTAAGAATAAAGAATACAGTAGAGTCCCGTAAACCCGGACTTCGATAACCCGGAACTCTGGATAACTTGGAAAGCCTGCCAGAGCAATAAAGTGCACTGAGATTCAAGGCCAGAGCACGGTATGACACATATAAAACAGTTTTGGTTTTTCTTTAAGTTTTTTTTGTAACTGATAATGTAGTTTTTGTATTTCTTACTATGCAATAAATATATGATTTCTTATAGAAATAACAGAAACTATTCTTATTTTTACTCATTTCCCGATAACTAGGAATTTTCACAAACCCGGACTCTGTTCGGTCCACATTAGTCCGGATTTGTGGGACTCTACTGTACTGAAATTCTGTTGTAAGTCTCAATTAATTAACTTATAGCTGAAACTCACTCCTTAGGGCAACCTAACTTTTCATTCTGAAATACGAGAACTAGGCTTTGAGCAAATATACTTACACTTGCATCAGGCTGACCAGCAACTTCTTCAATAAGAAATCCGCCTCCTGAATCAACAAATTTGCTCCCCTCGAAGCGAATGATATTTTTATCTAGACATTCAACTGCACAAGGAGAACTAAAATAAAAAAGTCAGTTGTTAAATGTTTCATTTTACACCCAAAATAATTAAGAAAAGAGAAATCTGTTTTTGCCTCTAGTATGGGCAGGAGTTTGCGACTAGAGATTTTTATTGAGCTAGATTTAAGGTTAAAAATTACTCTTAAATTTCCTACATCCGTTTGTGCTGATTACCGTGTAGTGCCACACACAGTTTTTGGTGAAATTCTAGTCATGTGATGTTTTTTGTACTAATTGAAGTTAGTTATGATGACTTTTAACGAAATAAATAAAATTACATGTAAAAAATTGGTGACCGATCGGGTTGTCATAAAATTTTTTTAAGGAGTAGGCCTATTCGATAAATTTTTTGGCCTGCCGACCCGATCGGGCTGACAAAGGAAAATTAGAACCTATGAAAACAATGCTATATACTAGTAAGTAAATTGATTTGTAGACCATTTTTGAAGAACAATGATGTATCAGGTTTATTCAACGATATTAAATAATTTTTAATAATGAGAAATGTTGCTAGGAAACAATGCCGACCCGGCTGGGTCGCATAAATTGATGCGAATGCTTGGGACACTTCCAAGTAGGTTTAGAAAACTGACACAATGCTATCTATAGAAGGCTTGGGATATACTATGTCATGTTAGTTCCCCAGAGTGCTGCTAGGAGCCTACCAGAGAAATCTAAGTTATCAGCAAATCGGTGAAACGCTGCACTACTCCGGTTGCCGGCCCGATCGGCGTGGAAGCTAACGTGTTAAACCTTCATCGAGCACACTAATTTTGAAGCACCATCAGGCACATGTGGGGGTTCCACCGCGATGGGGAGAATAAAGGTACTTACACTGAATGTAATGTAGGCTACTTAAAGGTGGTGTACATTATATAGTAACACTCAATTGTGGCTGAAAAGTACTCCTTTAAAGCAACCTATTGAAACTTTACATTCTGAAATGCATGGACTGTGAGCGAAAACTTACATTTACTCTTGCCATTTCAAGTACAGTAATGTATCTAATGTATTAGCTGACAAGCAACTTCTTCAATATGAAATCCACCATCCAACTCTTACAATTATGTTTAATACTGTATAGTAAGGCTTAGGGCAATATGTTTAAACTCCTTCTCACAGTTTGTACAAATTGAAAAGACCAATCGTAATACATCGGAGAGTGACCTTAAATCATTCAGGCAGTCATTTTTTGATGAGTTTGAATGTTATGACAGAAATATGTTAGTAAAATTGTAGCACATTGGTCCAGTAACTTGGCCAAGCTGCTAGGATCCCCACTGTTTAGAATTGGGTTTTCCAGTCAGCTTGCCCATCACTCGACTTGATCATCTGTTTACACTCTAGGCAGGTTGACACCCTCTTACTCAACCAATGCAATGAGGCCTTTAGATTGTTGCTGATATTATCGACAACACATCAGCATAATAAGTTTAATGGATAAGCCTAGACCCCTAAGAAAATTCAATTCAAAAATTGCCTAAAGTGATGACCTAAACTTAATGTTTGTTCAAAACAATATCTTGGGTAACTCTTAACATTATGTACAATTTACAGAAGCTCCAGACAAAACTAAAAGATTTAAACTAAGCAGGGTTAAGACCTGCAAAAACCTCACTTCTTGAAGTAGGGATGAGCAATTAGTTTGGATTTTCTCAGTTGCAAGGCTTTTTGGCGGTTTCTCTCTATTCTTTCCTTTTGAGCCTGTGATAATCCACTTGACATTTTGACTGGGTGAATTAGAACAACTCGAAATATCCACTAACTAAAAAATACTCTCAAATTTAAAATTACTGCTTTTTGACATTTATGTTTTAGGTTATGAATTCCAATAAATACCATCTTATTCTTTTGGTGGCCTCTTACTTCCAGTGTTGCCAACAGCAACCTGGCTGACTACACGCAATTTCGTAGTGATATGATTTGACCTAAATTTATAAGCTAATCAAACTAAAATTAATGTCACCATTAAAAATCAAATTAAATCTTATAATATAGAGGCGAGAGACCACCTGACTAATTCAAGCACCCGGGAAAGAATGCTGAGCTATTTACTTTTTACAACACTAAACCAACCAACAGGAGGCTGTTTCTAAACGATGTTGGTGAATTAATAAAATTGACTTTGTATTTCGTAATACTAATACTAAGATTCCGTTTCAAAACCGTAAAGATACAGTGGAGATGGATTGTAACTAGTGATTAGTGATTAGTAGCTAGTAATTGTGAAACGCGTTTAGAAACACCCCCCATGCCTAATATTATACAAAATAATTATGTTTCAAGCGTTTTAAATTATTATTCTAAGTTTCCTTTTGTATTTTTAACTAAAAATTCATATCTCAAAAACCATTAAAGATAACTCTATGAATCTTGGTATAGTGTTTAAGGTAGGAATAAAATAATTACAAAAACATTTTCGTTAAAAAATTTTGTTCCGTTTCAAAATGGCGGCCATTTTGATTTTTCAAACTAAAATTACTAAAAAAGAGTTGATTTTATGAAAAAAAATACAATAAAACTTTTTTAGTATTTTTAATTTTTTATCAAACGACACCAAGTTCAGAAGGATCGGACAATAAATAGCTGAGAAATAACGATTTTTAGTTATTTCTGGCCAGTTAGTCTTTTAGTTAGTACTGGCCAGGCGCACCCTGACAGCTTCTCCTCATTGTCAGCGACAATCAGCTGATTAACCTGCATACATGGCCCCATTGTTGGTAACATTATTTTTTTCTATCTTTTTCACTATTTTTATTTTTATTTATTTCACTTATTTTATTTATTTTTATAATTATTTCACAATAAACTAAAATTTATCATAAAAAAGAGTTCAATCACTGATTTTATTTCGAAAGCAGCAAAAAGTGCCGACAAAATAGCAAAACATAATGTTACGAACAATGGAGCCATGTATGCAGGTTAATCAGGTGATTGTCGCAGACAATGAGGAAAAGCTGTCAGGGTGCGCCTGGCCAGTACAACTAAAAATCGTTATTACTCAGCTATTTATTGTCCGATCCTTCTGAACTTGGTGTCGTTTGATAAAAAATTAAAAATACCAAAAAAAGTTTTGTAGTCTTTTTTCATAAAATCAGCTGTTTTTTGGTAATTTTAGTTTGAAAAATTAAAATGGCCGCCATTTTGAAACGGACAAAGATTTTTAACGAAAATTTTTTTTAAATTATTTTATTCCTACCTGCTTAAACACTATACCAAGTTTCATAAAGATATCTTTAATGGTTTTTGAGATATGAATTTTTAATGGAAAAATACAAAATGGCGGATATCTCGGTAACAAGGCGTTTTTAGAAAAAATGTTATTCTTCATTTTCTTTTTATTTTGACCAATAGAACCTAAGCCCAAAGTTTTTGTACTTACTTACGGGACACCCTGTATATCCGGCTATGGCCATACCGTGTCATATGATATTTTTAACACATGGTATTGGTAAACACTCAAATGTTGTGTTTGCCAGTATCATCAGTGGTGTTATAGAAAATGTTTTCAGAAAAGTAGCCCCTCTCCCTCCTGCTCCTTACCAGGGCCGTACTGAGACCAGTTTTTCCGGGCCAATTTTACCGGGGCCCGTGGCCAAGGGGGGCCCGGGGCGGGTTCAGGGGGGCCCGGGGGGTTAGGGGGTCAGGACCCCCCCCCCGAAATAGTGAAACCCCCCCCGGCGAATGTATAGAGGCCCGGGAACAGGTAAAAATGGCCCGAAACGACAACAAAGGGGCCAAAGACGGATACGTGCGAGTAAAAAAAAAGGTCACCACTTTTGACGAGCCGGAAATCAGCTACGGCTTTGAGTGGAACGGGTGCAGTACCAGGACATGAGGGGCCCGGCCTAATATCTTTACCGGAGCCCGCCAAAGCTGGGTACAGCCCTGCTCCTTACCATCAGCTGACTCAGCCGTAGCCGGAGGTATAATGCGCAAACTGTACTGTAAGCATTGTTTGACCAAAATTATTTAAAAATTTAAGTGGTTAAGAAGTTCAAGGCCAGTGGCAAAGTTCAGTACATAATATTAAGGTTGCAGATTTAAATCCCACATGAGATAAAAATTTTTGAGATTTTTTTAATAGATTTAAAAAATGTGCAGCTATTTAGTTTTTATTAAAAACGCATATTTTTTGTATATTAATTTTTAGAAGTTTTTGGGCAAGTGGTGATATTTGAATCAATGCCAAACTACAGTGTGGCCTTGTTTAAATGATTCAAAGAGTTGTTGAACTTGAATGATTTCAAAAGTGGTTAATAATTAATTTATCAATTTTTCAAGAAGATGTTTAACAACTTCTTGACCTTGACCTGTTTTTTCAACTCATTTAAAAATGGGTAAAAAGATGGAAAACAGGGAAAGAACACTTATTAATGACCTAAAATCAATTATAACATTCTAAAGTTTAGAATGAAAAAAGTCAAAAACCATACAATTAACTTTAAAATGTTATATTTTAAAAAGTATAAATAAAAAAGTTTATACATTTATATATGTCTGTAAAGCTGAAAATTGGTATATGACCCAAGCCAGCGAATACCTATATTTTTCACCAAGGCTGTTGTATTTGAGGCATTTTAAGCTTATCAATATAATTTCAAAGCACTCAAGTCAGGGCTTGTACTTGGAAGTACTTTTCAATTATTTGACCGAATCATTTAAACATATAAAATCATGAATTATTTTAAATTTTTCAGTTTGATTTATGTAATTAATTTGAGTATCTAATACTGAAACTACTTGCTTCGTAGTTTCTCTGGACAAACACTGCAGCTATGACCAGCTTATTGTGGCACCCTTGTGGTTGTGGGATTCAAACCCGGGACCAAAGAGGACCAAATCCCAAGCTCTACCACAACGGGCCTCTCTTTGTTTGGTGTGTGATTTCTCTTACCTTTTAATCTCCAGCCCAATGAGGTCTCGAAAGTGACAAAACAGCCGTGGCAATATTGCAGCTTTATTTGCACTTCTCGGCTTCTCACCTTTGGCTCAAGGCTCTGCACCCAGGCACATCTTGTTTAGGCGCTACAGCAGGGCTTGTAACCATTTTTGCGATTGAAAGAAAGCCCAAATTGTATTTTTTTAAATAAATAATAACCTTGGTTTTTCTTTTTGAGTAAAAGAATTGTCATAAGGAAAACTAAGAAACTAAAAGAAAATTAAATTAAATCTCTCGGTAAATAAGCTATGGTTTTTGATAAATTAAAATTAGTTTTAGTAATCTGGTATCTCAAAGTTTCTTTAACATCTAATGATGGGATAAAAATCTAGATCCTATTAAATAAAAGCTCATGAAAATTATTCAGATTCTGAAAAAGTCTCACAGTCATGTTTGAACATGAATAAAATGGCAGATCAGGCTAGCGCCATGTACCACTAGGCCAGCAAAGCCTGGGCTGGAGTAGGCTAGGATGGGGCCACATATGGAAACAATGTGTGGGACATTGAAAAGTCATTGAAAAACCCGCTAAATGGATATGACCTGATAATGTTGCCTCACTCAGTCCTTCACCATTTGGACCATTTGCAAACACTTTCCTGCTTAAAATTTCCTTGTAACTGATGAATGCTAAGTTTAATGCATGCAATGAATGAACTTGCCAGGTTTTAATTTATTCACATGTAATACCACATTTATTAAATTTGGTAATACATGTGATCAGCAAATGTTAAGCAAAAAATTACAGCCCTTTGAAAATTGTGTCACACCAATTAAAGATTAGTTTTCACGCCTTAGCTGCATGCCATGTCTTTCCTGTCAAGTGGTTTGTATACTGTAAACAAATTTAATTTACTTTCCACTACCACTGGAAGGTATAGAACGCAAATGGCAGATTCTTGCTAAGGATTAAATACATGACATTAGCAGGATATTCCTCAATTTAGCAACCTACACTAAATATATTTCTCTTTGTGTTTACCATTTATTGTTGTGGCATTAGATGAATGTAGCCTGTATTACCATTTTTTTGCACTCACTGTATACTTGTGCCACCTTTCAGTGGAAGCTAATTAAGTGTATGTTAAGTTCTTTAACATTTCAGTGGAAATTGTAAAACATTTGACACAGTAAACCCAGAAAAACTGCATAAAAGGTCAGATTTTTTGGTAAAAATATCTGATGGTAGTGGAAACATGGTGAAGCTCTTTACAGTCGTAAATCCCCTATTTCAAGACAAGGGGTTTTAAAGGAGTTTAAATGGCAGCAAACATGCAATCTCGTTGAAATATCTTGATAAAACTTGGTGTATGTCTTCTTGTTATAGTTGAGTCCTACTTGATATTGATTGTAAACCGTCCAATTTTCACATGTCTGCAGCAGTAAACCTGAACACTCATTTCCAACATTATTCTTAAGGGGCTCCAGTCACGAAAAATATCGCGTTTCTACCTGCTCCCCCCATAAGGCCAATGTTAACTTTCAAATTCTGTACAGCCTCAACCGCTCAACCAAAATCATTCATTTTTAGCTCATCTGAAAGAACAAAAAACTATCTAGGGATTTCAGTGAGCAAAATTTAGATATCACATTTAGAATAATTTATAAAAAATTCTGAAAATCTCATATGTTTTACAACTAAACAAAAAACTGTACCAAAATTCTGCTCACTGAAATCGCCAGATAATTTTTTGTTCTTTCAAATGAGCTATAAATCAACGATTTTGGTTGAGCGGTTGACGGTTTAACGAATTTAAAAAGTTAACATTGGTCTTATGGGAGAAGCCAGTGGCGTGCCCAGGATTTTGCCCTGGGGGGGTCAAACCAGAAGCGAATTGGGGGCCGTCCATAAATTACGTCATGTGAAAATTGGGGGAAGGGGTCCAAAATAGAAATGACGGTAGGATGATGTGCATGGGGAGAGGGTAAACGCTGGGATGACGTCATTTTTCAAATTAGGTTTTTATACCAATAGGATAGGAATATTGTATACATTCTATGTTAATTCAAGTTAAGCTAAAGAAAAACAGCTTGGAAACTATGTCCTCGATTTTTACAAAATCCGTTAAAATGGTAATTTTAGCTTCAGGTCAGAACTGAGCTACAGTAAGTGCAATGATAAATATGTTTTTGGATTTGCAGGCAGCGTCAGCGCAGTGGGGCCTTGGTCAGCGTCTATCTCTACAGCAAATGTAGTTCTACAAAGTTCAAAAAGTTCTATCGTTGATTAATATCAAATTAGCCGAAAATGAGTTTAAAACCTAATTTAGTGGTTTTAGAAAATCAGTAGAAGAACACATTAGTTGGGCTTTCTCAAGGACTAGTATTGTTTTAGGAGTTTGTACCCTATGACGTCATTTGTGAATGGCAGGGGGGTCAGGCGGATTATGACGGTAAGATGATTGTAGGGAGGGGGGTCAAAAAATGACCAAACATTGATGACGTAATTTATGGACGTCCCCATGGACACGATGTATTTTCTTGTCCGTGACATGCCACTCGAAAACCAACCAATGTTATCAAATGGAGCTTTACACACCGGTGTCGCGGACACGATGTCACGGCCAAGATTTGCCGTTACAGAAACAACACGATATTTCTTACCTCGAAGTCAAAGAACGGTTTCCTGCAGGGTTTCCTGCATCCCTTGAGATTGCAATCCGCATATATGATGAACACAAGTATCATACCATAATTTTTGTTCGTAAAGACAGTAGACGGTTGCCTGATGAATAGTATAAATGTCAGCGACATCGTGTTCGCAACATCAGTGTGTAAGGTGCCATAAGTGTTCATATTCCTGGCCAAATCGAAAGGAATGACGCGGGAATTGAGCAGAAGTGCCATAAAATATCTATAAATGAGGCATTGAATAATAAATATTGTACGAAATATTTATAGGTTTTTATTTTTTTATAACAAATTAGCTCTGGGGGGGGTCCGGTCCCGCTCGTCCCCCCCCATCAGCACGCCCCTGGGAGAAGCAGGTAGTCGTGCGAGACTGGAACCCTCTCTTAAGAAAAAAATTTGTCATACCTTGCAACTCTAGGTAGATATATGTTTTTAAGCGTTAGGAATTGAATATTAAGGTCTTCTGCATTTATAAAGAAGCCTCCAAGGCATAGCATAGATATTTAACCAGGTTTGTTCAAAAACAGCTTAATTTCACTTATTTTTTACCAACAAAACCATTAAACATTATCGGAAATGTTCAATAAAAAAATAGGGGAAATATGATGGGATGAAATCATTTATGCATTTTAATGTTAATACTTTATTTTAATAAACTCTTAAATTAAATCATGACACAACAAACATTATACTATACATATACACGGTGATAAATAAATAAAAATAATAGATTTGGCAAGTATTAATAACAATTAAACACGTGATAATAGATTATTAAAATTTTAATCTTTGTAAATATATATATAATATATTTTAAATATATTAAATCTAAAAATAAAGCCGCAGTAAAGCCCTCATGAAAGCCCTGCACAAGTAAATAAAAACATTAAGTAGGAGTCAATAAATGATTTAATATCATCCCAAAAGTAAATCAACATACAAACCCTGGTAAACAATACAATTTTATGATGTCATCGCTAAACTGGAAAGACTAAGTGAGCGGTGATGACGAGCGAAGCAGTTCTCGTGCCGAGTGTCTATGAAACCACAATGGCTATGATTGGATGGGGAATTTTCAGATCATGGAGAATGAGGGGCGCCAAAACCTCTTTACTTTGTAATCAGAAACATTATGAGCCTGTAACAAAAAAGGGAGCAATATATAGCTTTTTGTTTTACAACTGGAAACATCATGAGTCTCAAATAGGAAAATATATATCTCTTCACATTTTTAACATGTTATTCTTTACACTTAATATATTTGCTGCCAAAAAGCAAAAAAGCCCCCAAAAAATACAAGTGTGACCCATAAGTTACAACCTTTTTGCCAAAGTGCACCAGATATTGACTTTGAACAGTCAGAAAAGTTCATAGGATTGTTTCAAAGTTGTGTTAAAATTTAAATTACACTTTTTAATTCAAATGTTTTCAGGTTCGGTTTAAGGAAATCTTTTACATGTACAGTTGACAGTTGTTGACTCCCCCTGATCCTCCCACTTTTTGACTTGCCATTGCACTACCCAGTCCATGTTCCATGAAGTTTACTTATTTTTAGCCGGCCAATTTTTATCAATATTATCAGCTTAGCTGCCTAAAATAAGCAGGAGGTGTATGATATCAATGACCCCCGTGGAAAATACCAGGGCTGTCTAGAAAGTAACCTTTGCTCATGCATAGGTCGGGAAGTATCAGCAGCAGCACTGTAATTTACACATCAGTGTGTGCAGGGTTTCAGTGCGCTTATAGTTATGTTAGGCCAATCATCATCCTGCTTGCATTTGCTAAATATTGCCTAATTCGAGGTAGCAAAGGTTTTTTTTAATATTCTACTGCAAACAAAACTTATCCTAAATTCTGTTGAAAGGCCCAAACATTTTGAGTGAAGTTACTGTTCATCAATGGGTAAACATTTTTTGAGTCAGGTTGTCTGAGTAATTGCACACAAAATTTCCAGACATTTTCCTGACTACTCCCGACTATTTCCAAAAAAACCTGAGAACTGAAAACATGGCCATGTTGCATCCTATAGTAAATACTCAAATAAAATATTTATGAAGTAGTTTATTTGGTATGACCAGGATTTGCATGTCGTGCCTGTCCAAAAGACACATCACCAGATCACAAGGCATACACGATTAAAGATTTGTTGACTACAATATAGTCTGAATATGTGACAGCCTCGTTTTCAGAGGTATTTGTCAGCCGTGACCAAGAGACTGATGACCATAGATATGATCGAATATAAGATGACCACAACGCAACCAAGAAATACAAACAATAAATTTGATGGCCATGAAATGAATGAGAGATTTTTCAGCCTCAATACTACCACCGCGAGATTTGATGACCATTATGCAACAAATTGATTTGAGGAATGTATCTCTAACAAATGGTTTGCCAGCCACATTACAGACGCTAGATTTTCCCGGCAATTGCTGGTTGCAATGGTGACGAAATAACTATTTTATTTTATAACTTAATTTCAAATTCCAGACCAAAGGAGGAAATTCACTACTTTTCCCATCCATTCCTAAAACCTGAAAAAATCGCAAATAATTTCACGACTCCTCTTGAGTTCCAAACTGAAATACACCTTATAAGTGGACGGGCTTGAACATTGACAACAATATACTAAAGCTCCAGGAAGGAATTCTATTACCAATGATGACCTGTTTCATTCACGAGAAAATTAGTAGATAGTAAGACAGTGTATTGAACAAAATGCAGAATAAATTTCAATTGTTGAAGCTTAAAGAAATCTTAAAAGCAAACTTTATTGAGGCACTCAAGTGAGGTTATTAACAAACCCCCTTCAGTATGAAGATCCTCCTCATACAGCTAGAAGTAAGTTTATAAGAAACAATGATATAAGAAGAATAATGATGTGCAAGATGCGGAACTACCACCCTGCTTCTTAACATATGCATATACTAAGTTCATTTTTGATATTGGAAACAAATTATCATAAAGTATAATTTTACAAAATAATTAGAATTGATATGATTTAACTAATTTTATGGCATGTTGGTTTAACCGATCAGATTGTTATCCAGGTGGGACTTAACGTCACAGCCAGAAGTCAATTTTATTTTACTCAAGCCGTCAGTCTTTCCATAGCACTCAATTCACCTCTTGGTTCATTTTGGTCATCTATGTAAGCTTGATTTATTATGATCAATATGATAAAAACTAATTCACTTTGATTTGATAGTCTTGAAACTGACTATGTTAGTAAACAATTGGCAAAAGGAGAGAAGTCTAGACAAAAATATCTCAGTTTCATCTGGTAATCTTCATATTATGAAACATCTTGTAAATAGTGAAAAGGGTAAACAGCCAACAATAAAACAAGAGGTCAATGTATTTTAGTTCTCTAGGGTGAACTTTGAAGACTATCTTATCAGTACCACTAAGTCTACACATAGTTCACTATCAGAGATGACACATAAATACTTCACCCACCGACTATTACTAAATTAAAAGAGGAAAAATAGCCTGCTTGTGTCATAAGTCGCCTCTCTTTGTACTTCCTTTGAGAGGGGAGATTAGATAAGATACAGTTTGTTGAACAGGACAATATTAGTAACTTTTCATTCAAACTGGCTCCAATTTCAACCAGGGGGAAGTATCCATCTTTAAATTGGATACAATTAAGATCAATCCTAAAATACTTTTAATGTGTGAATCTTATCTATCATGAAATCTATAAGGTTGGCCTTTTTCAAATAATCAACTGACTTAAAACTGTTTAGGCTATTCAAATTTCAGGGAAGATATAACTTACACATTTGAGTCAAAATCACTCTTTAACTATTATCTTTATAGTATTATAGTTTTCCACAGCTTTATTTTCTAACAAACTTTAGTGATCAAAATCTGCAAGGTTTTGAAACCCCCCTTTACTAATTTCAAGGGATTTGAAATAATTTGGGGTTTATTTCAACTTATTCAGGTAAGCTTTCTTCCTTTAAACTTTAAAATGGAACATCAATGAATCATGAAAATATATGAACATGCAACTGACCTGAAATTGATTGCCTTCGCAGCCAGTATCCGATTGCACTCGGCAGTATCGGGCAAAGGCAACGCAACGTACGGGCTTTCATTGTCCACATCTGTGAAGTCAAATTTGTGGATCTTCGGATTCACTTTCATGTCACCGAACGGGCCTCGCAATATGAGGTAATGAACACTCAGTGGTAGCGTGGTCTTGGTCTTAAGAATCAGCTGTTTGAAAAAAATATGACTACTGTTAATAATTGGGTATTTGCAAGCTAAATAATTTTACAAATTTATTTAAAAGAGTTGAGGGGATTACAAGACTGAAATTAATTTTGGTATTCATTCATCTTCAGGTTTATGACAAATCTCTATATTTACCAGTAAATAACAAAATATTTAAAAAGCTAGAGAATTAAAGATTTTGAAATAAGATTCATGTGACTTCTGAACAGTTACTTTATTTAAAAAATAAAATAATAATAAACTTGAAAACCCTGAGAAGTTTAATTATATCAGCATTTACTAGCTCTTGCTCTAAAAGGGACTCTGGAAGCTTAGAAAAACATCCACAAAGGCAACTCAATTTTATGAGTTTTTTCACAAAAGTGAGTTGCCATTGAGGCTGATTACCTATGGTGTTCGTGGTCGAAGAAGCCTGTAAAAAGTCAACCAATATATTATCAATATAACACAAGCGCATCTTTACTATCTAATAGTCTAAAAATCTGAAAGAAAGTTAGGAAGTTCTTTGTAAATAAAAAGAAAACAATTGACTTGCTAAAAGCTTAATTTATTCATAATTATAAATTACTGTTTGGAAAAATCTTTAAATTTACAAACAAAGAGGTCTTGTACCATACCTGTGATAGAAATACAAACCTAGGCCATCGGGTTCTTCTGGTCTTCTTCTTTCTTCTGTTCTTCGCCGAACCTAGCTGGAAGGGAAGGGATATACAAAGTTGCTCGAGTTAAAAGCTACTTACCTGCATTTCCGACGAATCGCCTGGCTACCCCATGGCCAACTTTACCTGATAGGTCATGTCACGTTCAGAGCTGAGCGTGGGATCGCGTTGGCTGTTGTTGATTCGGGCTTTCACCACCCATTGGTTGTTGAATGCCGAGAAACGGCTCGTCTCGTAAAACAGTTTGTGTACAAACTCGTCTGTCCTGTATGGTTTCATCTGCAAATCTGGAAATGACGTTAATTAATAATAACTGGGATTTTCAATTCAACTAATTTTATTCTTGCAAACACAGATTAATATTTATTTGTCACAGATATTATTGTTCATTATAATTAACATAGCTGCTTAAAATTCATTTATATTGCATATAGATGTTCAATAAGAAAATACAAAATACATATATTGGATTATCGGTGGACAAAAAACAGGTTCAATTAAAAAAGTAATGTCATTTTTTGGCCAGTAGACGTGCTGGAGAGTTTTTTTGCAGCAGGTGACTATTTGATTGATATCCCTTTAAGGTTAAATAATGTTGAAGATTAATCATGGTTAGCACATCTCCGCACTATTGTTATAGGCCTGTATAAAAAGTAATAACTATTATTTATTGTGTAGTGTGGGGTTATAAAACTGGCTAAGAAAGTAACATTATACTTTCGTCCAAATCGAAACACCTCATCCACAAAAAAACTTTTCGAAAAAATCATCAACTCATGCAATGAAACACGATTTTATACAACCATTCAAATGCTATTGTGAGAACTTTAATTTAATTTCTAAATTCACATTTCTTGAAGAACAGAACTTCTGTAAATCTAGTGCCTTGAGCCTTTTGAACCAACTGATACCATTCTCAAAAATTTCACTCAGGGGCAACAATAAAATTTTAAAAGGACAAAAAGTTTATTTTATAAGGAATTGTAAAAGTTTTCACTTTTAAATTCATACAAAAACTGTGAGACATTAAGTTAGTTGCCGCCTAATAAATGTTCAATAAATGAACTAAATCAATACCACAGAAAATCGTTGATCAAAATCGTTGCATCAATACCACGTGAGTCATACTTCCATCCCTCAAATCCCGTGGACAATGTGTGCTCTCCAATCAACAGCTTGGCCTTGGTGTACTTTGTAGAGATTTGGTCGACAAAATATGTCTCATCTGGTATTATTTGATTCGTAACGAAACAAATAAAGTTCTTCTTGGAGGCAGAAGTCTTATAATGATTATGATAAATTAAGACAGTAAGCCAATTTATTTTTTATTTCTCAAGTTTCAATTTTATTATGTTTATGTTGTCTGTATTTGGTCTAATATTTTTGTTGTGTCCTTTTTAATTGTCCATATGAATTGACAATATGCAGGATTAATTTAAAGAAAATAAAAAGTGTCCTTCTCTATACAAGGGTAGAAAGAAGCAAAACAGGTGTTCACTGTAATCCCTGTTAAATGAACAAATGCCGTCAGCTTCTACCCAAGCTGGTCACCGTTTATTTTAGGTGGCCCCTTCCCCACATTACCACACATTTGCAAGCCTAATAGGGATTGCACATGGTCGGGAATCGAACACAGGCACCTCTGAACGACTTCAACACTATACTTGTCAGTATAGTGCGTTAGCCAACGGAGCTACGGTACCATCGTCAGCTAGAAGAATGATTGGCGCATAAAGCCTGCAGTCGATCCTAGCAGCAAAACCAACTTGCCAAAACACAGGTTACTAGGCCAAGCCCTTACTAACAGCACCCAAAGGTCATAGAAATACAGGGTGTTTTTTTCAAAAGCAACCCAAAACTTTATTTTATCATTGAAGGATTATTTCCCCCAAAGATCCCTGGATTTGACCCCAATATATTATTTTCTTTAGGGCCACATAAAAAGTAAGGTCTACGAAAACAATTCACAGGATATTCAGCCTTAAAACAAACAAAAAATTTGATGCAAGAAATTCAAAGAGGTATCTTGCAACAGTGTTCGGGAATTTGATGGAGAGAACACAACTTTAGGCAAACGCGAAAGGTGGAATGTTTGAACACAAAATGTGAACTAAATGTGATCAAAGTTAAATAATAGGTTATACAAAATATAAAGATCGACAAAACAATACTAATTTCATATTTATGAGTGCATTATTCAATCTTAAAAATGGGTTGCGTTTAAAAAAAACCCCTGTATTTGACGGAACTATTCCCTCAAAATAGGCCAATGGGTTGAAATATGTTCTTTCCCATTATGTAATTAAATTTGGCATCCAGTAAAAAAAACTCTCTTAAAATAGTAGCCTCTGCATAATACCAAAGTACTAAATCCTGCCTTGGACCTAACGTCAAGGCTACAGTTTGAATTTGAAAGCTCACCATTGAAAGTGATCTTCTCGTACGAGAGCAGGTCGAAGACGCAGTCGTAGAGGCGCTTCTCCTCCTCGTTCCTCTGGTCCATGACGGCCAGCGCCTCCATGACCTCGGCGCCCGAGCGGTGCGGGTGCGCGCAGGCCGCCGCGTGCTCCCGCGACTCGTGGTGCGGCCCGCGCCACGGGCACCCGATGCGGCTGAACGGGCAGCAAGTGATTCTGCAACAAAGTGTTTGTACCGTTAGAAGTTGAATACTGGTTGGGATTAACATTTAATACGACTCAAAATGCTTTACACTTTCAATTAACACGTTGAGCGTGCGGGGCGGGAGACGGGTTTTCACGAATAGCGGCAGCGAACATGTTTGGCAGAGACGAAATGAAATATTTCGGCCTGACGAATCGCAAAACATTGTGCGGTGTTTTGCTGCATTAACTAACACGAGTGTGGACGTAGATAAAGAATTATACAGAATGGCAACCTAATGCAGTTTTTTTTGCCCGTTTTTTTTCTAGCGGCGTCAAGTTTGTTGGGCAGTTATGCCACACAAATTGCACAGGTATCGAAGTTCTTATTAGCTATATCTGTTCTTTGGGACGACGAAATAATCCCTGGTACCAGTGCAATATGGGCGGCAAAATAACCCGACAAACTCGACGCCGCTAGAAAAAATGGGCACAAAAAAATGCATCTGGATGCCAATCAGTATAGTTCATCTGTGACGTAGTTTACTGAAACACCCACAGGCAGCAGCACTCCCTGGGTCGAGCTATTCTTGTTTTGCCAAGAGCAAGGAGGACAACATTTCCTGCCCCGCCCCACTGGTACCACTACCGCAGTGTGTGATTTCCCGTCTCGAGCGCTCTACCTGTTAAAATGGCGACTCACAAGGTATTTTAAGCCAAGTATGAATGAAAGATGCATGCAAGATGAGTGACGTGATCTTGTTTTCTCATTACTGACTAAGACCGACATGTTCCTCGGATAGGACTGTTAATTAATAGCTCAACAGCCAATGGAAACTAAGCGACCTACAGTTTAATATGGGATCCGAAACAAATTTTGTGAACTTCACTTACACACTTTACTAGGCCTACCATGAGGATAGATTTATGGATGGTCATAGTATTCTTTGGTGTGTACGTTAATCCCTACCAGGGAATATCGCACCCACAAGCCATCGCTCACAACTATCCATAATTTGTGACTTCCATTTAGCTAGATTACAGGATACGGCACCATCCCAAGTTTTAGCTTGCCTAAAGATAAGAGCTTATCAGATTATCCCATTATACGAGCACTCTAAACTTCCACAATCCCTGAAAGACATACCTATAGAACAACAACAAATTTTGCTCTAAACTCAAAGACTTCTTAATCCAGGTTTGTTTCTACTCCCTAGAAGAATATCGCGACTCGGACTGGGAGGGCTGCCCAACTTAAATATAATTGTGACAAAGCCCTGTTGACCTATTCCTTTCCTATCGTAGCAATTTCACAAGGTTGGGATGGGGTACTTATGGAATGGTCTCATGCCGCCTATGCGGTCTATGGGATGACGCGGGATGTATGTAGATAGCCTAAACAAAAGGGGAAGCTCAATACCGTACTAAAATAATACCTCAAAAAACTCACAAGTACATGTACCTACAGTATACAGGCTAGCATGCTCATAACGTTAAGCACAATTATCAAATGGCACATAGTTTACACATTTTATGAGAGAATGTGATTGGTAATCACTTAGTACAATTGGCTCTCACTAAGAGATGTGTTCCCAAACCACTTGCAGGTAGCAAACTACTTAAACTTATGTGACTTTGTAAGTAACTAGTCTACTATCAACAGTTTAATGATTATTACCTCTCTTCACAGAGAGACTCTTCATGCCGTTCTAATGTGTTGCGTGGAAACTCTTTGTTGCAATACTGACACTCGGCAGGCAGTTCGCTTACAGCTTTCTCCACGGCAAGGTTGCGAGATGCAGTGCTCTTACTGATCTCAATCCGGCAGTTGGGACATGTCGCCATCTCATCTCTCAGCCGAGCATCGGCCAAGACATGAGTAAAACAGCCAGCACACATTAGGTGTCCATTGGTGCACTGAAACATAAAGTAAAAAATTTTTTTTGTGATAAAAAATAGAAAAATTTTAAAATTGCTGCTTATTATTGTAAAAATTAGAAAGGCTGCACATTACAGTGAAAATCAAAGCTAGTACCTATTAAAATACATTTCATAATAGCCTATACTTTCACAAAATAACAAAATAATCGTTAAGTGTGGTGGAATCGGATCCCAAGTTCTGCCCAACCAACTATTAATTATATCAAAGTATGACTATCACTTACAATAGCCCTGACCTAGATTGATCAATATTTTTATCCTAAAAGCCAGATGTTGAAATACAACTAAATCGTCTCATAGTAACTCACTGCTAAAAGGAAAATATTAAATAATAGCCTAGTTCTCAATTTTTCAGAATTTTTTTTCCCTATAAAATTACAAAAGTATAGGTTATGCCTAAGTTACAAAGCCATCATTCCAATATGATATTTTTCAGATCAATCAGTTTTAAACTGATCTTTGTAGCCCAGAGGCTCATAAACCTGGTTGAAACCAAACCGTGTCAGGACTGACAAAATTGTTTCTAACCCTAGGCTACCAAATATAAGCAGAAATGAAATAACAAATAAGAAAGTTGTAGAAGCACTGAAATAAATTATATCTGAAGAAACTCAAAAACATAAGAAGGCCCTATAAATTAATTAAGTACAGGTGCCAGTGTCACACTAAGACCTGTGTCATTTCAGGTGCAGTGTCTTGCGAATAATCCTAAAAAATTGGATTAGAATAACCTAGGTAAAGACTACAACGACAGTTGTATAATAGGCCCTGTCATAGCCTAAGAGGATCTCCACACTGAGCAAGACAACCTTTGAATATAATACAGAGCTAAATAGGTATCAAGAAACATTCAGGATTAGGCTGTTCTGAGAAACTTTCGAGTTTGTTTATAAGTACCGGTAGGCTACTATCTTTAAAAAAAAAACAGAGGTCGGTGTTAGCATGGCCATCCCTAGTAAAAAGGTCGCAGCCTTCAAACTCACAAAGCCGCTTTTCAAGGGTTTCTGCAGAGTAAAAACCATTACAGAGCCAGCTGATTTCGTTCAAGTAAACAAAATGCTTATGGCGGAGTCGTGGCACAGGTGGGGCGCGGCCTTTTCTCCTTTCCCCATTGCTTCCATGTGGACCAATCGCCCAATACATACAGAAGCAATGTGGCGCTGGCGACATCGCCCTCTCGCCACTGTCACACATCTTCCTTGCTACTAGTGGCAACCACTCCTAGCATGCCTGTGGTGCGCCGTTGTCTGGAGGACGAAATAACTACTGTCAACACCTACTAGTTGGTACCGTATATTGATAACTTCTGTCAGTGACATCTATTGTCTGTGGGAATTGCACAAGTTGTATGCCTCACCGGGTTAGTTAACCGTACCTCCCTCGTGCCATAACTTTGCCATACACCCGTTCAGTGAGAATTGGGCCTAAGAGAATATGGATTAACAAATTAGCTGAGCCCTCAGACAAAATATTGCCATTTACTACTTGCGCCGTCACCTTACAGATGGTTCCAGTGTTAGGCATGGGCAAGGTTTAAAAAACTCAAAGAATAAGCAATTTTTTCTTGAATAAATAATTGGATTTGGATGCTTTTAAATATATTTAAGTTAACTTACCTGATAAATTGCAGCTCTGGGGAGATCCAAACAGACAGCACAGCAAAGAATCCCACCAAGTCTCAATTCCAGTTTGTCAGGTTTAGTATCTTGGGGGTTGGACAATTTTCTTTTCTTCGCTTCAGGCTCTGCAAATTCTTCGGGTTTTTCAACTTTCTCATCTTCTTCAGGAGCCACCACATTCTCCGTAGTGCTAGATCCAGCTTCTGTGTCAGCCATTTCCATTGTTAAAACAGGACTCTGAATACAACCTTAATAATACTCAACTGACATACAAAAGGGAAAAATTAATTTTGAACTTTTCTTTAACGTGATGTTATAAGATTTTTGTCAATTATATAAAGGTTACCGTTCACGAAATTATTCACCTACCTTTGAAGCCCACTCACATGCAACCAAATTTGGGCACAAAATACAAATCAGATGCTACACGACGCAAATTCTAGGACTGGCAATATTGGCATCCAGTATCCAGCTGCAGAGAAGTCAGCTGACCAGAAATCAGCAGTGCTTTGTGTTACACCACTGCCAATCAGAGTATTGATTTTCATGAGATATGCGCACTGCGCAGAAAATATGCTGAACTTCTGTCTCCTGCGCACATTGCAGTACCCCTTCCCAGGAAACATGCCATTGGCGGTAAATTTAAATTTACTGTCGTCATACTTGGGTTCAAGTCTGAAGCCAGTTTGTTGAGTAGCAAAACATGCAAAATGTAACATTAGCTACATTATATACATATTTTACTACATGCAGAAAAGATTATAACTGTAATTGTATATAAGAAATGATTCAGCAAAGTTTTCTACAAATAAACTAGGATTAATTGAGTTTTTCAACTTGTATAAATACTGTATAACTCTTTGCTAATTTTACATGAAGCATGTTTTGATTACTTAGTATAAACCCAGCTTAAGTGTACACATATATATATATATATATATGTAACTGACTGGTATCAGTCAGGTAAGCTGATACCGCTATGATAGAAAAAATGGCGATCAATGAACCAGCTGATTCAAGTAAATCAGCAAAATATACCCCGTATTACAGGGAACAATTGCCATGAATTTGTATAAATAAGTAATGCACCAAACATCCATAAAAGTTACTGTGCTAAGTGCTATGGCCTCATGGTTAGGTGGAAACTGCCTGTTATTTATTAAAATAACGGACAGTCACTTAATTATTCAATTTACAAACAAAAATTTAATTTAAATTTGCATCCGGAGGGAAGCCAATATGAAGTTGCCATCTTGGAAAATATAGGCTTTATAGGTGGCTTTATATTTTTCTAAAATCTCTGTTATAGACTCTCAAAAATTTTTTTCTAACAATGTTCAATATTATTTCAGCTACAAGTAAACAAACATTAACATTAGAGGACAATATAAAAATGGAGTGCTACTTTTCATAGCTTGATGATCCATATAACATAAAATATAGAGGGGTTGTCAAATAAAAGCCACATTTTAAACTAGGCACCTTTTTAGGAGAATTTAATTGGTTTAAATTTTGAACTTGAGCATACAACACTCCATGGGGAGCTGGCACCCCCAAAGATTATGTTCTAAATCCACCCGGATTACAGGGAACAATTGCCATGAATTTGTATAAATAAGTGATCATCATTAATCATTCTTAATCATTAATGCACCAAACATCCATAAAACTTACCGTACTAAGTGTGCTATATCCAACTTCTATGTCAGCCATTTCCATAGTTGAAACAGGACCCTTAATGCAATCTTAATACTTCTCAACTTAGGTACAGTAAAAAAATTGAATTTTTATTAACTCTCCAAATTAGCTGATTTAACATGCAACTCAAAGCTATGGTACTAAGTACGCCGTGCCACAGACCTTACTTAACTATAATGGACACACACCGCTCAGCAGCATTGTTGTTTATTACAATCAGCTGTTACTAGAAATTTATTTTTCCAGCAATTTCTTTCTTTATTATATTCGTCCCCTTAGAGAAAATATTAACCAAAACAAATAATATTTTCTTCCGAATATTTTGCTCACTGTGATCTTTGATTCAAGTATGGGGTTGATGGGATCCCCAAAACGTTCCCAAGGGTGTTCTCAGGTAAATGAAACATCTGATGGGCTCAGGGCCATGCGCTTACAGGGGGTCGGTTAGAATGTCACTGAGTTTAAAAAGGTAACTACTTTTGATGAGCTGTCATGTCTCAAGATGGTCAAACATAAATTTGGGCTCAAGGAGGCCGTAAATCAAATCCGGCACTGTTTACAGAAGATCACAATAGTTGCTATCTTTTTATTCATGCAAGCATAAGATGATAATATTTTAATTTCAACAATTTTGTAACTTTTTGAATATGAATAAGGTAAGAATCATATAACCCACATTTAATAAACACTTGTATATAGAAAACGCTTACTGTTTTTGCCATTGATATGGGTCATCTATTAATATGCTAACCATAAAACTGTTAATATTTTAATATCTTTTGAAAGTGATTATGAGATTATAACACCCCCCAAGTTACATTTCATTATAAGCATAGGCAAAGAAATACAGTACTGTGGATCAATATTTTAAAGTTAGATCTCATAAACTGCCATTAAATTTTACATTTGACACTATCTTTCATGTTTTTTTTTTCTATTACAGCTGACTGTAGAACCCAAGGAGGTTATTCCATAAACATGTGATGTGTCATTATAAACAACATAAAAATAGTTCCTTTTGAATTCTCAGCTTTGTTTTGTTTAAATTTAATTTTTGTGTAGTTCAATATCAGTTGTGTAAATTTGCAGCCATGAGCCATCAAAGTGAAGATACAGAAGAAAAAATAAAAAATCCTGGAATAATGTTGGACCTGAATGAAAAGTGTACTAGTATTTTTCCTGTGTTTTTTGATGGACTTAAAGTCATGATTCATAGGGGTTTGAGTCGTCATTTCAGAGTTACTCACAACATCTACTTGAGCTCGATCACACCAGGTAATTACAGATTCGGAGCCACTTATGTCGGGAATAAAGAACTAAAACAACACGAAGGATATCCCGTGTTGTTAGGGGACATCGATAGTCACGGGAACATGAACGCTAGTATTTATCACATGTTCGGCTCAAGATTCAAAGTGAGACTCGACAGTCAGATGGAAAAATGCAATTTTGTCAGCTCTCAGCTCTCGACCCACTACTTTGGTGACTCGTTCACTGCCTCGGCTCTCCTCGTCAACCCCGACGTGATGGCGAACTCCGGGTGTCTGCTGCTGCAGTACCTCCAGAGCGTCACTCCCCGGCTGGCGCTCGGGGCCGAGCTGGCGTTCATGCGCAACTTGCTGAGTGTCAAGCGAGCGTCCGACTCACCCACTTCCTTCTCCCAAGTCTCGCTGATGGGGAGGTACACCACTCCCCACGCCACGTGGAGCACCGTCCTCAGCTTGCAGAATGTTCTGATCAACTGCTATAAACAAGCGAGCGAGCAGATAGAATTCGGCATCGAGATGAACACGAACTTCAGAACGAACGAGTCGGTCGGGACCCTTGCGTTTCAAGTGAGGCTCCCCGATCGCGGTGTTCTATTTAAAGCCAGTCTCGATACCAATACAAATGTCGGCTCGGTTTTTGAGAAAAGAATTTGTAACACACCGTTTGCAGTTTTGGTGAGCACTATTTTAAACTATCGAACGAACAACTTCAGACTAGGTTTGGGTTTTATCATCGAGTGATGGTTAATTAAAAACGGCCTAGAAGAAACCTCGCCAAAGCCTAACGCGAGTAATGCTGCTTTTGTATTTATTTATTGGGAATAAATATTCTCCCCAGAATGAGCTTGTGTGTTTCAAGCATTCCAATTTTATTTAGCCCCCAAAATGATTGAAATTTCACTTTCTTTGTAAGTTGTCGTTTACTTATTAAATTTATTTAGTCGGTAAGGGTGTTTTTGCTTTCATTCTTAGGTTAGTACATGAAAAATGAAATATATTCCAGTAGATCATTAATTAGCAAAGTCCTAAAACCTTTTCATTCTTTATTAACATATTGCTAAAAAATTATTCCAGATAATTTTTAAATAACAGATGGGGACTGAGGCAACATGTAGCTGACTGAGGCGTTGCATGGTGAGTCTATTTGTGATATACTGGGTAGAGGAGGAAATCTGATTCCACTTAACTGGAGAGCTGCCATTCGAGCAGCTCATGCTGGGAAGGCAGCAACTAATTAATGCTATACCTGGTGGGCAACATGTTTGACGCTTGAGTTAAAAGTCTTGGCAGGCGAGGTCTTGGCAGAAGGGGATCAAATCATTGATGACAAGAAAGGAAACAGAGCCATATGATTACTCTTCTACTAATTAAACTAACATTAAATTTTAGAAACAATACCAAACCAAAGTGAAGGTTGGTATTGAAAAAAAATGTTTTGCTCTTTGAAAAACATTCAATAAACAGGTGAAATGTTTTTGGTTTGGCATGTAACAGATTAATGATAGAAAAATTTATACCTGAATCAATTGATCATCTGTGATTGTTCCTCTCCCCTCCTTTAAAATTTCAAATTCACTCAAGCCTCTTCATATTCCTCACCACCTATTGCCACCTATACAAGCTTCAAGCTAGTGTGTAACCCGAGGTATCTCAAGAAATGCAGGCAATAGTGGTTTCCAAACACACAGATCAGGTTCCAAGAAAGGGTTTCCACAGAAAAATCGTACTTGAATTCCCTGACCTATTTCTGTGAATATCCCTGATCACTGCACTTTTTGGGATTGTGATTTTATTTGTCTTGTGTCTTTTTTATCACAGATCTTCTGTTTAGATATATAATTTGAAGGTTGAAAAAAATTGAGATTAAAATTTACTAAAATTGATTGGTTAAAAATTTTTAAATGTAGGCCTAGTTTATTTAACCACACAAATTTAAATGATTCCCTTCAAATTTTATTGAAAAAGTAATGGAAGGTCAAGACTGAAAACGTCGCATGATTTATTTTTGCACATCACTTAATGTGGCAAAATTTCATATCGTAACTGCAAGGCACGAATCACTGGACAGCAGACAGCCTCTTGGACCTGCTCAAGGGTAATAATGGCTTCGAATAGGGGGATTAGACTAATCCCCCCCGATTTGAAGCCAATATTACCCTTGAGCTGGTTCAAGAGGTTGTCTGAATTAGTGGCTTTAAGCTCAGTCAACTAAGTGTTCCATCGCACTGGGACTGTTGTTTTATAATATAAGCTTAACTATTTTATTCATGAAAAAAGTTTGGTAGAGACGGTAGATTATCAGGCCCTACAAATGAAATCAGTTTAAACAAACTCACAATAATTAACAGCGTTAAAATTAAAACAAACATTAACAGTTGGATCATTCCACTCTAAGTTACATTACAGAATTCACTGCTATTCTAACATCAGTTTGTTCACTTATATTATTCTAAACACACAAACACACAAGCACTAACACAAACACACAACACAACACACACACAAACACTTTAATTGTTGAAAGCCCAAGGGATGAAGCTTCAGGGATGAAGCTTCATGGACCAGAAAAGGAGGAAACTTCCCAGTCCACCTAGGCATGGATAAAACATCCTACTAAGTTTCATGGTGATCGCATAGACAGTTTGGTAAATACATGTTTGCACATGCAAGATGAAGAGCCAATTGGCAGAACACAGACCAATTAACACAGTGAAAGTACACTTCTTATTTTAAAATACATATTTAAAATTTGTAGATAAATACTAAAATGTTACATTATTATGTTTGCTTTTATTTTCATATTATTTTTATAAGGTAATTTTATTAAAGACGTTATCATTTGGCCATGTGCTTCATAGAGAAGTATCAAAATGATACAGAAATATAGTTATACTGAAAGTTCCCAAATTAAATGAGGAATGCTTTTCATAAATGGGCAGGTTTTTACTGAATTAAAATACTAACAGAGTCGTTAAAATAACTACAGTTGGCACACGGTCATCCAGACCAGCGCGAAAATTTTGACGCATCGAGGTGTGGGGGAGGAGGGGAAGTCACTCCCCTTCTAAAGCCCCGCCCCTTTACTACTGCTATACGAGCTGTAAATAAGTGAACTAATATTCAAAACAAAAAAGTAATATTCTTGGTTGTCAAAATATATTTAAGGTTGTGGTTTCAGGTTTTGTTTACATAAGTTATCTTTGTCATTTCACCTGTAAAATTGGAAATATGCATTGTACTCTCCGAGTTTGTACGTACTTTTTATTAAATAAAAGTTTAAACTTGAAATAGTTGTGTTTCCATAGGTTTTTATTAAAAAATAATTTTCCCTAAAGTAAACAAATATTGTTTATTTTCTTTGACTGATGACAGCTGCCAATTCAGTCAAGGTTTAAGAGTCGCTATCTAACGGATAATAAAAACACTTCAAGATCGAGAAAAAAAAACAAAATGATCGGCAAATAGGAAACCAAATTGGTACAAAAAACCTACCTATTTGCTGGAGCCAATGACATTATGCTTATTTATGAATCATCTATCTCTCTCTAAACATTCATTGTCCATCTCTCTCGCACGCATTCTTTAAAATGGTTGGGATGACCGTGCGCCGACTTTAATTCAGACTCTCAAATTTACTCAATTTTTTGCATGATTGACTTAATCCATAAAGAATTTTTTCATACCATAAAACCAAAATCTGAGTTTTGTCTTCATTGATAATCACCTCCATGACTGAGACGTTTCAACACTTTATTTTTTCCGTATCTACTTGCTCATCATTGAGAATAGTTTGTGTCCAACTCATTTTTTTTTGCTAAAAGATCAAAATCACTTAGCACAGAGTCCTAGCAGTGAAGGGGATAATTAAATCCCATCGAAATTAAATAAAATACTTTCTTGGCCTTGATCAACAGCATGTGGCTTTGCTTTGTCATGCAGGGGATGAATATTCAGCATCTTATTTTTTTTCACTCTATACACAGCTTCAAAACAATGTGCAAGGCGTTTCTTGTATTTGCTTTTCGGCTTTGGCTGACTGAGTCATATCGGTAGATGCAACTTCAATGACCCATCTCACCTCCTCATCCGTGATGTGTGGTATTACGAGTCAAGAACCATCTTGGAGCAGTGACAAGCAAACGGGAGAGGTGGCAGAAAACATCAGGATATGAAATGTCAAACATCAGCTTGTATCAGATGTCTTACGGGTGGCAGTGACTGTCTATGAGGAGGAAATTCAGACCCTGATTATACATTAAAAAATGCTTAATCAACTCACATACAACGTCACCATAAAAACATGTAGAATCAAAAACTTGATTTTTGTAAAAATGTTGATTATGTTTTACTTTTGTGAAAAACTGTATTTACTAAAAAACAACCCTCCTATTTTTTAATGTCAACTGTTAGTAATCTAAACACAATAGACTGACATGTGGCACATTAAATTCACTGTGTGTCTCAAAGTGACAAAGGTTAGATCAGGAAAATAGTATATAACGTCACTAGCCCAGTAACTATAGTTTTACTGAGCAAGCATGGTTGTTCCTGTTCCCGCCCAAGCCGGAGGCAAGTGCGGGATTTTTATACTAATATGGTTTAAAAATTATCGGGCATGTTGCATAAGGTAATTTACATCCTGTACAAAAAAGTAATATTATAAATTATAATTTTTTACTTAAACCATTAAGCCCTACATGTCTGGATTCTAAAAGAGTACCGTGTTTCTTTATCGGTAAAGAGTAACTTTTTTACCAACAATATAGTACAGAAGTAACTGTTGCTAAGTTCGAGGTATGATGTAAAAGCATTACTTTATTATTCAATCTTCAGATGATATGATGAATTGGAAAAAGTAATGTGTGCATACATTGCTGATGCCCTTATTAAGAATTAGATACCAGTTTATTGGCTTATCAAGGTCAGATCAATAAAAAAATCAAAGTTACAAATAAATACAACATACTTTAATTTAGGAACCGAGTAACTAAAATTTGATTAGTACTAGGCCTTGCCACATTGTTTACAAACTAATAAATAGTATACTGTACTATAATATAATATATACATACAATCATTTACAAATCAAGCAAAATAATTGGCCACCCTACATCGCTATGTAGGCCGAACGAAGAAAATCTTGTTGATACATTATTGATCCAACTCAGTAATTCTGATATCATAAAAATAAAGCAATTGCTAATTGCTAACAACATATAAAATAGATATTCGTTTCCATAAAATATTCTACAACAGACTTGATTTTTGGCTTAAGATTCATACAACAGATAATCCTTGAGAGCTTTGGGTAGGGGTAGTGAAGAGACTGCAGTCTTTTGGATATGCTGCAAGATGGCATCCCTGCAAGCACTTTGCAGACTTGCGACTGAAACATAAAACAATAATTATGATAAAACCAGAGGATTATATATTTAGTATTTGCTAGGTGTATTAAAGTTTCAGACGAATAGAAGATACCTAGGCATTTCACTGCAGTTGACAAATAATAAACATGCACAAAAAACCAAAAGATCATAACATATAAAAAGATAAAAAACAAAAAGTTAGATGTCAATAAGAAAACTTGACTTCTTCTCAATCAATTTTTATCAAAGCGTTGGGTTAACTTGAAAGAAATGGACCCGGACGCATGGGATATATTAGAGACAAATTACCCCTTCCAGGACTGAATGGCCGCAAATGGCGGGATGGGCGGGAATGGCTAAATGGCGGGGGATGGGGCAAGGCCACACTACACTACAGGCTGGAGTCTCCCCCCCCTCCTCCCTGATGCCACGTCACAACACCGGCCGAACTCCTAGCGCTGTGTTGGAAATGACAACTAAAATCATATGAAAATCGTAAACATTTACCAAAAAATTATGACATTAGAACATCGAAATGAAAACAATAAGAAACAAAACTGTCAAATTTCCCATAAATCATCTGATGAAAAGTAAACAAATTACTTGCCTGTAATGTTTACCATTTTTTTAAAAGTTTATGAAATAAAGTATTATTTTCTTTAAAATTATTTTCTAATGCATTTGGTTATTCATTGATTAATGCAGATTCAAAAAAATAATGGTTTCTAAACAAAACCTTAAACAAATTACTTAGGGCACGATAGTTTTAAGAGTGTGACAGTGAATCGCCATAAGAGTACATTATAAAAGCATTTCGAGGGTTTAAGTCTAATACCTCGTATCTTCAAAATTTGACATTTTAAGGTTATGATATATTATGAAAGCGGATGACCAGCTCTCTTCAGTTCTAATACCTCGTAAAGCAATTCCTATTCTAAATATGTAAAAAAGATCATTTAAAATGCCTCGTATCTTGCAGTTGGAAAACTTTACTTCTAATACCTCGTATCTTGTATCAAATGCATAGTTAGTAACAGCTGATTTGTGAATGTGTTTTTTTAGTCAGGTTTGTTTTTACTTCCAAATGTTTTGCTTATTAGTGTTGTGTACTAACCTCAACTAGGGTGTAAAGTACTTAATCACGTTTACAATTTATTTTTTTCCTTCAATATAACTGTTTAATTAATGTTGAAAGTGAAATTTTAGAGATACGAGGTATTCGAATTTTGGTTCTAGAAGAATTCATTCTGAGATACGTGTTATTAGATCAAGATAACCTAGTTAGAGTGTTGATAGCACCAAACCAAAGTTTATTGCTAGTGTTATTTTTATAAGTTATTTTTACTAGTTATTCCCCGCCGCCACAGGATGAAGGCAGTTTACTGGTGGACGCCTAGAATAGGGGAACTCCGGAGGAGATGCCTTGGTCTCCGACATCGAAGTAAATAAACAACTCGTTTATTTACTTCGATGGTCTCCGACGAGCTGCGCAGCGAGCCAGGAACCGCCCTGATGCAAATGCCAGAGCGGCCCGATGAGAGCTCCACGGTGCCATCAACGGGAGTAAAGTCAGGTGCTGGAAACAGCTGTGTCAGGATATCGACAACAACCCTTGGGGGACAAGCTACATACAAACTTGTAACCCAGAAGCTAAGGGCTCGCTCATCACTGCGGACATGGAACCACAAGCCATGGCTGCCGTCGTCGATACACTGTTTTCTAGCCCCCAATTCGCCCAATTCGGCCAGTCACGGAATTCGGAGGTATAGGCGCCTTCCCAGCTTTCCGGGAAGAGGAACTTACTGCCGCCGTCCGATCCCTATGACCCAGAAGAGCGCGCGGTCCCGATGGCATTCCGGCGGAGGTGCTCAAGCTCGCTGCGGAGGTGAATCCAAGGCTTCTGCTCGATATGTTCAACGCGTGTCTGGCGGAAGGCGTTTTCTTCTCTTCATGGAAGGTAGCCCGTCTTGTTCTTATTCCCAAGGCGAAGAGTACACCGGGGACCCCTTCTTCTTTCCGACCCCTGTGTATGCTCGACACGGCCGGGAAAGTGCTTGAAAAGCTCTTGCGCGTCAGACTGACCGAGGCCATCGACTCTGCGAGGATTTGTCCCCGGGCACTTGAGCATACATTTTAAGTCCCCTCCTACCTCCTACGTATGATAGAAGCGTACCTGACAGACCACGTTCTGTTGTACGACACGACCGAAGGTCAGCGACGCATTCCTACCTCTTCCGGGGCTGCTTAGGGGTACATTCTCGGACCCGACCTCTGGAATGTGTCTCTCGACAGCTTGCTGAGGCTAGACATGCCCGATGAGGCCCGCCTCGTTGGCTATGCTGATGAGTCACTGCCTTGATCGCGGCGAGGAATGTCGAGCAAGCGCCGCCTGCTCATGACTGCCGTCCAGTCAGTCTTACTGTACAGAGCGGAGGTTTGGGCTCAAGCACTCGAGAAGCAAATCTTCCGAGACCGGCTCGCCCGAGTCCAGCAAAGAGGAGCTTTGTGGGTCGCGTCAGCCTACTGCTCAGTCTCCGAGCCTGATGCAATGGTGATCGCCGGAGATATCCCCGTCCTTTTCCTCGCAAGGGAGAGGTAGGCAATCTACCGGATAAGGCGTGAAGTGGGCCGGGAAACAGCTGCCAAGGAGGAGTGCAACCGCAGCTTCAACTCCTGTCAGCTCGAACTGGGGGGGGGGACTCTGGCAGCCGAGCCAAGGGTATGTTGGACCTTCCAGTTCATACCTTCCCTCCGACCATGGGTGGAACGGCAGCACGGCGAGGTCGTCTACTGCGTGACCCAGTTCCTTTCTGGCTACGGGTACTTCCGAGCCCATCTGCACCGGATGCGTAGAGTCACCAGCCCGGACTGTCTGTATTGCCCCGGCATCCCAGACACGTCCGAGCACACCTTCTTTCAGTGCGACCTTTGGCATATCCGCCGAGTCTCGCTTTCATCTGAGATCGCCGTGGTCGTCAGCCTACGAGACATCGTCGGAGCTATGTTTCAGGGAGAGGGCAACTGGAACTGTGTCCGGCACTATATCCAGGCAATTCTTCGGACGAAAAGGTCAACCTCGATTAGCCTTAATCTTCAGCTTTTCCCCACGGAGGTTACTGGCGTAATATCAAAGGTCTATCCTGAAGTAATGTGCGAAACAGTTCCAGGCTAGTGTCCTCGGTGTTGAGGAGGGTGGTTTAGTCGGTAGTTCACGGGACTTTGAGCTCGTGGGAGTCCGACACTATTGAGGGGACAATGAGCCCCTGAGTGTGCGTAAACGCGTTCCACCTCCTAACTAAAAAAACTATGGTGTGATATTAACATTGTAGTTTAAGGCTAAAGCCAGCCTGTGGTAGCATAAGGGCTCAAAATGCAAAAGGTTTTGTTTTAATTTTGTATTTTTATTCACAGAAAAGTAAAATGGGCTTGTATGTTACTAGTGTTTTATTATTTCTAATACCTCGGAAGTCACAAAAAATGAAGTCTAATACCTCGTATCTCAATTATTTACTCATTACACCTCATATATTAATATATTTATTTGGTAGAGGCCTTAATTTTCCGTTAAAAGCCTCAAATAAATAAAAGAAAGCCTTTGAGGTTTGTTTTTCATCATAATAATTAAGTTATAACGTTTTTTATCCCTCCTGAAAAGTTACAGTTTTGTACATACGAGGTATTAGACTTAAACCCTCGATTTACGATTCCGTCTGATAATGTGAAGTCACCACAAAAGGACTCCGGCCTGTAGTGTAGTGTAGCCTTGGATGGGGCGTAGTTTTTTCAAACCAAAGTTCAAAACAAAATAAATGTTGTCATGTTAAGTTATTATTTTAATTAAATTAATTCATATGTTATAAAAAATGTTTTAATGCTGAAACATTTTTTTACAGATATTACAAGGAAAATCAAATTCAAGAAGACTGATATACCATCTTTAGCCCGCCAAAAAACTAAGGGTGAAATGTATATCCGTCCGCCGTCTGAAACAACAATCGCTAAATATTAAAACTGCCAATAAATTTGAGAATTATTGCAGGCGGAGGACGTATATTTCAGTCAATCTATGTCATTTCATTGTTTTATTTACTTCCTATCATAATATTGACATTTTACTCCTAAAATAGTGAAGAAAAAAATTGCTAAAAAGCGCAATGTCCACATCCCCATCAAGCATACTTAGGAATAACAAATATAAATTCTAACGACTAGCGATATTCGTTAATTTTTGCGGCTAACTTCTATCATAGGCTATTCGTTAGTTTTTAAAAAATGTAATGGAAATAACTTATACTCACTTAGATTCCAGCTAACGAATAGATAAAATAATCATTAATAGTTTTGGAGTTTAAATCCTAGGCTAGTTAGATTTTTTGGATGGGCGGAAATAGGTAGGGTACCTCAAATACGAGTTTTTTTACGCGATTGTAGAGGGTTATGCGTACGGCCGTGCAGGAAGCAAAGCGAGGGGTCAGCGCCCTTGATGACAAACTTATCAATAAAATCTTTACAGTAGGCTTACAAACATTCAAAACTTATCTGTATAAAACCAAGATGTATAGTTTGTGCATTATACCTCTGACTACGGCTCTTATTACACTACAACCATATCATATGATATTTTCTATGATCTTAAACAAAACACAACATTTGGCAAACAGCGGGGCTAGAAAACAATGTTTTCAGAATAAAAGTACCCCGTCTCCCCCTTGCGCCTTGCAACCAGGTGACTCTGTCATAGCAAGAAATATAATGCACGAACTGTAACAATATTAGGCTCAATTAATATTTGTTTTCAAACAACACTTCAAAAAAGATAAGCAATTAGGGTCTACATAATTTCACAAGGCCTATGTGTTAAACTTGTAAAATTTAAAGGAATTCAGTTATGTAGGTAAGCCCATCTAAGGCAATTTAATCATGCATAAGCCTATTTTTTCCGAATTTTGCTATGCATTAATGTAGGTAAGCTAGCTCATTTCCCTAGTTTTGTTCGGGATACACCTGAGATTAATTTCACATAAGGTTTTGATTCCCTGAGATAAATTTCACATAAGGTTTTGATTCCCCTAACTTCTTTAGATTATTATTTTTATTTATCTTTTCTTTCAGCAGAGTTGTAACTTTTTATTTTATCTTATACATCAAGCCTGTGCTCAGTAACTTATACAATTTGGTTGACTTAAAGCAGGACAGCAGAGTTGTAACTTTTTATTTTATCTTAATCTAGCCTGTGCTCAGTAACTTATACAATTTGGTTGACTTAAAGCAGGAATAGGCTATTTATTGTTTATTAATTTTAAATTGACCCAAAGATCATTGAGGAGAAGGGAGAATAAGATATTGGGACCATTATAGGCTTACCTCCATAAAGCTGAACTATTCTGACTTGTTTTGTTGTGCCATAAACATCCACAACTGCATACAATGGCCCCTCTTTATAAGGAATGTCTTTCGAGCAAGGTCCTTGATCTTCACCATTGATTATAAAATGCATTTCTGCAACATCACCCCTGCCCCGACCGCAGGGTATATAAACAACTCCAATTCGACTTCCAATGTCGGTTGGAAGTATATCTTGAGAGACATCTGAAGAGCCTGATGGCCTCAGAACACTTCGTGGTATGGTACCTCGAGATGTTTTCACATTATTTATGTCACCCAAAAAATATTTCTTGTCACCATCGGGCTTCGGTGGTATTCCAATTGGGGTCATCCCATGGGATGCCATTACTCTTTGACCATGTTCATATACATTGTTCTGAGTCTTTGTTATAGCATATATCCATGAAGTACTCATGTTGGTCAAATCTGGTAGAGCATATTGAGGTAGCATACCCCCACAGGATGCTGCAGTTTGAGGATCCAACTGGGTCAACCCCAAGCGCATATATCCACTCCAACCACGTTCATTTTTCTCGATTTCCACCAAAAATATTTCACCAGGCATGAGAGGTTTTTCACTAAACGTTAAAGCATTGGCAAAACTAGTTTTCCGATATGCAACAGTATTGTCATCAGACAAAATAATGTTATCTCCGTGATACGGGTGAAACCGAGAAACAACTTTCTTAGACAGTCTGTCATCCATGTTGGAAAATAGGAGTTATAAGTTAGAGAGTTATGTATTTTAAAGCGGTTTTGAACTAAACAGGAACAATTTCACTATTACATCGCTTTTGAAGACAGATAACACCGCAAGAGCAACGTGTACATTTAATTTTTCACTTTGGCCGTCGTCTACTGCTAAACTAACCTCAACTTCAACCGAACGGGCATTTAATTTACTGAGTGACACTGACAGATGGAGAAAACAAATCTGGTGTTGCCAACCTCACTCACTATCAGAACCAGAAGTCGAACAAAAGGAAAAGGAGTATGAAGATAAGAATGCATACAAGTAATCCTGTTTAATGTCGAAAAGTACCAATGGAATATGTAAAGTACGTGTATATATATCTATATATCAAGTACCAGCTAATAACTTACCCATCTGATGCTATAGACAGTTGTTGTACTCTTTGTTTGTGTTCTCCAAAATCAGCTGATCATTGAAATTATGCGATAATTTTATGTATTTGTTGAAATTTATCTGAAGAACTTAACCTTAGTGTTTTTAAAAATTAATTTTTTTGTTATAGTTCATTCTCGTTGATCCCCTTAGCTGAATTCGGTTAATTTACATCCATTAATGTGCTTATATCTGTTGGAAATATTTTTGTCTAGCTACATAAATGTGTAGAAGAGCGGAGCTGTCTTTAACATCAAAAGCACTCTGTACGAACTTCCAAAAAAACTCTGGAGTTTCCATTTTTTTGCCACCCGCCTAATGCTGTGGCTGTAGCCAGATGAAGTCGCTAATGCAAAAAAAGTTGTAAAAGTGGGGATTTTTAATGGAGTTGGCGGGTAAAATTCCAGATTCCAGATCCCGTCTGTCTGGCAATAGGTAACAGGCAACACTGACGAGGCTGACTACTAGACTAGATTACCGACTACTCGACTACCGAGACGCTTCAGCTTCGGGTTAATTAATTAGCTTGTTTGGGTCTGGGTTAAAATGTTTACTTACATTGTAAACTGAATAACAGACATTTGCCCATAGTCCTATACACTTGTGCGTTTGTGTCAGATGCAAATTATTTCATATTTTTAATTCATCTATCAATCTAATCTTGAACCTTCTTAAGCAAAATGAATAGGCCTACCTTATAACCTAATACTAGCGGGTGCAGTTTGGAGGGTCTTAAGTTATCATATTGTTAGTAAGCTAGCATAAAAAGTTACTTTGCAAGGAACTTATTTTTAGTCCAGTGGAAGAATTCAAGGTAAGTTTAACATTTCCTACCAACCTTCAGCCCTGTCTGTACCATGACAGCCATAGTTAACTGAGTTAACCTGTTTAACTTATTACTACCCTCTTCAGACCTGATTGTATCGACTTCGATGCAAGTAGGCTACTGCTAAACTTGTAGTAGGCCTAGTCTACTTTTCACACACACTACCAATCCTTAGACCTTTGCGTAAGCCCAGCATAGGATTTGTGACCGCGGTTAGTTGTCCATTTTTACATGATCGCCACCGAGTGATGTATATCAAATCAACAGGCCTATGTGTGAAAGAGTGATGAGTATGTTTATTAATCAAGCTGTCTACCAGTTCAGCGTTATTGTTAAGGTATGTTTCTATTCAAATTGCAGCTTTTAGAACAGCGGAAAACATTCGCTCTGTTTCCATTCCCTCAACATTGCGTAGAAATAACCTTTCACGCTCCCCCTTTCTCCCAACTCAACTCGTTGACCGTCCAGCGCCACTAGCTTCCACGTTAGCATGGAGAGTGGAGATATTGTGATAGCAGCTTTTGGGTTCAGTATCACCCAACCCAATATTGTTGTCAAAATGTAGAAAGCGATTGTGGTGATGGGTTAGTTTTTTGGCAAAAAGGGCACTAAAGTGTGTAAATTATACCTTATAATTCTCTTATTAGGGATTCAAGACTGCATTCTGGATTTGTAAACTTTGCAAGCATATACAAAGTTTTTAATAGCATTTGGAGATAATTCAGAGCTGTAGTAGTGATGTCAACAGTACCGCCTCTTTTGATGGCTTTTTATGTTTTCTAATACTTACTGTATATGTCCCAAAAACAGTCTTTGATTCACAAAACTAGATCAGTTTGCCTATCTCCAATCTGGAGTAAACACGATGGACGCTCTAAATTATTTATCACTACACACCTAGCCTATACATAAGACGGACAATTTCGAACCACAAAAACTAAAACCACCTGCAGGCAGACGACTAGGGTATAGACAGTGAGGGCTGCATGGGTCTCAACTGCATGCATGAACTCTGCTCACCACAGTGTTAGGAGTAGGGACACCGTTTCCATCGTGCTTCGAACTCTCTCAAAACCTTGTTGCTAGCTGCATCAGCTCCCAACTCTTTTTGCTTGCAACATTGTTGGCCAACACTTAACAAGCGTTTCCATTAAACATTTTGCTTGAACAATGTTTTAGCTGAAAATTTTAAATGGAAACAGGCCTTTAAAACTGGTCTCGAAAATTATTGTAGCAAAAGTAATTTCTCCAAGAGCAACATGAATACTTGTTATGCGTTGCCTTTCCCTTCATTCATAAACATAGGTACTTTCTCTTTGATGATTTAATTAATATGTTTAGAATATGTTTAGTATAAAGCTATAGGATGTGCATGGTTAAAATAATTTTTCCCTTACCTCTATGGGCTTCATTTTATAAATTCCAGGAAGAAAAGCTGCTACAAAACGTGACTGCTTCATCAGTGGTTAAGGATTTTTCAGGACTGCAAACCTGTTTAACTTTTCTAAAAACATGATTTAGAACCTGATAAGTTTTGTTCATTTTGTGGTTGGTGGAATCCGATTCCGATCATAAAATCTTAAACATTGCAAAGTACCAGGTGTGAGGCATTGTATTCCAAATGTAGGGTTTCATGTAAGTTAGTAGATTTTTGGACCAATAGTGTTTAAATGTGGGAACGTCTACTTTAAGCAACCAGGAGTAGGTACTTTATGAGTTATTGCCATGAATGATTAAGGCCTAAGACTTTTTTTTAGTTATTTTCTGTTTACATCAGTCCGTCTATTCTGAGCTACATATCTTGCTAGAAGTTCCCCTCAAGAAAATGCTGCTATCCTATACTCTTATACGAGCAATGTTATCGTGTGTGCATGCTTGCTTGGTTGGTTGATTGTAATGTTTGCACAACGATCTCAAAAACGGCTCCGAGGATTTTCTTCAGTCTTGAAATAAGTAATTTATGACTCAAAGATGTGTTCAATGCAGACTATTTGGCCACAGAAAATCTAATACTGAACAAAATAAAATTAATTTAAAAGTTGTGAAAAATTAACATTGGCCTTATGAGTTTCCATGATAGCAACGAATTAAACATGGAAAGTGTAAACAAATCAAAATCAAAGCTGTTTGCAAATTACAGCCAACTAGGAAAAACACAGCTTGTGGGGTAAAGATTTCATGGAGTAATAAAAAAAAGTTGTTAGGACTATTTATCAATTTTATTACACTGAAATACTTTATAGTAATTGCATGAATTGTTAAACATGAAATAATACCAATCATGGCTCGGCCCACCAGGTACTTTTATTTATCTAACAATTTTGTTTGCATGGGTATCATCAAAAATGGAGCAAACTATATTATTTCTAGGTATGTTTGTTTCTTGGCCAGTAAACTATAACTTGTGCATTATGTGGTAACATTTTGTATCCTCCCATGAACCTCCAACTGTCTTGTAAATGCTCATGGATAGAACTTTAAGCAAGGCTCGGTGTTATTTTATGTTTACCAGTTCATCCAATTACAATAACATATTTCAATGTCATAAAATTGATAAATAGAGACAATAGTTTTTATTGCTCCATGAACTCTCCATTCCATTCGCTGTATTTTTCCTTGAGGCTGTAGATTACTTTATTCGTTTACACTTTCCTTGTTTATTTTGTTGCTATCATGGTAACTCCTAAGGCCAATATTAAAATTGTATAACTTTAAAATTTGTTATATTACGTTATTAGATTTTCTCTGGCCAAGTAATCATCATAAAACGCGTTGTTGAGTCATAAATTACTTATTTTTAGACTTTGAAGGAAATCCTCGGAGCCGTTTTTGAGATAATCGTGCAAACAACCAACCAAACAAGCAAGCAAGCACGTACGCAAGATAACATTGCTCATATAAGAGTACAGGATATAGCCTAGGAGGGTTGCTTAGGAATTGCATACATCTTTAAAACAAATTTGATCATATCTAAACTAGGCTAATATTATTTATAATTTGTCTTCCTGCAGATGACTCGAAGATTCAGCGAAGAGCAAACTGTTCGTTTTGTCAAACTTTACAGAGAACTTGAACCTCTGTGGAATGTTTCCCACCCTCAATACAAAAAAAAGAGGATTAGACTACTATGTGCGGAGAAAATAGTTGAAGAAATGAAGCTTGAAGATTTTTCTGTTAAAGATGTCTTAAAGAAAATCAGGTGTCTCCGCTCAACTTACTCTCAGGAACTACAGAAAATCCATAGAAGTATGTTAGAAAATGATCCTGATCATATCTATGAACCCATGATTAAGTGGTTTCCTGACATGGATTATATCATGAGAAACTGCGCCACTCCGAGAGCTATAGCGGCCACATTGGTAAGTTTTATAGTTTATTTTCCCAACTATCCAGGCCTACTGAAGCCCTACAAACTTGGTGCAATGTTTACTGGGAGTTTGCGAAATGCCAAGCGAACACGAGAGAAATCTAATAGACCTAGTTTAACTTAAAATCGTATATTGTTCTTAGATAATCACTGTAATTAAATGAGCAACTTGATCAGTGGTCCCCAAATTCATTTAAACCATGGTGAACTGCATTCCATACATCTGTACATCTGTGCCCATGTAGGTATTCATATTACCACCTGATTTTTTCTTAAATGTGAAGTAAGCACCAAACTAGGTAGCCTATTTGGTTCATTAGGCAGTTTTGGTTCAGCATCGAAGCGTTTCTGCAAACTCTAACCAACTATGACTAAAAAATAATATAGACTGGCTATCGCGCACCAGAGTTGAACACAGCAGGCCGCGGTGCTTGGAACAGATGAGTGGTGGGAGAAGGCGGCTGAAAGTCGCAACTGCACCAGGGAGTGCACTACCGCACACTTGAGTTGCGTGTCTTCGCTCGCACTTCTACGATCACAGACTGACTTATGTTATAAGTCACTTTTGTCATAAGGGTCATTCCATATCAAATCATCCAGGCCATGTAACCCACCATCTCAAAATTTGATGAAACTTGGTGATTTTGATCTTTTCACATGCCTATGGAAGAATATCAAATTTTAGCTTCTTATCTCAAACGGTAATGTTGTTAATATGTTAGCTTCTTATCTAAAAATCCGTCGTTTCTTTTGTTCACGAGCTCCAAGATAAATTTGCATAGCTTAAGAAAAAAATGTGTATCTTTGCCATTTTTTATCCAATTGTTATGAAAATTTGCAGTAATATTAAGTAAAGTGTGCTAAATTCAGGAAAAAATAAATCATAAATATCTTTCTATATTTAGGTCATTGAAAAAAACATTTTTTACAATTTTTTTGATATTTTTAGTCCGATGACAGTGTTTTACAAAAAAAATTAATATCTCCTAAAGGTACAATGACAATCAAGTAAACCTTTTTTTTTACCTTATCTACATTAAATTTCCTAACAGATGCAGCAACAAAACACATGGTTTTTTGCATGCTTTGTAAATAAAAAATCTTTTAAAAATTTCCAAATAAAAACATGTTTTTTGAATTTTTTAAATGGAAAAATTTTTAAAATCTAATTTTCATTTGCACCATTAAATTCAGCTTGAAAAAAACAAATATTTTAGTACTTTGAATCCTTGTTCTGTGTCTACTGGTTGCTGAGATACGGAATGTTGTTAATATGGTACATTGTCCAATGTTAACCTTATGGAAAATAAATAAAACTCAATATCTCGCTTATTTTTCAACTAATTTTGTGACTGATAGTAATTTGCATATGGTACTCAACTTTAACTTTTGTTTTGAGTATTGATAACAGTATGTTTTTATGGGTTGATAAGGTATTGAAGGAAAAAAATCAATTTCAATCGTATAAAAAACATTTTACTAACATTTCTGAAAAATTCAATCTTAACCTAAATCCAACCTTGAAAAAAATACAGTCTTTATGAGTTTGGATATCTGTGGTTTCCTCAAATGTTGTGAAGCTTTTATATTGCCTACTCAATGTACATGATAGCTAGGCCTATATTAAAATAATGATTTTTTAGAATAAATGCCTATTCAAGTGATATACACAGACATTGTGGGGCTCAATTCATTAAGTTAATTAGGAATATTTTTATTTTTATCTGTGAATTCATTTTATAATTAGAAACAAATAACTCGAGGGATGAGTGACTCACTCAGTCGCCAACTCACCCATTTCAAAAATAGGGCCCCAGTTGTTACTATTCCAGGGTGTCTACCAGTCGGGAATTCGGGAAAATGTCGGGGATTTTGTAAGGTCGGAAATAGTCGGGAAAAAGTAATGAATTTCAACTTTTGGTCGGGAAATTTGAATTTGGCTATAAAACAAAATAAAATAGCCGTTTTCATCGTTATTGTCATCGTCTCTCGAACGAATCGCGGCAGACAAATTTTTAGCTATAGCACGACCAGAAAAGCTGTCGCTTACTCCGCTGCTGCAAGTTTCTCGGTCCTAATACAGCTGTAAAAACGCTCGCTCGTTTCGCGGCCGACAAGTCTCTCGCTTTTTACGCGGCCGTTAAGTCTCGCTCTTTACGCGGCCGACAAGTCTCGCTCTTTACGCGGCCGACAAGTATCTCGCTCTTTACGCGGCTGACAAGTCTATCACTCTTTACGCGGCCGACAAGTCTCTCGCTCTTTATGCGGCCGATAAGTCTCTCGCTCTTTACGCGGCCGACAAGTCTCGCTCTTTACGCGGCCGACAAGTATCTCACTCTTTACGCGGCTGACAGTATCTCGCTCTTTACGCGGCCGACAAGTCTCTCTCTCTTTACGCGACTGACAAGTCTCGCTCTTTACGCGGCCGACAAGTCTCTCGCCCTTTATGCGGCCGACAAGTCTCTCTCTTTACAAGGCCGACAAGCATCTCGCTCTTTACGCGGCCGACAAGTCTCTCGCTCTTTAAGCGGCCTACACATCTCTCGTTAGTAATGCTACCTTAAAATCGTGTGCTCTTTTCGTGGCTATCACATCTATTGGCCACATGAAGGCCAGAATATCTATAACCCGGCCGGCAAATTCCTCGGTCGTTTCAGGGTCAGCAAACCTCTTGGTCACATTGGGGCCGTCAGATATCTCGCTCTCTTTGCGGACGTCAAATCTGCCGCTCTTTTCGCAGCCATCACATCTTTCGCTTTTATTGCGGGTCGAAATCACATTACCGGCATTGGTCGCATTTCGGACGATGACTTCATCCCTTTTTTCGCGAGCGTTAGACCTCTCGGTTGTATTGCGGCCAGAAAATCGCTCACTCATGTTGGGACCAAAACATTTTTCAGTTGTCTCGTGATAGACAAATTTTTGCTCTTTTCGTGGCCATCACATCTCTCGGTCATATTGCGATAAGAAAATCGCTCGATCTTTTTGCGGACGGAATATCTATCATTTATACCGTAACTGGCAAGATTTTCGGTCTCGTTGCGATCGGAAATCTTTCACTTGTTTTGCGGCAGGTAAATCTCTTGGTCGCATCGCGGCCGATGACCTTACTCATTTCGCAACCATCAGACCTCGGTCATAATGTGGCCGGAAAGTCGCTCACTCGTTTTAGGAATGAAACATTTTTCGGTCGATTCACGGCAGACGAGTTCCTTGCTCTTATAGTGGCCGTTATATCTCTCGGTCGTATTGCGACAAGAAAATGTTTTTCGGTTTGACGGTTGGCCGATTGGTTCTTGATTGTATTGTGTCGCTTACTCTTTTCATAGCCGTTACATGATTCGGTCGTATTGCGGCCGGCAAATCTCTCTGTCACATCGTGGCTGTCAAATCTCGGTCGTTTATACCACGGCCGGAAAATCTCTTGGTCACAATGCGGCCAGAAAATCGCTCGTTCTTTCCACAGCTGGAAATCTCGGTCGCATTACGGCTGGCAAATATATTGGGCTTATCGCAGTCATCTTGCTCATCTTTTGGCGATCTTTCGCTTGCATTATAACCGTCTAAATGTATTTATTGACAAATACCGTTCTCAATATTCGTTATATGAGGCAATGGTCATGTTTCCTATTGTTAGGAATTTTTTTTAATTTGTCGGGAAAAGTCCGAAAAAGTCGGGAATTTCATATATGAAATTTGGTAGACACCCTGTATTCCCAAGAGCCTCATGAAAATTAAAAATATATATTTATCTCATATAGGTCTTGTTGCCAATTACTAAACTAGATCTTTGGAGACGATAATTTTTTTTATAGCAAAAATAACATGTAGGCCCTAATACTTGTCAGAGTACATTAACCCTTTGCTATCAGATTGGATATTCACCGCTGTTCCTTAGGGATCGCGTGGCCAGCTATACTGGTCGCCACCGTTAGCACTTCAAAGTCAAATTTTTTTTCCTAGTAGTTGTCATTTGCAATCAGACCAACATGAAATCCAATGAACGCTCAGGAGTCCAGCAGGACTGGCCAATAAATGCTGCTAACATATATTTTTGTTTTTCTAAATTTTGCATGATGCCTGTAGAGTTCTGCAACCTAGTGAGGAGTTATTTAACTAAATGATCAGTAGGCTTGAAAAATTAATTAATTTTATGAGTAGGCTCATAAAAATCCCTTACGGAAACATTGCAGGTTTTCAAAGAAAACAATTCCGGGCTTCTGGGCGTGAAAACAATTTTGAGCTGACAGGAGTGAGTTGCATGATGAGCAGTGCTGGCCTTAGGGGAGGGCAACAGGGACGGCCGCCCAGGGCCTTGCGCCTGGGAGGGCCTCGCGCTTCTGATAAGAAGTTTCCTTTGTTTAAAACAGGTGATAGAAATAATAAAATTACAATAAAACAACACAGAGATATCTATTAAACCATGAGAATGATTGCTTGTAATATTAAAACTATAATTTAAAAAGGCGGCAAAACTGTACATCTTCACTTTTTAGGTTATTTTGATAAAGTTGCGGTTTGGGCGAGGCCTATAGAAAATAATAAGGTGTGAACTACTGGAAGTATTCATAGTTAATTCAGTCCTCACTAGGTACCAAAGGGAAGTAGCCAGTGAATTAATGTACCTTTACATTATTATGAAAGGTGAATTATGTTCATCCGTTCTGTGCGGAAAGGTGAATTACAAAATGTTACACAGTAGCGCTGGCGCACGACACAAGACACAATCGCCCAACTGAGGATAGAGAAGACAACATAAAATTATCAACTTATGACTGTGAATTTCCCTACTCCCAAATTAAATTTTCCAATCAATAACTGTCCCAATTTAATAGTGTTCAACAGTTACTAAATTGGCAAATTTTTTAAAAAAAATAGAGGTTTGCGGTCTAAAGAGTTGGGAATTTTTGTTTTCTCTAACCTGTCACGGATGCACTGAAGTAGACAATGTGATGATGTTCACTCTTAAAATTAGAAACTGCGTAACTGTTAGCTCTGCCATTGCGTAGTGTCAATGAATACACAGACGTTTGTGTATTCATTGGTAGTGCCCTTTGAGAATTTGTGCATTGGTCTCATGGGAGATGTAAAAAAGACTACGACGTTTTCCATAACTTATACAGCCCTTATACATAAGTAGGCCTACCTGGTGGACCGAGCCTTGCTCCTTGCTCGGTGTTATTTCATGTTTACCAGTTCAACCAGTTACTAGGCCTATAAAATATTTCAATGTCATAAAATTGATAAATAGAAACCTTTTTATTGCTCCATGGACTCTTCATCCAACTCGCTTTATTTTCCCTTGATGACTGTAGATTCCAAACAGCTGTTTAGATTACTTCATTTGTTTACACTTTCCTTGTTTATTTTCATTGCTATCACGGCAACCCATAAGGCCAATGCTAAAATTTTTCAACTTTAAAATTTGATTTATTACGTTATTAGATTTTCTCTGGCCAAGTAATCTGCATAAAGACGTTTTTGAGTCATGAATTATTTATTTACAGACTTTGAAGGAAATCCTCGGAGCCATTTTTGAGATCTTTGTGTAAACATATAACCAAGCAAGATAACATTGCTCATATAAGAGTATAGGAGAGATTTACATGTAATTAAATATGTGTCTAAAAATTAAGAATGCATTGAGTAGGATTGGTGTGGGGGGGTTTAATTGGGATGGTAGGGCTTCACAAACGTTTTCTTGCCCAGGGCCTCGCACTCGCTAAGGCCGGCACTGATGATGAGTGCCGAGCTAACGCGGAGTGGGGCTTGGCCAGTACAGCTGGCCCACCGACCATCGGAACCAGCCTTATGGAATTTCATTACTGCTGACTGTGTTGTGACCACTCCCCCTGGCCTTACGATCACAAACGGGTTAATACTGGCCAATTATCTTTTTTCAAATTTGCTGTAGTTACTTAAGCTTTAGTCTTACTAAAAACTCCACAGAACTAACAATGATTTTGACACGTATTGAAATTAATATTGCATTTAAAATTAAAAATGGCCAGTTATAGTTCTTATTTTCTGTTGTTTTTTTTAGGAATGTTCGGAAAGTGATATTGAGTTATTTAAGGAAAAGATTATTGTTACTCCAGTTGAAATTGAAATACTTGAACAACATAATGAATTACTTGAACAACCTAATGAATCCATTGACATAAATCATGAAACTGAAGAAGAGAAGCAGTATACAACAGACATTTTCCCCAGAAGTCTAAGTACAGTGAGTATAAAAGTGTGAAATCATAAATTAGAAAGCACCTGCTGATGTAAATCAATCGGAAAATATTTAGGTTTTACTAGTGCAGTAAAATGTTAGACTGGGTTTGTTTATATTGCATTGTTATTCTGTTGCCAACATAGCGTCCTGTAAGGCCAAAATTTTTTTATATTTCAAATAATTCATTTTTCAAAATTTTTTGAAAAATTAAGTAAATTATTATGCGATTTCACAAATCTACAGAAAAAATAACTTCCTAATGGTGTGCTTAGCTTTATCCAAAAATACAAAAAAGTTAAAGAAAGAATTACAAAAATTCAAAAGATTTTAAAATGTTTTGCAATTTAGAAGGTTAGCCCAGTGCTTGACAAGATCCTAAAGCCTGGTTTTCATGGTGACAAGTACAAGTCAAGTAGTAAGTGAAGGCAAAAAGTCTTTTGTTTTCTTTATATAACAAAGGATTCTTTGTTTTCACTTGCTCCTTGAGAGCTACAATGCACTTGAGATGTACTTTCTAAGTAGGCGTAATACTGAATCATTGATTTTTACGAAGGTTTATAGTTTGAATTACAGGTTAGTCCTTCATTTGTATGGTTGGATAAATGTTAGTATAAGCTTATCATCTCTCTTCAATTGGCAGATGGTGGCAGCTACTACCTGTCATCCTAATAAATTTGCTTATTGCAAATTGAAAAATAATCCCTGTCCTATACTTCAACAGCTTTCATGTGGATTTTCAGAATTCTCAGGAAACAATTATTTCACCTCAAATGAATATTTTATCAATTTATTAATTTTTTTAAGAATATTCAAAATAATGTTAACAACCAACAGAAATTCAGGACAATTTCATATCCCATGAGCCTTTTTTGGGACAGCGGGATATTTAAGCCTCATATGGTGACAGTCCCGTAAATTCGGGACTCACAGGTCTTCAGATTTAACAATATTCAGCTATGTGTTTGTTATTTTCGTTATTTGAGCATTTTAAAAATTAATTTGAATTCTTTTATATTAGATTCTAGACATTATTGAATTATAAAAATTTCCAAATAAATAGACCCTGAAGGAAAGTGATTTTGAGTTGCACCAACATGCACGTTTTTGGCCTGCTTTAGCACTTTTGACTATTACTCTCAAAGTTAACAGTTAATTGTTTTTAATTCGTTACTTCCCAAACATAATTAACACTAGGATGGAAAAAAATGAATACATAACATGAGTGATGAGTGATGAAGTGAAATCCAATTGAGTCTGAGGAAAACTACTTATTAAATATAAAATGGGTTACTTGATTGATGATGCATCATTGTTCAACAAATGTGTTTTTGTTAATGTTAGAAGTTTCCCACCAGTGCTTATTAATATTAAATATTGTTATTTTATATCAAATTTTTGTTATTGTGCAGATGCCAATAAAATTCAGTGAAGAGGAGACTATACACTTTGTGAAGTTGTACAAAGAATCCGAGATATTGTGGAATAAGGCTCATCCTGCTTACAGGAATAAGAAACTCAGATATGCTGCTCTTGAGAAAATTTGTGATGAAATGAATCTATTAAACTTCGGTCCACAGGATGCGATGTTGAAGGTTAAGAGTCTCAGATCAACGTACAACCAAGAACTATTGAAAATTCAAAAAAGTCTTTCTGAAAATGAGTCGGATAAGATATATCAGCCTTCACTGAAATGGTTTCCTGATATGGATTATGTAATGTCAAAGTGTGGCAATTCAAAGACAAGATGCTTAATGGAAACGGTAATATTGTTGATTACCTCTGTTGTCTAGCAAAATCATCCACCTTATTTGTTTTCTTCTCTACCTGGTGGCAATCCTGGTCTTAACCCTCGAGCAGGCGCATGCGGAGTTTTCCTCCGCACGTGTTTTTTATGTTAAAATAAACAAACATAAGGATGTCGGCGGTCGTGTCCGGCTCCATATTTTACGCCTCTCATTCCAGGAATCTCCTAAAGCTATTTATACCCCCCACCCCCCCCCCTTGGTAACTCATTATTTGCAACACAGAAGAACCGTGTCAGTTTTTGGAGCGCCCTTTCCCATAATAAACACCTATTTAAAAAATGCATAATAGCGAAGGATTTGTAATTTTCATTTAATTAGTTGGAGTTTTCGTATTGCTTTCGAAAAAATAAGCCAAAGGATAAGTCCAAAAAATTAAATAAGAATTAATACATATTTTACACTATAAAATTACTTACTATGTTCAATTGAAATATTACACCTTTAAGTTAAACAATTAATTGTATCGACAATGAAATGTGATTCCTAATGACGTTTGTCTACATTAAAATACAACATTTCGTCATATAACAAGTAAAATGGGTTAAGGCTAAACATCCCTGAAAAAGTTGTGTTTCTGGCCCGATAGATAGCAGCACCTCTGTGGCAAATTTATAGTAAAGATAATTTGTATAGTTATTGACCGATTTTTGTTTTGTAAGATTTGTTGCATATAACATGAACAAGAAATATACGCTATTCGGGTAAAAATTTTTTTAGTTATTTAATAAATAAACTTTAGAGAAGAATACGATTATTATAATCATTTTTATAAATCACAGGTAGTCATTTTGTAAACAACAATTTTAAAATAATTTTGGCCTTTTCAGATATGAAATTGGTGAAATGGTCGCATCGGAATCGTTTTTAAAGATATTACCATTATTTCTCTCACGCCCCCCCCCCCCCCTGCACACCGCCAAACTGCCCGGCCGCTCTGACACGCGGCGCTGCTACTTAGATCGTTCGTCAACTCAGTAGTCGCATTCGCACTCTGGCCGGGCACAGTAGACCAGACTACTAATTACTAATAACACCTTTTAATTAATCCTCTGATTACAAGGAAGTGGATTTATGAAATTATCTACGGGTTCATTGTTCAATATTAACATTACCACAAACAAAATTTCCATTATTTTTGTTGCTGTATAGCACCAAGTTAAATTAAATTATTAATTAGTTAAATAATTTGTTTAAAATAAAAGTTACCTTTGAGTACATGAAAATGATAAATAAGCAATAATTAGTGCAAAAGACCTTCATTTACTTAATGCACAAAATGCACAGCATGAAAACATACAGGAAACATGTTTACAAGAATATTTCTTTTTTGGCTTAGGCTATTTGCCCCTGGATGTTTCGCCATTGAAAGTGAATTCAGCAAGTGGAACTTGTGGTTCTATAATCGGCATACTGCGACAGATTCTAGAATCTTCAAGTTCTGGTAAAAGAGCGCAGTTGTAGCATAACACCTTCTCCATTTTATCTTTCCAAAACTTGTCATCTCGCTCAATAGCTTATATGTGTATGTCCTTTTTTGCCCGGACAACAAAGTAGCAATTTCTTGCCCGTTGGTGTTTTGCCATTGAATGTGAATTCCGCAAGTGGAATTTGTGGAATTGGAACAGGATGGTGGGACTATTTCTTTCCATACGCAACTATTTCTAGGAAACACATTTATAAATCTGCCCTGTTATTTTACCGGTTACAATTGCAACAGTTTATGTCCTCTATTTTTAAGTATAACTCAGCAATGCAAGACTATTTTGCGGAGTCACCTCCGGCCGGCCCTGCACTGCATCATTTTTTGTCTCCCGCGCGCTATCTCGTTAGATGTATAAAAATTGATACCGATTAAACCACTCGGGCGATTTTAAATATTAAAATTTTAAAATTAATCAAAAATTATTGCCTACAAAATGACTACCTGCGATTTGCATATTTCTTTTTGTAACATGAATATCTTGTTATTATTTTTTTAACCAGCAACTTAATAAAAAATATGCCTGAATAGTGTGAATTATAATCTTATTCTGTTTACAAATCAGTTTTTCAAATTAACATCGGACAAAAATTCCACCAATAAACTTTACTACAAAATGACTTCATTTTGGTGCTGCGACGTGGTGGCAGAATTTATAACTAATCCTGGGATGTTTAGCCTTAAATTTGTGCAATTTAGTGTTGCGGATTAAAACTCCGCATGCGCCCGCTGCCGTTTTACCCGTGAAGCGCCCGCTCAAGGGTTAAACAGTTTTCAGTTTATTTAGTAAACCCTAGATATAAATACAAATATCTGGTTAAACATGTAACTAAATTTAAATGTGATGTTTCTCATAACTTCAAACTTTGTCAGACCTGCTGGATGATGAGGCAGCTATGCCCTTTGGCCGATGCGGACAGGGCATGACTTTTACCTTTTTTCTAAAGCAGTGTCATTAAAATTTGTTGACCAGGGTAAATTTTCTGTCAAGTCTTGCATTTCTGGAGTCTTGGAGGAATCAAACGTATCAATTCCACATATACCTTTCAGTAGATAATTTCCACAAGCCATTTGCTTCAAATGCCAATTTTTCGTGGGTGGTTGTACTTGCCACATGAAATAATAATCACATAACTGTTTTACAAGCACATGATACGGTTATGGTAAACAAATGAAGGGGTCCCCCATTAAACGTTGTAAGCGACAAAATTTCAAAATTGGAGATATTTAGTAAAAAAGGTTCTATGGGACACGAGCTACACAGTGTTAGATTTTGTTTTGAGGATATCTGAGTCGGCAGCCCTGATTTTGTCTGTCAAGATTGGTGCGGTTCGAGGGACTCCACAAATTCTCTGGGGAATAATGTTCTATTCGCCGAAATATGGACTCTGCCAATCATTGCGTTGCCACCCATTGACCAAAATTGCGTAAATAAAAATAAAAGACAAAAAGTAAATATTGGAAAGTGGAAGGATAAGACCAGGAAGGAATAAAGAAACTCGGAATTACCCTATATTTCAAAAACTAAGAAACCAAGACCCAGAAAATTGTTCCCAAAAGAGGTGGGTAGAATAACATTTTAAGTGCCACATTTGGATAAATTTTAGCAAAGTGAAGTATCACATTATGTAACATTACTTTTTTTTTGCTTTTATAACAATATAATTGGTTCATATTCAGTTTTATTTTCATTTATGTTGGCATCCCTTCATTCCCTGATGTTTTCTTCCAAAGCAGAACAGCAGCCCGTCAGAGAACGTTTCAATCGCACTTGTTTAGAACGTTATAACCCCAGAAAACTCACGTAAAACATTATTTTAAAATTCTTAATGGCAAGTAAACATTTATTTTAAGGCTTCTTTATGATGTTATAAATAGGATGATAAAATATTATACATGATTTAAACTTCTAACCTTAAAAAAAACCTAAATTTTAGAATTCAACTTTTAACGCTTGATTGGAGATATATTTTTTTCCTTTTATGGGGGACTCCTTCAAATATTCTCAGCAGAGGTATATTTATATAGCTCCCATAAGGCCTGTACTGAAAAGTGACTGTGGAATCAAGCTCAGACTCTCTGAACTATAATAATAATAATAATAATAATAATAATAATATTTGATCTACTGACAACTTTTAGGCATTATAAATTTGTGCAAACTGCAGATATAGATTTATTTTACCAAACAGACTTTTATTAGTGCTAGCTAGGCTTGGCTCTTATTGTAAGTTCAGTCAATTTTTGTGTTTTAGGACTTCCCAGACTTTTTCATGCGAGAAGAGGTTATTGAAACAACTGAAACGGAGCCACATGAAGAACAGATTCAGGTTGAAAACCAACCAGAAACAACACCTAGTCATGATGAGAATTGCAGGAGGCCAATAAGAATGAATCGAAAAAGGATTTTGCCAAAGAACTTCAACAATCCCTACAAGAAAATTGTCCCCGCCAATGAATATTATCAAAATTTAGCAATGAGTAAAATCAGTGAGGCTGTTCATGAACTGACGACTTTGACCAGAACTCTTAGGACTCAGGCTTTACAAAACGAAAAAGTGGAGGATGAGTGTGATATTGTCGGTAGACATGTCGCCTTACAGCTGAGAGAGCTGCCTCCTTCCGTCCGACTGACGGCTCAGCTTGAAATACAGAAGGTTCTGTGTAATTGTAGACTTAATATGTTGGAAACAAATGAAACAAGTATTGGTTCGGCAACTTAAGCGTGTGTCAGATACAATCTTGTCAAGTGTTACCGGCATGTAAAATGATCAGGTAACAAAATAAAGTCATTCATGTCAATAAATCTATTACAGCCATTGATACCTTTTTGGATGAAAAAAATCCTTAAATATGCCTTTCATCTCAGTGATATATTGTTACTTAGTTACAACTTTTTATGAATTTTGTTCCTAAATGGGGGTTATTTGAATTAATAGGTAAAATCATGTAATCATGTAGGTAATCATATGTTTGGATTAATAGGTAGGTCATCTGTTGTACCCTTTCTTTGCTAGGTTGGACGAGTAACAGGGAACGTAACAAATATCGATAATAATCAAATAATGCATAAAATATATCTATTAAAAACCTACAGTGGAGAAGCACAATTTTAATGACCGAAAAAGGCCCATATGTTAGAAGTATCGTGATCTACCTTTTTGTAAAATTTCAGCCCGTTTGGTTCACTAGTTTTTGTATTCATCCCTTTAAATAAATATTGGACAGTAATCACTTTTATTATATTAATATATGAATCCAAGGCAAGGATTTGTTATATTAGTTAAATTTAACTTACTGTCAATAACTCAGTCATCATTATTAACTTTGTCCTCAAGTTTCATATCTCAAGTCTGAGTCATCACAGAATGTGTTAAGGTTAATTATTTATTGATTGTTACTATATGTTTTTATAATAAGAGAAAAATTCCATTAAATAAGGTAAACAACACATTAATAGTTTTGGATTGTGTCATTATATTTTACATAACCATGAACCATAGTCCAAAGATGTAGTGATATGCCTTTCAGTATTCTTAATTAATAAACTAAATTTATTAAAATATAAGTAAAATCAAAAATTGACAGTAATTTAAACTGGCCACCCTTTTGTCTGTTGCCAAATACTTGTTTTGATGTAGGGAACCAATCCATTTAAGGTGTTCTGAGAGTTAGAAAATACTCAGTACCTACATTTTTTTGTTTGTTTTGAAAGGAGGGATACACAGCTAACTCACTTGAAGATCTGTTGTGAAGTAGCACAGAATACAGAAAGGAAGACAACACACATAATACGAGGTACAGTCATAAAGTTCCCGGAATGAATTTTTCTAGACATATAGCGCGATCGCCAGCGGTAAATTTGTCTTGCAGTAGTTGGTACGACTCCTTGGGAGGGCATATCGGTAGTAGTGGCATAGCTGACTTGCCATAGTACAGCACTGGAAAGCGCTTATCGTGTACCTGCAAGTCTACGTTGTCGGATTTTTGAAAAATGGCATTTCATGAACAGCACATGAACATTGTTCTTGTTTTACTTTAAAAATCACCCAGTGAGACTCTTGAGTTGTTAATTCAAGCTTATGGAGAAGAGGCGATGAAGAAATCCCCCAATATTTTCTTCATCAGCATCACCTAGTGCGCTGTTCGTGAAATGCCATTATTAAAAAATCCGACGTCGAATTGCAGGTACACGAAAAGCGCTTTCCAATGCTGTACTATGGCAAGTCAGCTATGCCATTACTACCGATATTCCCTCCCCAGGAGTCATAACAACTACTGCAAGACAAATTTCCCCCTGGCGATCGCGCTATATGTCTACAAATATTCATTCCGGGAACTTTTTGACTGTACCTCGTATTTCGTCCCTATTAGGGACGATCCAAAACTGAATCTTAAGAATTGGTTATTAACTATAACAAGATCAACTGTCTTGAACATACAAATCGTCAGGCATACATACTGATAGAAACAACATGGACTGAACATATAAATTGGCTGTCAAAAAAATCAAACTCTGTTTTAACATGAGTAGTCTGACAAGTATAATTAGTATGGAAACCAAATTAACTTTTTATTAAGGCTATTTCAATTCTTAGCTAAATCTAACTATTTGGGGAGGAACATTTTCAATGGAGAAAGTCCTTAGAATGCAAAAACGAGATGCTCAGTATAATGACCATGTCTTCACCCCAAAAATCATGCAGACAAATTTTTATACAATTCTAATTTTTATACAACTCTAATTACAAAATTCTAACGACCCCTTAACTGTATATCTATAATATTCTCAAACATGTTTTCAAAAATAAAGAAAATTATTCGGAAAGAAATTTTGATTATAAATATAACACAAGATACAAAAATACAATGCTGCAATATCCTTTGCATAGAACAAAACTCATAGAAAAAAGTATCTTCTATATGGAGATCAAACTTTTCAACAAAATTCCAAACAAATGTAAAAAGCTGTAAATAAAAAAATTCTAAAGTTCTTGAAAATCCTTTCTTAAAAGTAAGGCCTATCATTCAGTAAATGTATTTTCAACTCATGAAATTATTGTATTGTTATTTAATTTTATATTAGGAACATTTTTACTTCTAAATTTAATACCGTACTTATCATAAGTTTTGTACAAAATGACTAGTCAACTATTTAAGCAGGTTTATACATGTAATCACCAAATGTTACGTGAGAATAAAATTAATGAAATGAAATGAAAATAGTGTTACGGTTTTCTACTAAAAATATTCAACTTAGAAATCCTAATGTCTGAAAAAGATTTATTCTTATTGTACATTACTCTCTCGAGTTTTATGATTGTGATCTAAGGCAGGTGAATCATTTGGACATCTCGGAGTTGTGAACTGAGATTTCATCGGTGAGATCAAATTCTGATTTTCCAAGCACAGCCTTTTTGGAGCAACTTTTTCCCTCCGTGATGGTTCTTGTTGCTCATCTAAATAGAAAGAAAAACCCTTAATATGTTTCTCAAGAACGTTTTTAGAAAGTAAAAATATTTTTAAAATTACTAACAGCCAAAACTACTCACAGTTTACACAAGGGATGATAAATTTCATTTTACTATACCAATCAATACTTCGTTAGAAACTATGGTAAAAATTTGGAAATCCATATATGATGCTGTTTGTGTAGGATTTACAATGGAAGGGATGACCATTGAAATATTTCTATAGTCATTGTTGAAGAGTACATTTCATTTTACAGACACTCTCTTTAAGAAGACCTATCGATTAATTCATTTAAGTTTAACACTGGGGTGAAAACATTACAATAACTTCATTTTTACAGGTAAAAAAACACCATACGTAAAAAAATAAGCGATAGACCTTTAAATCTAAAACCATGTTAAATCTTGAAAAAATTCTCTGGGTCACTGGATCAATATGATTACCATATCTTTGCTCATTAACTTGTTCACAATTAGTGTTGTAAGGGCAATGCAATTATTTTGGTTGGACATTTAATTTGTCGAGAAACTCATTTCCAATGCTTGCTTTCCAGCAGGTTAAATGTTCAGTTGCTCAGCTAAGAACAAGGGCCTTAAAAAAGTTAAATTTTAAACCATCATTATGCTCTTATTAACTATACAGTACACTCCCAATTAACCGAGCCCGGGTTGTCCGAGGTTGTTCTAAGCTAGAATATATATTTTTTATTTGCGGTTGGAACATAGTAATAAATTGATTAACAAGTTAGTATTTCGTCTAATCAAAATATAAAATCATCAGTAATTTTTTAGTTTATTTATTCATTTATTCAAGTTTAAATAAACATTCAAAGTATCGCACCAGTAAGCCTACACCACCATGTTCGTATTGGCATAGATTCACACACTTGCTTGCCGGTAGTGAACTCTCACCATAAACACGTTCATACAACAGTTACGTACATACATACATACATACGTTAAAACAGACGTTATATGACAAATGATGACTATCCTTGATGAAGTGTATTTTGTAACGATTATTATTTTTAGATCAAGGAATTTTATTTAAATCTTTTTGACTTAGAATTCTTTTTTTAATGGCCTACATACTCAATTTTATGGGAGTCACAGATGATTGTAAATAAATATGGTAAAACAAATATTTTACTAGCATTACACTCACTATTGTAATCTTGTGACATTCTTACCTCAAAATATAAGCAACCTCCATATTATCCGAGGAAGCATCGGTCCCGACGACCTCGGTTAATCAGGAATGTACTGCATTTAAATATACTGGAATATATGTAAGTAGATTTTTCATCAATAAACAAAATCAGATTAGAAGTTAAAACTTACAACTGATGACTTTTATAATTAACTAGCTGATAGTATCCCGCTTTGCTGGGAGGAAGTAAACAAATAATTGTAAATAATAAAAAAAGATTAATTTGCCTTTTTTATATTTGTGCCCAAAGGAAAAATTTTATATAAAAAAAAACAATATTTTCTGGGATTAATATCAACCTGGGATTTTCTCATCAAGACCTTCAAGTTTAGGATTGATGGAGTTTTCTTAAAAGTTATGGGTTATTTGGGCTTTAAGATATTGCGCGCAGAACATAAATGAAATTTTGTCTTCAGACACCAATTAGAATGCTAATAACCTTTGGAGATTTTCTATGTGACATCGTAGAATTCTTGAGTGTCCATCATACATGAAACTCAAGTCATTAGATTCTGTAAAGGACTGAAAACTATGAAGATCAGAATAAAATATTCGTAGCTTCATGTAGGCATTGCCAGCATTAAAATATTTGTTTACCTGGGAAGGCTGCATGATGCCTCTTAAGTTCTGTACTTGTTTGGGATGATTGTTTGTCCATATTTAATTGAGAGCTTGTACCTTCAGAAAGAACCTCTGAGAATTGTGGGCCGCCAACTGGTTCAGTCTGAAAAAAAGTTTGTTAACACAATACTATGTAAATATCAGTATCACTCTCAAATTCTGAGCCCCCAATAGCATTACTAGAGTTTTGTGTTATTTTAATTAATTGGTTTAAAATTTGCTTTACTGGAGCTATCAATAAAAAAATAAGAGCAGGTAAATCAGTCAATGGGTAAATGTAAAAAGAATTCAGCAGAGTTATTTTAAAGGGGTTGAATAAAAACTACCTCGTAGACAACTCAAAAACTTACCCAGTGCAACCTAATCCCTCTCTGAGTTGTATGAATATATGAATGACTTTGTTTCCAAAAATGTAAACTAGACTCTCAAATAAATGATGACAATAACAAAAACATGGACATATTCTCTACATGAACAATACCTGTGCGATGGAAATGAGAGTGCTATATCAGTTTAACCATCAAAGAACACCAAAAGTACCTGTTCACTCACTTATCACCACATTTTTAGTAAAGATACTCTTAATTAACAAATTTGTGTAACTCATTTCTTTAACATACATTTCTGATGTGGTAAAAGAATATAAAAGAAATCAATCACCCAAATGTTCTAACTGGCCATAGATGGGTCATGTTTGTTGGTGCATGATTATCTACTAGGACTTGATAAAAAGAAGTCATTTTAAGTAATATTCTCACCAAACAGTTCCTGTAACCACTGTAACGTATATATCGTATAATGGTATGTGATCTACTTAACAGCCTCAGTCAAGTGATCCTCAAATTGCAAAGCAGGCTTAGTGGCCTCTCAGCCTTTCGGCTTTTTAAATACTAGCCAATCTCACATAAACAGATTTTCATGAATACGCTCCACGTAATACCTGTATGAACTGCACACAACAATAATGTCAACTTCATAGTTACCGAGTCAAAAGGTGGAAGTCCACTGCAATAAACTGTCTCAAAACCCTCTATCTCTTTCTTTATTTGACTAATTGGAGTAAATTCCTGTAAAATCAGAAGATTTTATAATATCATACTACTTGGAATCAATGTTGAGGAAGTAGGGATGCAGGGCAAAAGAGGGAAGGAGCGGATCAAAAAATCGCATTTGAGGTTGAAAAGATGAAAATAAGTTGGCAAGAAGGGAGGCAGGGAAGATGACATATTTTATGGCCCTTAAAAATGTAAATTAAAATAAGATAAATAGGCTACTATATTTCGCAACTTATTAGATGTTAGCAATCCAAACTTCCTAAGCATATTAAGTATATTACAAACAGGGGTGCCTACAGGGGGGGACAATGACGCCAAATGCATCATAAGATTCTTTGGGGGGGATTTTTTAAAGGTCATTTTGTTAGCTGCAGGTTCAGATAAAATAAAGACTATTAAGTTGACCATCAATAAATAAATCATCTAAAACACATTAGTTACTGTTTAAGTTACTATTTAAGTTACACAATAGTTACGATTTAAGTTAGTATAAAATAAAAATAATTCCTTAAATGCACGAAATAGGGATTAAAACAACAAACAATAACAGTAAAAATTGTTATTCCCCAATTTTTGTTATTCCCCCAAAAAAAACTTCAATCTGTTGTCAAAAATAATAGCAAAATTAATTAATCATTCTCCCCACAACATGGCATTGAGGTTTTAAAAGATAACTTATAGGGGTGAAGGGGGCGTTGAAAACTGGCATTACGTATTTGCACGTGTTTTATGTTATGTGCTAAAATAGGATCTCGTACATGTTTGTAGTGCGGGGGGGGGGGGGATTTGATAACTTTGAAGAATTTTTGGGGGCATTGGCGTCATATCTCTTGGGGGGGGGATCGGCACCCCTGGTTACAAAGTGAAATTAAGGACTTCAAGTCAAATTTAGGTTGATTACACAACATACAATGGCATCAGAGCCTTGTCTAGAGTCCATTCAAAATTAATAGGCGGTCGGAAAAGGGGAAATATATGGTTTTGTTTATTTCCCCCTCCACTACCACCTCTCACCGTAATCACCTGATTGATTCAAGTTCTGTATCGGATGTCATTTTTTTTGTTTACATCAAGGCGTTGTTGATTATTATTGTTTTTGTTGTGTTTAACCTTTTTTGCTAAAATGGTTAAGCCTACATGCTACAGCGTAGTTTTTACTTTATATATTTTTTATTACAGCCAGATAATGTAAAATGACGACAAGAAAACTTAATAATATAAGTCAGACAAAGTACGATTTTCAATGTTTACAAATACTTTGAAAACATTTATACAAATACGCCGACTTAGAAAGTGTTGGGAGTGTTCCACCAAACGCAAAAAGTGACTGCTGAGGCTTGCCGTGTCTCTCCGAACTGTACGAGAGTGACGGGAGAAGGAAAGAAGACTCAAGATATCGATGCTGAAATAAGTGATAATGGCACTCTTGTCATTCCAGACTAATTTATATAATTTTCCTCGCTTCAAATAAAAAAATATCACTAGAAGTGGATCATTTATCTTGACCAGTTTGACAAGGACGTAATGCTGCTGGTCATTTTGCAGTTTTATTGGGGCGGGGAATTTTGAACTAGTAAAAAATTAAAATACGTAGAAAATATTGGCTTTAGTGGAAGCATATGTTCCCACTTGAATAATTCGAATTCCACTACAACAAATATATGACGATGCCCATAAATTCCTCAAGGAACGTAGCGATATCGTTGCTCCCCGTGTCATGTTCTTATAAATGCACGACTTGGGTTAAGAAGAAAACCCGCGCCCAATAATCTACGAGACGTGGGTTAACCAAAACTTATACAATACTTTCCTTGTTCCTTTTGTTTATTTTAATAACCTCATTTAGATGTTTATTAGCCCATTCAAACAGATTTTATTTTTTTGACCATTCCTAAAAAATTCTATAGTCCAGTCAATTTACGTGATGACCTCAAAAAAATTGCAAGAAAATGTTCTTTGATGGAATTCTACTTTAAAAAATATGAATTTTAACATATCCAAAGTTTACCAAAATCGGACCATCGGAACCTCACTAAAATCACGTTTCAAAATGGCGGCTTTTCCCACCATACAACATTTTTTGAAAAAAGACATTCAACTGCATTTTGTATCAATGTTTTTCGAGTTATTAACTTTGGACCGCCGCCAATCATCGTTGGGTGATTGGTTTTAAATTTTGACAGAGTTTACATTTTCGGCCGCCATCTTGGATCCGCCATATTGGATATAAATATTTTTTTTCAAATGTAAAGATGGTGTTGTGACGCATCATTATGGACTAGATTTTTACCCCGAACACAATGCTGAAATCCGTTTTGAAAATATGCATTCGTTAAAAAGATATGCTCAAATAAAAATTCATCCCTTTACATTTCTTATGGACGTTTAATTTTTTTATGATTTTTTTTAAGAATTATCCCTTATATATCAGGTTCTAATTAAGGTATGTAGTTCGTTTTGGTCTTAAAATACTCAGTTATTTAACGGCTTTTTAATGAGCTATTGATCATTAAAATCGGACGACTGCTGGACGAGCTATAACTCGTAAATCGACACGAAAATCCATTTTTTAGAAATTTGTTTTTGTCAAAGATGATATAAAAGAATATAACGCATCCAATTTTTGTCAGATTTCAATTATCAATATGTCAAATGAAAGCTAGTAGATCAGTGCGTGTTTCAAAACCAATCCAACTTGCAGGCCATGTTTGGGACTTGAGATACAAATCTTTAAATAATTATGAAATTTTGAAAAAATTGATTTTTATGTTGGTTTGAGGTCTATATCTCACGTCAAACTCAACCGATTTAAATGATTAAGAGCTTAAATGAAAGCCAATAATATACTGAGTTAATTAAAACATAAAACTGTTTTAAATCTCTGTTAGTTTTCTATGTATGAGTCATTAATTATATACAATTTACGAAAGTGAACAGATTTTATAGTAAATGAAAGTTCATAACTCAAATTATGTAAATCCGATTTTAATGAGCCATAGCTCATATGAAAGCCCAGAATCTTCTGAGTAATTTGAGAGGAGAACGAGCTTTTGAATACTTTTTGGACCTGCGCTATGAAACTTTGACAAAAAAAAATTTTTTTAATGGATTTTCGTGTCGACTTTAGCCTTACAGCTCGTCCAGCAGTCGTCCGATTTTAATGATCAATAGCTCATTAAAAAACCGTTGAATGACTATTTTAAGACCAAAACGAACTACATACCTTAATTAGAACCGGAGATATAAGAGGTAATTCTTAAAAAATCATAAAAAAATTAAACATCCATAAGAAATGTATAGGGATGAATTTTTATTTGAGCATATCTTTTTCACGAATGCATATTTTCAAAAACGGATTTCAGCATTGTGTTCAGGGTAAAAATCTAGACCATAATGATGCGTCACAACACCATCTTTACATTTGAAAAAAAATATTTATATCCAATATGGTGGATCCAAGATGGCGGCCGAAAATGTAAACTCTGTCAAAATTTAAAACCAATCACCCAACGATGATTGGCGGCAGTCCAAAGTCAATATCTCGAAAAACATTGATACAAAATGCAGTTGAATGTCTTTTTTCCAAAAATTCTGTATGGTGGGAAAAGCCGCAATTTTGAAACGTGATTTTAGTGAGGTTCCGATGGTCCGATTTTGGTAAACTTTGGATATGTTAAAATTCATATTTTTTAAAGTAGAACTCCATCAAAAAACGTTTTCTTGCAATTCTTTTGAGGTTCCCCATGTTAATTTTCGTAGAATGACTGGCCTACTAGTTTATCCAATTGTAAAAGATTCTGAAACTATTTATGCTATACTGTAATTGTTCAATAATTTAGTTCAGATAGTTTTGTAAATACATTTTCGACACTGTACAACTCATGTTTAGTTGTCTTATTTATCCTTTTGAAGGTTCTGACCTTTATAGTCTAGGCCCATTTGAACCAAAATCCCTCTCTAAAACGATGCAAGAAGCAAATCATGTATCAGCTCGGGAAACGACGTTTTTAGGGTATATTGACCCCCCCTGAGTACGAATCTGCCTGTTGCCAAGCCGGATTTTGGACTGGAAGTGTGTAATCCAAGATGGCGGCCAAAACTCTATTTTCCTATATCTCCCTTGTTCATTGGCTCAAAACCATGATCAAAACGTGTAATTAGGGTTTTTTTAGGATGCCTAACACGTTGCAATACTCAAAATTTAATTTTACTAAAGTTTCAAGGCATAGGTTTCAAGGTGGCCGCCAAGGCCCACATTTAAGAAATTTATTTTTTTTAAATATAGGATGCATTTTATGTTGCACTTGGGGGAACCACGTTTTTAGGGTATATCGACCCCCCTGAGTACGAATGTATCTGTACACACTTCCGGTCCAAAATCCGGCTTGGCAACAGGCAGATTCGTACTCAGGGGGGTCGATATACCCTAAAAACGTTGTTTCCCGAGCTGATACATGATTTGCTTCTTGCATGATTTTTAAATTTAAATGTGCCTAGACTATTAACAGAAATATTTAGTCCTAATCAGTGTCGGCCTGAGGGGAGGGCAACAGGGGCGGCCGCCCAGGGCCTCGCGCCTGGGAGGGCCTCGCGCTTCTGTTAGGAGTTTTACATTGTTTAGGGAGGGCCTCGCGCTTCTGTTAGGAGTTTTACATTGTTTAAAATAGGTGACAATAAATAATAAAAATACACAAAAGAGCAATTGTAATAAAATAGTACAGAGATATTTATTAAACCATGAGAATGATTACAAATGTATTATTAAATTAAATACGTGTACAATACATGTATTATTATAAAAAGGCGGCAAAACGGTAAGCCATATACGATCTTCACCTTTTATGTTATTTGATAAAGGTTTGCGCGAGGCCTGTAGAAAATAACATGTTAACTACTGAAAGTATTAAAAGTAAATACAGTAATCACTAGGTACCGTGGGGATGTAGCAGTGAATTAATGTTCCTTTAGTTTCATCTGTTCTATGGGGAAAGATTATTTCCGGCGAATTAAAAAATGTTTCACAGTAGCGTTGGCGTCTGGCGTCGCATGACATACTAACCAAACTGTAGGGTGAGGAGACCACCTAAAATTCTCAACTTATGACCGTGAATTTCGTAACCCTCCTACTTAAATTTTCCAATCAATAAGTGCCTCGATTCAACAGTGTTCAACACAGTGTGGCAGATTTGATCAATAAATAATGAGAGATTTGCGACCTAAAAAGATGGGGATTTTGTTTTCTCTACACTAAGTCATGGACCCACTGAAGCAGACAAACGTAATGATGTTCACTCTTGGAATTAGGAATTCCGAAACTGTTAGGTTCTAACAATGTGTAATGTCCTTTGAGAATTTGTGCATTGGCCTTATGGGAGAAGTATCAAGAACTTCGATATTTTCCATCAGTGGACCCCTTAAACGTAATTTACATGTGATTAAATATTTGTCTAAGAATTAAGAAGGCATTGAGTAAGATTGCCGTTGGGGGGGGGCCTCGCACTCGCTAAGGCCGGCTCTGGTCCTGATAATTTATTTATTTATTTGATTTCATGCTACAAAACAGACAAAAGTCCAATTATGTTGGAGCATCTTACATATAACATTACAATGTCATAAAGCTCGTACATAAATATTTAGATAAATAATAATTAATAATTGTATTTGCAGGGATAAATAGTAATATATAATGACTAGAACATTCGGTAATAAATATTAGAAACTACAGAAGGAAAAATACATATAAACAGATATAGGAATAAATTACAATGGCAATCAACAAAACAATGAGGAATAAAAAAAAATGTGCATATGACTTCAACTTACTCTGAGGAACTATATTTTTACAGCTGATCAGCAAATGGATCTATTAAAGCAAATTTTATTTTACTGCTGAAGCAGGTAAAGGTCGACGACAAGATATCAATATCTTGTGGGAGGGTATTGTAAATCCGCATCATTGTATTGAGAGGAGCCTGGCTCCCTAGACTTGTATTGGCAAAGTGGGGACTAAATAAGTACCGCGCTCTGGATGCAGGTCGTGGCACGAAGAAGGCAAGCCGCTCCAACAACTCTCCACAATCCACTACTCCATTGACCAGTTTATAAAGAAAAATGAGCAAACCCATATCACGACGCTTTTGCAAGCTGTCCATCTCAAAGCAAGATAATAACTGAGTGCAGGAAAAGAAATGTGGGTACACACTAGTTTCTTTGAAGTACAATAGTCTTAGAAACTTTTTGTTTGTATTTTTTCTATCATGTTAATCAAGTAATACTGATGCGGGTACCATATGTGCAAACCAAACTCTAATCTAGATCTTACCAATGAAAAGTATAACAGCTTTATTGTTGATCTGTTTTTGAAAATATAACTTGAGCGGCAAATGAATCCTAAAGTTCGATACGCAAGTTTGCATAATTCAGTAATATGAAGGGAAAAAGAAAACTTTTCATCAAAAATCACCCCAAGGTCCTTAAAAGTGTCTTTAACAGTCAATGAATTATTTTCAAGAAAATACTGAAATTGAATGATGTTTTGCTTCCTTCTGGTGTACCTAACAACATGACATTTCTCTACATTGAAATTTAAACCATGCTGACTCCACAATACTAAATTATTTAGGTCCTCCTGAAGCTGTTGGCAATCATCTGTAGAGTTAATCTCATGAAAGACTTTCATGTCATCAGCGTAAAGCAGAACCCTGCTGTACTTCACACATTTAACGATATCATTAATAAATAATAAAAAAAGTAAAGGTCCAAGGTTCGAGCCTTGCGGAACGCCAGACTGAACCAAAAATTCTTTAGAAGAACTACCAGCATATTTTACAATCTGCCTTCTGTTAAACAGATAAGAAGATATGAATTTAATTCCACTAATTGAAAGTCCGAGATAATTAAGTTTTTTGAGGAGTTCCAAATGGTTTACCTTATCAAAAGCTTTTGAAAAATCAGTGTATACGACATCCACCTGTCCACCTCTATCTAAAGAAGATATACAAAACTCAGAGAAACAAAGAAGATTTGTATTAATGGATCTTCCGGGGAAAAACCCGTGCTGGTGAGGTGTGATGATGTTCTTAACATGATTGAATATACGTTTGTATAAAATCATCTCGAAAATCTTGGATGGCGTGGACAAAAGAGCAACGGGCCTATAATTTTTTATGTCCGTCTTAGAACCTTTCTTGAAAATGGGGACGACCTTAGTCAACTTCCAATAGTCAGGAAAGAAATTCTTATTCAGTGACAAGTTGAACAAATGACAGAGTGGTTTGATAAACAGTTCAGAACAACCCTTAAAAATAAATGGTGGAATGCCATCAGGCCCAAATGAACGCTTAGATTTAAGCATTTTCATTGCTTGAGATATTTCCTCCTCTGATATTGAATCAATAGTAAGACAGGAAATGCCGGAATGAATGGGCGAGCGTAGGGCATCAGTAATCATGCTTTGCAAAATAGGATTAATATTTTTATGATTTCCTTGTAACATAATGTTGTCTTTGGTCTTTGTATATGTTTGATATCCAAGGATATGAAGATATTTTGTTAGAATAAAACAATGTGGTTTACACATTTAAATGAATGAATGCATATTTGCAAAATATTAATTACGTACGAGCTCTAGAAAAGTTTCAAAACATCATAAATAATCAAAAGGGCCTGATTATTTTCACTGATGATTAAAAAATAAGAGGTCGTAGCTTAAAACTTTGATTGACATGAGGCATTTAGTACTTTTTGAGTTTTATATTCAACACCTAAGAAAAATCTTTTGTCGCTCCAAGTAAAACGTTAAAAATTAGGCTGATATGTACCTAGAAATTGCTTTGATAATCAACAATTCCCTTAGTTCAATCCAAAACTAGTAAATCATGGCATATTTTAATGCAGGTTTAGGTTGTTAGAATTTCCATTTGCCTAAACAACTTACAATTCAATTTATTACTTCTTAGCGTGGCAGAAACTAGACATAAGATATTGGCCTAAAAATCCAGCTATTGTACTTAATTTGACGAACGGTAAAGCGATATCAAACATCATCCCCAAAATTTGTTATTCTGACAGTTTCATTTGAATAAGGTTCATATAATAGTTATCGTAAACAATAGACAATTTTGGAGATTTTAATGATACATTTATCTCATATGAATCAAAACCTCTGATAAATCTGACTATTTATTTACGTTATTCTGCTGCCTGCCGACCTGCAGACGAAATGACAGCTACTTGTTGACAAGAAAGGAAAAGAGGAAAGTAGGGGTAACATATTGACCTGTGGGGGTAGTCGTTAATTCGACCGCCTATTAATTTTGAATGCACTCTAATACACGGAGTTGGCTGTGGCCTAGAAGGCAAATTTTTGGGAGTGGTGAATAGAAAGAATTTGATTTTCAAAACAAACTTAAAAATTAAGTATGGGTGTTTTAAGATATTTTCTAAGTATCTTCAGTCTATTAGCAATAACAGTTCAACATTTTTAAATATTTTATATCAATTTGTAATTTACTTAGCTCATTACAGGAGGCTTTGGCATATCCAGACCTCACATTATCCGGATCCTGTATTATTCGGATTTCCTGTACCCGACAATAATCAAACCACCATATTGGAAAACGGCGGCTATATCTTTAAACTTTGAAGTGACGCCAAAAAAGCAGCTCAAAAAGTAAAGGCGAGTCCCCAATGAGAAGTTCTTTGTCAGATTATAATAAAACCGTTAGCTATTGTGGTTCATTTTAGTCGAGACACTCTGTATAATAAGCACTTATTCCCTCATACGAAGGTGGGGAAAAATAAAAATGTCTCCACTAGTTTTAACCAAAATCAGACCATGTATCGAAACATTGCCAAATTATAAATTACCATACCTCTATAGAGATCTCTGGAGTACCTCTGCTTCTCCTGTAAAAGACCAAAATCAACTGTACTCAGTGAATAAAAACTCATTAACTTACATATGAAGGTTGCTATTTAAGTTTTTGGCCTTGGCAACACTGATTGTTGCTAGGCACCAGCTGGTGTTTCCGGCGGAAACTTTGCATTGTTGAACTTAACCTCACTTATGACATTTGGTCATTTGAGCGCTGTTAGTGTGTTTTATAGTATTTTTTGAAATTCATGTTGTGTTGAAAATGGAATTAACCCGTAAACACTTCTGTGCAACAGTTTTTCACAACTTTCGACATGGATTATCAAGACAAGAGTGCAACGATGAACTTTCATCTTTGTATAGAAATGAAGCCCCATCCTACAGCACCATAAAAACTGGTATAATTTAATCGTGGCCGAAGCTCTCTTCGGATGAACCCTGTGATGGCCGTCCAAAATCAGTGGTTGTGCCAGAAAACATTGATGCTGTGCTTGAGCTGATAAAACAAGACTGTCATGTGACACACCGTGAGATTGAGGCATCACTAGTATGACTAGCATCAATGATGACTAACGTCAATGCATGATCATTTGGCTGTAAAAAAAATTAGTTCACGTTGGATCCCACATAATCTGTTAATTGCTCAAAAGGAGGCTTGCATCAATTTGTGCAAGGAAATGTTGAAGAAATTTGCCTTCAAACGTGGTCAACGATTTTTGACACCTCAAGAAGCAGTTTCTTCATTAAAATCTCATGTTTTGGAGCTACCTCAATCAGAGTGGAAGAAGTGCTTCGAAAATTGGTGCCTACGCATGCAGAAGTGTATTAATGTTGCTGGAGAGTATTTTAAAAAACAATACAACCGTTTTAGTTCATTCATGCTGGTTTTTCATTGTTAGGCTAGAAATATAAACAGCAGCCCTCGTATTAATAATTTGATAGCAGAGTGGGGTTTTACTGCACACTAAGTGTGCTTTTAACTTTTGGGGCTCTCCCTTAATATTATTAAAAATCAATGATTATTATTGACCTTTACTGTAAATTCCACATACCCATGATCTTCTGAGCTTGAAACCTTATTGGGCTGAAAGATCTGATTGGCCTTTCTGCTGTTGCTAGGTACAACAGGCGTGTAATTTCTGTTTGTAATCCGGCTTATAGAGGGCCCATTAACTTTTGAAAATTCTGGTGTGGTTCCTGATGGTGTTAAATTTTGAAACCTGTAAATTAATTATTACCGTTACAAACACAAAGTGGCAGAAGACTAAAGTTTAAATGATTTATTATTTATCTAGGATTTATCCTATGATATGAATTTATAATGTGTATTAGTTTTTCTTAGAGTGAAATAAATGCATGGATTATTTAGGAAATTCTTGGTACTTTATTGGTTCCGTGTAAAGGTCTGTTTACACTAGGCTGGTTGCCAGCGCTGAGATCAGCTGTTTAGCAGCGGCAGGCGGTAGCTCTGGCAGCGGCAGGCGGTAACTCAGGCAGCGGCAGGCGGTAGCTCTGGCAGCGGCAGGCGGTAATTCTGGCAACGGCAGGCAGTAGCTCTTGCAGCGGCAGGCGGTAACTCTGGCTATGGCAGGCGGTAGCTCTGGCAGCAGCAGGCGGTAGCTCTGGCAGCGGCAGGCGGTTGCTCTGGCAGCGGCAGGCGGTAACTCTCGCAGCGGCAGAGCAGCTTCTTCACAACAGCTGGTCGTTGCTGACAACCAGCCAAGTGTAAACAGATTTTAAGAGCCACAAAATTAAATTTAAATTGCAACGCAATTTGGGAACTATCATTTTTGTTTCATTATACTAGAGTTTATAAGAATCACTTGAATTTTATAGATTGTTTTTTAACTCAAACATATATTTTGTTTTCCTTCTCCTGGTGCCTGAAATGTGCATAACTAGTTTTTAATAATAATAATAATAATAATATATCTTTATTGTGTCGACAATAATTACATATTGTATACAATGCGTCAATACTGTATATAAAATTTATTTTTCTAAAATATTACGTAACAACAAATCTGTTTGCCAGTCACTCTCGCATTCATACATACATTTGTTGCACACTCATACACACATACATACGGGACAACGTTGCCTGAAGACTCGCGATTTATACTACTATAATACAACCCGACGGCTCCTCATGAATTCCTCAACCGAGTAAAATACCCCAGACACCAGAAACCGTTTCAAAAAGGTTTTGAATTGGTTTTGATTTGCTGACATTTTGATCTCATCAGGGAGCACGTTGAACACTCTGAGGCCGACTTGCGTCGGAAGGTGCTCAAAAGCAGTTGTTCTGTGTTGCGGAATCCGGAAATTATCCCTGCCTCTTGTCTCATATCCATGGACATCTCGACCGCGAGTCACAGTTTGCGATCGGACATACGCACTGACCTCGAGCATAAAGAGGCAGGGCAGAGTGAGTAAGCCAAGCTCCCTGAATGAATCTCTACACGACTCTCTGGAATTTAATTTTGCCATGATTCGATCTGCCTTTTTCTGCAGCCGAAATACTTGATCAAATTTGTACTTTGAGCACCCACCCCAAAGCCTGATTCCATAGGCTAAGTGTGGGTAAATAAGGCCAAAATAGGCCATTCTGAGTACATCTTGAGTGACAAACTGAGCAAGGTATAAATACCCTGAGAAACCTTTGAACAGATGTGATCAATGTGGTCGTCCCAAGTCAGGCCCTCATCAAGGTACATTCCTAGGAACTTTGTGGAATCTGTTTCCTCTAAAAGGACATCATCCATCATGACAGCTGGTTGATTTTCTTGACTTTGCTGTCGGAGAGAAAAGTTGAGAAAAGTTGTTTTTGAGCTGTTTGATTCTAGATTGATTTCTGAAAAATTTTGAATAATGGAGTTCAAGCCAACAAAGGATTTTAGCTCCAGATCCCTTAGGGATTTTTCTTTAAAACAGAGAGTTGTGTCGTCAGCATACTGAATCACACTTCCATTTTGGACAGATTCATTTAAGTTGTTGACATAGATCAAGAAGAGAACTGGACCCAGGATTGATCCCTGTGGGACACCTTGGGAGATTTTGATCTTGTCAAAAAATTGGTTTCCAACTAAAACTTGTTGCTGCCTACCGCTCAGATAAGACAAGAGCCACTTGTGTGGCAGTCCACGAACGCCATAGGCATGCAACTGGTGCAACAGTTTCGCATGATGCACGCAGTCAAAAGCTTTGGAGAGATCAAGAAATATGCTGAGCACATGTTCTCGTCTCTCCAAGCCATCGACAACAGTTTCAACGAGTTTGGTCACAGCATCAATTGTTGACCTGTGTTTTCTGAATCCAAACTGTCCAGGATTCAAGATTTCAAAGTGTTCTAGGAAGCTTGTCAATCTATCACAAAAAAGTTTTTCGAAAATTTTGCTCAGTACCGGAAGAATTGAAATTGGTCGATAATTACTGGGAGATGTGGGATCATTTTTTTTGAAAATTGGCAAGACCTTGGAAAGAGGAATTTTCCCTGATGCCTTGAAGACATGTCTTCAAGGCATCAGGGAAAATTCCTCTTTCAAATGAGGTATTGATAAATTTAGTCAGAGGTGTTAAGAGAGGCCTGTAGCATCTTTTAAGCAACCACATAGACATACGACCAATGTCACACGATTTTTTTGGTTTCAGCCTCAATATAGTCCGAGCCACCTCCGCTTCATCGACAGGGGTTAGCACCATCGAGGAAGCTGGTCTTCTGATATTTTGAGTGTTGTTTTTTTCAGAAATTTTTGTGGATCCTACCGAAGAAAAGAAACAATTAAATGCCGTGGCAACCTCCTTAGGATCTTCGATCCGTTTACCATCGATATTTAGAGTTATGTTCGAAGGATTTTGAAAACTTTGTTGTTTTGTGGTTTGATTGATGATTTTCCATGCAGTCTTTGAAAAGTTTTCGCAAGACTGTAAGGTGCTGTTAATGTCCATGGCCTTTGCGGCTTTAATGACTCTACGGTACACTCTCTTATAATTTCGGTAAAAAATCTTAAATTCATGATCTTGTGTGTTTACGAAAATTCCATGATAAAATTTAAGTTTTTCTCGAGAGACAAGAATTCCAGGAGTTATCCATGCATCCCTTTGGGACCTTGGGATCTCTTTGATAGCCCTGAAGGGGCATGTCAAGTCTAAGTAATACGTTAAACAGTTGTTAAACGTCGTGAACATGTCATTGACACAGTCACTTTCTCCTAGAAATGACCAAGTCTCTCTTTCCAGGTTTCGAATGAGAAGATTCACATTTGAGGGCTGAACGGCCCGACAGAATTTAGAAATTGGTTGCCGTTTTTTTGGTGCCAACTCCCTAATCAACACTTCAACGGAGAAGTGGTCAGAGATGGCCCCATCTATAACTGAGACTACCGTGTGTGGTATGTTCGTAATAGCATTGTCGATGGCTGTTTTAGATGTTGGGGTCACTCGGGTTGGTGAATTCACGGACCAAGAAAGGCCGAAAGTTGTTAGGGTGTCGCGTAGCCGCCGGGTGAGGGGGTGGTTGTGATTTAATATATCAATGTTAAAATCACCAGTGATTAAAAATTTGATGTTTTTCGACTTGAGGGAATTTAGAAGCCTTTCGAAGTTGAGAAAAAATTTTCATTTCAATATACATTAGTTAACATTTACAACACTAGTTAACATTTACACTAGTTAACATTTACAATATACATTAGCACTATCTTGACTTTAAAACTTTATTTTTATGAAGTAAGATGAATGAATTAAAAATAATCTTGATTAGGTTTTCTAATGTCAAATAAATAAATGCAATCTCAAATAGAGGGCAAAATTTCATTTTTGAAAAATTACTCCTGTACAAAGGTTTCATTAACTTTATTTCATTGAAGTTCGACTTCTGTTTGGACAGATTAATGTGCACAATATTTTCTAAATATATTGTAACGTACCGATCATGAGTTTGCTTGGAAAATGTTATTCCTTTATTCCCTTTAAGTGAGTGCTCTTTCTCAAACTGAATTATTGTGTCCATGGTTATGGCTAGTAATTTTTGTTGTAGCTGAAAAGACTTGTCTAATGGCAGTCGACTCATCAAATTGATGATGTGATTTGCAAATGTGGTTAAAGAATAATCATATGTGACTACAGGACAATCCACGCCATTTATAAATCTTTCTTCTTGGGCCTCATTTGCTTCTTCGCGTCTGGTCGTAAAACTCAAGTCATTTTGGCTTTCTTTTTGAACCACACCCACTTCATCATGCTTTGCAGCAAAGCCAGATACATCAGGATTTCTAAAACTTTGGTCTTCTCTGAAATGAAAAAATACATTAGCCTTAAAAAAAATGTGCAACCACATCTGTCTGTTATCTCATAACAGCAGATTTAATCAATATTTATTATTTTGAAATATTAAAAATATTCCAGAGAAACTCAATCCTCATTGATTATTTATTTTGTTTTGAACTGCTAAACCTCATTTGTTTTGAACTGTAACAAATTAGATAATGTTTGAAAGGCCCATAAACACTAGGTTCCAAAAATGCATTCCGTTAATTTCTTTTAAGGCACATCTAATATTGTATTTTTCCATTATTAGGCTATAATGTTTTTGTAAACTTACTGATTCATCGTTTTATCTGCTTTTCAAACATGTTGTAATTTAATCAATATATATATATAAAAGAAGAGTTGTGTGTTGGTATATTTAGTGCTACAGCCAAAACTACACGTCGTAGAACCATGATCTTGGTATCAAATTAAAGCTTGGAATCTCATGATCTTCACTGTGGTGGTTGGGTTTCGATATCCTATTGGGTGTAGGCACAGGATCGTCCGAAAGGGACCTATGTCAAGGATTTTGTGAGTTCTTGAGGTTTTATTTGTTTATATCAAAACACATGGTTTAATTTGAAAAGGTAACTGTGGTTAAAGTGGTTGCCAACAGAATGCAGCACCTACAATTGTTTTTGTACAACAGGTGAATACAGTCTTATTTAGCAAATGTGTTTTTATTTACGTTTTCTATTATTTAGCAAATTTTTACCCTTAGGTTATGTTATTAAAAAACATGAAGTGCACTAAAATGTAGAGTTACATTTTTTTTTTACATTCAAAGATAGTAAATAAGACGAAAAAAATGTCAAAACGTAGAAGAAAATTATTGCAATTCCGTATCTTATCACGTAAATGAACGATTGCAAGAAAAAATGAAACAACAAAGAGAAAGAAACACATCTAAAGGTATCACGGGAAAATTCACAGCGACATCAAGAAACACTGTCGTAGCAGATTTGGAGCAGAAAGGGAGGCAGACGCACAAGGTGATGAAAGAAATAATCAGAACAGAGATATAACGGAGAACCATCGAAAAAGGGATGAAACAGAAGAAGCCGAATTAAATTAAACAGTTTAAAAGCTGTTTACAAAAGGACAAGGAACTATGATTTTGGCTTTAAAGTACACATTATTCCAATAAAATGTAGATTGTATTGAACACCCGAATGTAGTAATTTGCAAGATGGTCAAAATTTGTAGTTATTGCATAGCACAAAGATTAATTCAAAAAGAAAACGCATATTATGTGCTATTTGAAAGGGAAAATAAGACTGCTCCCACCACATATGCCACCCCCGGCTTTATCAAATAAATAATATGTATGGAGAAACATCATATATACTGAATTTTAGATTACATTAGACGTTACAATTCTTGCCTCCAAATTACATGTATTGGGCTACTATTTAGGCCTTCATAAGATTTTTCAACCCAGCGAAGCGGGTTAACAACAGCTAGTTATACTTAAAATTGCCAGTATTTTGTTCATACTCAAACTGGACAAATGAGTGTACAAAACTGGTTTGAGTTTAAATAAGAATTATCCAACAAAGAAAAGCATATCCTTAAAACATTTTCCACAATTTTCATAGACTTCTACTTCATAGAAAAACCGTATACATTACCTCATGAGTGATGTGTTGGAAGAGGAATCATCAGATATTCCTATTGATGCATTGTTCTGGCGTACATCTCTGGTGTAAGTGTTCGGCTGTGTTAGCATGTCCTCCATGACATTTGAGCCATCTCCACTTACAGCTTGGAGGTTTGATTGATTTGAGGTCTCACATTCACTGGTATAAGGATTCACTTTTGCTCCCTGAATCATAAATATTGGACAATTAGGTTTTCACTCTTTAACTGGAACTAACTAATATTTTGTCGTCGAATTTTTTTAACTGCCATAACAACTTAAACCTAATACAGAAGACTCCGTCTTATCAAGATATCTTTTAATCTGACTACGCTTCGTGGAGGTAACATCCTTTTAACTGGTCGTTTTTCATCATGACACTGGTTCAACCAAACTTGATCGGCATTAAACGGACTGTATTTTAATAACGATCTTTGTGGGAAAGATTTCAGAATTTATGTGGCACCCATCAGAAATTTTTTAATGGTTGTTTGTTAAAGGATACAAAGCCCAAATATTTTCTGGAGTTTTGTTGGAATATATCCCCCAAAATAGTGTTTATTGTTGTTTTCACTTTTTTCTTAACAATTACTCGCATTATTGGCTTTTACAGTACGCAAAACGTAATGATTTAACGAGGTTTTTGGGAACATTGGTTTAACCAGGAAACCCATCATCCACAGACAGGTCTCAGACTCGAGGTGTCTGGATAAGAGGGAGTCTGCTGCAAATCAATTTCGCTGAGTACAGTTTCAAATAAAATCTACTGCTCGGTAAGTGTAGCAGATTCAACTATGAATACTTTCCGTGCTGGTAACATCGATGTGGCTGTCATCTGTCCATCTCAGTCATGACATACTATCTCAAATTTCTCCATTTGTGTCGGAGCTTGTCATGCACTTTGTCACACACCTGACGAGTGACAGTAATTTGGAAAAACTCACTGTAATAAACTCGATGCAACTCACCCGAGCCTACTTTATTGCTCTTATTATTGGCCTTGAAGCAAATGCAGTGCTATTTATGAGGCAATCTATGTATAATGCTCTTACACTTCAGACTACAGACCGAGCAACTCAGCCATCTGGAGAGTGGAACTCCTAAAATATTGACCACAAGAAAAACATGATGACCGAGTACTTTAAAAAGGTCGTATTTCTACCAAATTAGGTGTGGATGTTCTAATAAGTGCTCTACACAACCTGGACAAGTTTTATAAACATATTGTATCGTTAAGAGCATTTGCACACTCTTTGTTGACTATCATGAAAACACATTGACCTTAAAATGTTAGATTTCTACAAAATTAGCACTAACATTCCAATAATTTTTCTATACAGCCTGTATGAATTTCATAAATATATCACACCATTAAGGGGATTTATCTAAAAAAAACTTTTTGACCAGCATAAAAACGTGTTGACCGGATCACATATTTACTGAGACAAAAATATCATATATGATATTTTTATGAAAATTTTATAGGTTGTGGAGGATACTTATTAGAATGTTTATACCAAATTTGATGGAAATCCAAATTTTTAAAGTACCTGATCAACATGTTTTTATGTTGGTCATCAAGTTTTCTTACTGGTCAACAAAGTTTTCGTATACAAACCCCCTTTCAAATTTATACTGGTTGTGTAGATTACTTAAAAGAACATTCATACAAAATTTGGTATACATCTGACTTTTTAGAATACTTTGTCAACTTTTTTAAGCTGGTCTACATTTTAGGTAGACCCTGGTCTGAGAGCAGTCTCATGACCAGATTCACCACCACCATCAGACGCTATAGGTACTCTCAGCTGTCGACATGGGAGTGGCTCCAGAAGTTTAGGCATAACACCTTCATCCAAAAATTAATTCCTTTTCACTTTAAAAGATTGTATTTATTTAGAAAAATGGGCACCATTTTTTAACTGAACCCCCTCAAGCTCCTATGAGTTGCATTCTGGTCACCAAATTTCACTGAAGCAAAGTCCCCGCAAAGCGATTGGGGCTTTTCCAGTTGTAAAACAAACTTAAATGTAAATTTTTGCGGAAAAAAATTAAAACCTTAGTTTTGAGTCCTTAAGTCGTGTTTCTTGAGGAAAATTCACATCACAGAAGTCTTCATTCTTCAGTGAACCTTGTATAGCCTTCTTTTGATTTTTTTTTAATTTTTACTAGATGGGATGCAGCTTGTAACCATAAGCAGAATTGAGTGTGACGAGTGGATGAGACGACTTCATTCGCAGCTTTGTTACTCTAAGAGACATGCTGGTTCTTTTTTCCAAATCAATTATATTGATAGCAAAAAAAATTGCAATAAATCACCAAACCAGCTATACTCTATATTTAAACCTATCGTTCAAACCCATATTGCCTTTGTGATAGTAAAACTTCATTTACAACTCCAGGACCTCCGAGAGGAGTGATGTGAGGTACAGGTCAAGTCAAATAACTTGGCCCACTTCGCCCGTAAGACTAATGTTAATTTTAGCATAGGGTTTACAGACGTGTAACGAAGGGGTGGGCCACGTAATTTGATTCAGACAATACCAGAATGCAGAAAATTATTTGCGAGATCTTATTCCAGTAAGGTTCCCTGCCTCTCTTCCATAGTAGGCTTATATAGACTTTAAAGGTCAAATAAGTAATTTAGACTAATTCTGTTTTAACATTCATAGTTTGCTTTTACAAAAAAGGCTTCAGATCTTCTCATGTAGGGGTGAGTTATCGAAATTCTCACTCCCATTTTGGTGCAAATTAATGTAACTCAATTGCCGGCACCCCCCCCCCCCCACAAACTAGAAGCCATATATTTAATTCAAACTCAACATAATATGTATTTTGATTTACATCTATGACCGCCAGTGTTTGGAGGGAGGGTTCTTGCAATTGTGTTGTTTACCCAGGGCTTAATTTGTAAAGAAAAAAGTACCGGAGCTATGGCACAACGAGTGGCCGCCGGGAGGGTATGGAACCCCAACAGAAGGGGGGGTTCAGGGGCCCTCCCCCGAAATTTTTTTTGAATTGCGATTAAATTTGATGATTTTTTAACGTTTATGAATTAGAAAGAGTTGTACACTTTTATAAAATCGCTTTTTAAACAGTATTAATAAATTACGTGGCCAGAAAAAGGGCCCGAAGTCGTACCGGTGAGTTGAGAAACCGCGCTCCGATGAGCTCCGGTTTCCTAAAAAGTACCGGAGCTGCGCTCCGGTGTGCTCCGGCTGAAATTAACCCCTGTGTTTACCTGTTTTGAACACCAACTATAGGTAGGCCTATATATGTTTAGTCCAAAAAGCACTTAAGAAATAAACAACTTGCAGCCTTAGATTAGGTATTATTCATAGATTATAGGCACTTATGCATAATGACCAAAAGCTTAAAAATACAAAGGAAGAAGGGCAATATATAAGTTTACAAGAACAGACTATAATTTACTCCTTGAGGGTGATCTTTGCCATTAAACCGAGATTTAAACCAAAATGTTACAAATATGGAGAAAATAGGCAAAAAGTTATTCAGAATACAAACTAAACCACGGTAAATAAATGTATTATAATTAAGATTGCTTTTTATATTATGACCATGTAAAATTAAATGTAAATAGGTAGGTCTAGAGTTCCGGCCAAATCATTAGGCGGGTGAGTGTTCAGGAAGGTGCTGCTGGCGTTCAAAATATGTTTTTGGCCAATCATTTACCAATCTGAAGTTATAGACAGTTATGCTCTTTTTTATGTTCTCCAAATCAGCTAAGTTCTCCAAAGATACCCAAGGAAATGTGCTTCTATGTGTTGGAGATGTGTTCAAATACTTAACTATGTAGAGGAGCGGAGCGGAAGTGTTTTTAACATCAAGTCATTTATACACCTGGAGTTTCCATTTTTCGCCACCCGCCTAATGATTTGGCCAGAACTTTAGGCATGATCGGGCAGTGTTTTCACTTATTTTCTAAATAGATTAACTTATTAACAAATAAAAAAAGAACAGGCCTAACCAAACTTCAAAGAAGAATCATGCCCCCTTTAAGTTTTTAAAGCGTAAGTTAACATACCAATACTTGCTCAAGATTTCCCAAAGTCAAGTCTTTAACGAAGGCATCTGATTAGCAATAATTATATGATAGACAAATTTTAGAAAGAAATGAGTAGCCTACTTTGGCTCAACATCTACATCAAATTTATAGGTATTTAACCTGATTAAAATACCAACAACGCACACCTATCAGTAAACCTATTTATCAAGGGTAGATAAAATAGTAAAATGTCCTGGTTAAGTTAATACCTTTCCCATGTCTTCTTTTTTCATAATTTCATACATCGCTGGAAACCAAATCATTTCCGGCTTATGATCCGGGTTCTTTTTGATTTTGTTGATTTCTTCTTGACATATACGCTGTATTTCATGTATTTTTCGTGATAGTTCACTTGGCGTAACATTTATATGTTGTGATTTCAATATTTTACTTACATCTTGGAGAGCTTCGAATAATAACCGTTTATTCTGCTCATTAAATTTTCTATTCCAAATAATGTCTTTGTCTTGAAGAAGATGAACAAATGCCAAGGTAGTTTTGTCAGTCCAATAATTTTTAATGCTATTACTTTGAATTGATTCAACCATCTAATTAATTTCTCGCACAATTCACATGAGCCGAACAAGAACCAATAGGCCTACAACGGAATTGAAAAGTACTTTTAGGAAGTGAGTATAAAAACGGAAACGGAAATAATGGAGTGTCTAGTGCTCAAACACAGAGTATGACTGAACAATACACCACTTCAAAGAGGAACGATAGAAATATACGCTGAGCCATAGATAAAAAATACCTCCTGGGGTATTTTTTATCTATGGCTGAGCTCAAACATTAAATTAATATTTATTGATGATACATATATATATAATTTATTTAAACTGTAAGGGCCCTGAAACATTAAAGCTTTGGATAGTTCGTTTGAAGATTATATTGAATTGCGAAAGTATAGGTAGTTACATAAAGAATAACACAAATTTAACGCTAGAAAAAATGTACAGACCTATAATTTAACTTAAGAACGTAATTAAATTAAGAATTGTTATACCTCCTTATTTTTTGGAGTGTAAATTACGTCCAGGAAGGACGCCATTTTTTCAAATGCAAACCACTCCGGTTTGTACACTTCATTCGTTGCACTCCCCAAGCTTTTGCTGTTATTAACCTTAGTTACTATTTTTCTGTAAGTAGCCATCAAATGGCCTTTCTTCTTTTTTAGCTCACTGATTGGTATATCGACACTTAACGAACTTCGGATCCTTTTCCAAGCATCATAAACCGCAAATCTGTCCTTGTATTGAGGGTTTCGGGGGTCCCAGAGAGTGGGTTCTCTTTCGTAAAGGTCCAAAAACTCGTTAACTAAATCGAAACTCCACTCCATTGCAGTGAAAAAATACTGCGATTCAAAATGTCATTAATGAAAGGAGGAAAACATTACCTGACTCACTGGCAGTAGACAGCCGAATGAGTCCAGGACAGAGGCGGATGGCGGACGAATACCGCCGCGTCTAGACAAGCCTTTGATGTTTACCGACTTCATGGGAAATGAGTCCGCGACTTCACGGACGCGCGCCAGGGCGGATCGACCTATAGGCCGCGCCACTTAACTTGGCCCCAGGGCCGTCTGAAGGCGGGGGGCAATCGCGGCAAACTGCCTATGGCGCCGCGACCAATATTTTTAGCGATATTTTAGGTTCGCATGAATTGTGAAGGTTTGGCGTTAATAAGAAGGCCCCACCAATACAATTATCCCCCCCTCCACAATCAACAACCCCCTCATCACCACCACCAGCCACCAACTACTGTATCCCCCTGAACACTATCAAAGATATCTTGTACAGTGGCATTGTAAACAGTTTAGATCTGATAATTAAAATATCATATATTTATATCATATACTTTGCGTTTTATAAATATATGAGCAATATCTTGATTGATTTACACAACTACATGTGCCCCTCGTGGCCCTCGATTCGAAACACTGCTTGGCTCATACTGTGTGACATACCTTCTTGGAATCAATTGTGTTTAATTTGTCATGGTTTGCATAAGCATGATATACTTAAGAAGGCCAAAATTTAAAATTTTAATTAATTGCACCTTAATAAATATCACAATAGCTTTATACTTTTGCGTAATTTAATTTAACACTATGTACAGGGTGAGTCTTCTAAGCCGTCCACAAAAGATTATAGGCGAACGGATTAACATACAAAGACGAATCAAAACAATTCCCCACTAAAGCATACCCAAGGAACAACGTAAAAATATTTTTAACCTTTTTAGAATACAGGGTGTTCCAAAAACCGGGGGTCATTGGTTCGAATCTCGGAATTTTTAAATGTAAACATATGTCATATTATACATAATTTTGAAGCTCTAAACAAGACAAACAGTTTGGTGAAAACAGAACTCAATTATCTTTATTATTTTCAAAATGGCGGCCGTTTTTGTGAAAAATATTGGTATTTACGGAATACCCTTTATCTCGAGAACTACTGAAGGTTTTTTTCTTTCTGTTTGAAAATCCTTAATCCTTGTAAACTCAGTTTTAATTTGATATGAACATGCCATCTAAAACAACATTAAAAGAAAAAAATATTTTTTTAACATTTAATTTTTTGTAAATGTTGGTAGCACTGAAAATCAAATATTTTTAATGGCAACATATGTTAAATAGTATGTCATTTTAAAAACCTTGCAAAAACCATCGATGTAAATAAGTACAAAAACCTACAGTTTTTAAATTTACACTCCCCTTATATATCTTTGGTAGTTGTTCAGTAATAAACAAAAAACTCTATTTTCCCATATAACGCCCATGTTAAATTTGCTGTACTCAATGCTGAAGGATGCAAATTGAAATGCTTTGACTACTGCTCATTTAATATGGGCGTTATATGGGAAATTGGAGTTTTTTGTTTATTACTACAAAACTACTTAAGATAGGTGAGTATAAATTGAAAAGTTGTTGGTTTTTGCAAGACCTTTAAAATGACATACTATTTAACATATGTTGCCATTTAAAATTTTCGATTTTCAGTGTTTTAATGCTACCAACATTTACAAAAAATTAAATGTTTAAAGAAATATTTATTTTCTTTTAATGTTGTTTTATGTGGCATGTTGCATATCAAATTAAAACTGAGTTTACAAGGATTAAGAATTTTCAAACAAAAAGAAAAAACCTTCAGTAGTTCTCGAGATACAGGGTATTCCGTAAATACCAATATTTTTCACAAAAACGGCCGCCATTTTGAAAATAATAAAGATAATTGAGTTCTGTTTTCACCAAGTTGTTTGTCTTGCTTAGAGCTTTAAATTATGTATAGTATGACATATGTTTACATTTAAAAAATCCATGATTCGAACCCATGACCCCCGGTTTTTGGAACACACCCTGTATTTTAAAAAGGTTAAAAATATTTTTACGTTGTTCTTTGGGTATGATTTAGTGGAGAAATGTTTTGTTCCGTCTTTGTATATTAAGCCGTTCGCCTATAATCTTTTGTGGACGGCTTAGAAGACTCACCCTGTACACATCTAGATGCATGAAAACAAATCACAGTTTAGATATCGTTGAAATAATGCAAATAAATTTTAATTTTATTCGGTGAACACACATAAATTAAGTGTAATAATTACTATCTTCTATGTATACATATAATTAAGTAAGGAACATTTTTATGCCGAAACTGCTGGTGCTTGAAAAGTCGCAGGATAATGAGAGAAGTCTCAAAATGTCTCTTGATACCAGGGACTCGGGAAAATCCATGGTTTATTTGTAAATCAAATTAACTATGAAGGTATTTTGCACTTTAAAGAGGGGTTGTTTTATTGGGGTTTTCAACCCTTCAAGCCCCTAGTAATTAATAATTATCTAAACTGAAGACTACTCTTCACTCTTCACTTACCTGATTAGTTACATAGTTCGCACCAAGAAATCGTTTTCGCGAGTGATTGGTCGAATTTCTATCCTTCAAAAATAGCAGCGGTTTGTACGCGAACCATTTCCGGTTTGGCGTTTCATCCCCGGAAGCGGAACACGCCCCCCTCCTGTCCTCCCGGTGGAACTGGCCGATGAGTTTCCTCATCTTCTGCTCGACCTCCACCTTGGACCCGCCAAGAGTCGCCGCTATCCTGCGCCAAGCCTCGTGTTTCTTATCCCTATTTTTATAATTACGATCAGTCAAATCCCAAAGCACTCTTTCATCTCTGTACAAATCGATGAGACGAAGGACCTGCTCTCTGTCCCACTCCATTTCCAGAACTATCGACACAACACAATAAAAACTGAAAATGTAGAGCACTAAACTTGGACGTGTTACGTTTTCACGAGTTCTGTTCTGGCACTGAACGGTGAATGTTGTACAACGTCGACGCTGGCCGCTCCGAGTCGACTCCACTGTAAACAATGTTTCATAACAAACGCCGCGCAGCGTTGCCGAGTTGCATAAACATCTATTGATCTTTGCCGACACCGCGAGGGGGGGACGTATAACATTGTTTTAAACACGTTTAAAGCTTGTTAATTTGTGAGACTGCTAACTGTAAGTGTTATCATCTTTGATGTTTGTGAAACTAGATTGTGAAGAATTAAGTAACCATTAATTATTTTGTTCATTTACTTTATATTTACTAATAAAGTAAATTATTAGTATTACAGTATTATTAGTAAATTATTATTTACTACTAGTAAAGTGTATCAGTGATTTGCTGCAAAATGTAAAAGTTCTTAAGATAGTATACTTAATATATTTATAAAGGAAATTGGGTGAACATTTTATAAGAAATAGTTTCATTTTAATCATGGGTTGTCTTTTATGCTTGTATGTATAATATTTTTATTCTTTGATTCTGAACTATCATATATTTAATTTCGTAAGGTGATTCTTTGCGTCAAAATTGTGGGCGTATGGCACATCATAGAAAGGTGGGAGAGGACTCAAAATAAAGGTCTCTATTCCGTGATGGCGGGAAAAATAGTGAAATTGCTTTAAATTCACCGAGAAACGAGAAATAACGTAAAATAGCTGCCATTTAAAAAGCATTGGGATCTAAAAAATACCCCCGTCGCAGCAGACCTGCGTACTCAGCGAATTTCTATAGGATTTATTTTGTATGTGTGAGCATTCTGAACTATTGTCTAATATGTGTTTATTTTATAGGCCTTTATTTCTTTTTACAAAATATTTTAACACTATATTTTCTAAGGGTAAACATATTTGTATTTTAATCATTCATGATAAAAAAAACCTGCTTGAAGCAGTAACCCATAAAATTGTCTACAGCTAATACAGTAGATTGTAATTTTAAATCTTTAAAGTTAAATACTAGCCGTGATCAGTGGGCTACGCGTGTGTTATGCTTAAATATCCTTATTAATCTTTACCATGTCAACAAAATACTGTGTATTATATTGGATTTTCAAATTTCGAAGAAAATCCATTAACAAATTGAAAAAGCGTTGTACGGTATGTTACCCCAAGTTTCGCTTTATTAGGCCCTACTAAATATGATTTTAAGTGTTCCTACCTATTCATTTAACACAGTTTTCACGTAAACCCTTTAAAAATTAATTAAATAAAAACCTTTTAGCTGTGTACGGTATTCTATTATATGAACACTCACCACATCGGACGACGGAGGTTCCAGTATGCTCCAGAGAAACTCCAGTTTCTTGTAATATTTCCAGTGCGATTGATATATTTCTTCGCCCCCCTTCAGCTGGCTGCTCACCGTCCTCCTCACTTCCCTCATAAACTGACTCCTCAACACGTGCAACTTCCGCTCAACATCCAAGTCGCTCATGCGGATTTCATCTGCGATCTTTTTCACCGCTAAAGATTTCTGCTTCGGGTGGATTTTTTGCCCTTTACGAGCCCAGAGAACGGGCGTTTGTCTGTACAGGTCGATCAGCTTTAGAATCTTTTTGTGGGTCCACTCCGACGAGAAAGACATGATGTCGAACACTGTTGCAACAATTCGTAGATCTAACAGAAGTCGGTACTGCCAGAAGCTTCGATCGTTTCCGCTGTTGATGCGACGCGACGCGATGTTGCGAACAGATGTGACTGTGTAGGCGCAACAAACGGCGCGAACTGAACTGTTGCGGTGTTGCCGAGTTGCAGGGGGCGCGAAGGAGGGGGGGAGGTTGGCATTGGGCTGGTGCAGTGTCGCACTACTACCCAGCGTTTCAACCTGGACCAGAAACGAGTTGCGCGTCAAATGTTTCCAACGTTGCCAAATTTACAAAGTTTGCATTGTAGCATCGATCGATTGCGGCAACAATGTCATAAATACAACCGTTCTAATGAACGGAAATATTTAAAAATGATGAAAAGGGTATATAAATCTAATACTGATTCCCTAAGGAATTTATTGTGTTCAGCAATACTCCTAATTATGTATGAACAGATTTTGATCATTGAAGTGTCAAATTAAAGAGACTTTTCTGTAGAATTAAACCATCGAATAATTTCTACCACCATAGCCTATCAGTTCCATGTGCTTCGCCCCACGGGACTTGTTTCCGAATATTTCAAATAGAAGAATATTTTACCAAACATATGGTTAATCTAAATCATTGTTATTTAAGTAAACAGCTGTCTTCTTTAAGTAAACCCGTAATTTCTGCCTTCTGTCACTTGACTACATTCTTGGTTATTTTTTCAGATCACAACCACAACTGAATCGTTTGCATTGTTCAAAATCCCGTGAAAAACCAAAAATATATTTTTGAGAAAATAAAAAGTTGTAGCAACCGTAAATTTATTTCAATATTAAAAAAATTTTGCCTGTTTGTGGTGGTGAAACATTTTCTTTATACTACCCATATTTAAAAACAAATTTTGAAAATTTTTTACTTTACGGGTTTTTGCACTAAACCAAAATTAATCACTTATATCGAGGCAATAAATTAATAAAATAAAGGATTTATAAAATAAAATATAAATTCTGGTTAAAACAAGTGGTGAATCAAATAATCAAAAGTTGCCAACAACCATCATTGCTGCCAATCTTCATGCGAGAAAAAATAAATTCCCTATTATTTAGTGCAAAACCCGCTAAGAACCTAAACATGACGGGTTTTTGCTCTAAAAATTGACTTCAAAATGGAGTTTAGAAGCGTTTTGACAATCGGACTTGTCTGGTTATTGCACAGAACGATTCGTTTACCCTTATAAAACAATAATATGGTCTTAACTCAATTTCGCCAAACTTGTCTTTTAACAGGTTTTCGACCTTAACGATTCAACTTATGAAAGCATTAATCTTGGTGGATTTTTAATATCCAAATATAATGCATGGCTATTTAAATATATTTTAGGAAATACATTTGTTCAGTAAAATCACTTAACTAATTTATTTTCTCCCGCCTGCTATATGTAGACGCCTTTTACTCATTATAATGAGTGAGTAAAATAATATTTTGCCTCCCAGCGGGAGTAAAGTGATTACTTTGTCTCCCGGCGAGAGTCAAAGTAAACCCATAAAATAACATTTAATCAATAATTCGAAAATCTATCGCCTTCAAATTTCTACGCAGACATGCAAACATGTTGAGGTTCAACAGATTGCAGGCGCTAACAGCTGATAACGTTGCAGGAAAAATCACACACAAATAATAATAGCATTGACAACAATCAACTGTATGTAACTACGAATGCTGAAACAATCAGCTGATCGCTGGTACATGAATGGTTGTAGCTACTCGTTTGCAGGTACAGTAGTATAACTGACGCCAATTCTTGGGGCCCAGTGCGGTAGATGCGCGGTAGCAAAAACGGCTAGTGCGCAAGCGCGACAATGCCTTGCTAGAGCGCATGCGCGACAATGCCTTGCTAGAGCGCATGCGCGACAATGCCTTGCTAGAGCGCAGCACTGTCATTCTGCTCTCAGCCAAGGCCACACTACACTACAGGCCGGAGTCTCCCCCCTCCTCCCTGATGCCACGTCACAACACCGGCCGAACTACTAGCGCTGTGTTGGAAACAACAACTAAAATCATACGAAAAACGTAAACATTTACCAAAAATTTATGACATTAGAACATTGAAATGTAAACAATAAGAAACAAAACTGTCAAATTTCCAATAAAACATCTGATTAAAAGTAAACAAATTACTTGCCTGTAATGTTTACCGGTTTTTAAGATTATGAAATAAAGTCATGTTTTCTTTAAAAATATTTTCGACCGCATTTGGTTATTCATTAATTAATGCAGATTTGAAAAAATAATGGTTTCTACACGAAAACTGAAACGAATTACTTAGGGCACGATAGTTTTAAGAGTGCGACAGTGAATCGCCATAAGAGTACATTATAAAAGCGTCTGCGATTCCGTCTGATAATGTGACGTCACCAAAAAGGACTCCGGCCTGTAGTGTAGTGTGGCCTTGTCTCAGCCGTCAACAATAGCGTGTCACTACATGTCGTCCTAAAAACATTGACCGACGGAACATTGACTCTTACTGGCGATTAATGATATGTTTTAATTGTATTCAATAATATAAAATATTTCATTAGTATTTATTGAAGCGTCTTGTTACTCTGAACAACGATTGACAGAGAAGTATGTGCGAGCTGCCGAATGTACGCAGCCAGGCTAGTACAATGTCGGCCGCCGCTGCCGCTACTACTCCCCTCTCCTATCAGCCTACCCACTCCCCGCCCCATGCGCGGTCTGGGCCCTAAGAATTGGCGCCAGCTATAATTGCAGATTGGAACAAAATGGGTACTGTTTGTTAATTACTTATTGATCAAATAGATGTTTAAAGATTGGATATTTATTATTGCTGGTGGGGGAAATTGTTATATATAATTTGAGAGTAAATCACATTGCCTCCCTCGTGAGACAATTGTGTACTTTACTCACTCAACACACAAATAACTATTATCTAGTTTATTTATTTAACTAATTTACTTAAAATCACTTACATAGCTGCTATACAATGACATAAAATGACAACCTCTGTAATAAACGGAAAAAAGTACAGAATGTTATATGACTTTTTTAAAGTATATTTATTCATGCGTGCACCGAATTGTATAATTCTTTTCACAATCGTTAGGATGAGGTTCGTAAAATATAAAATGTTTAATCCGACCTCATTGCTGTGTTCCACTGGCCTTCAAAGTTATATCAACATGGATGCACTATGTGGAGTATGTGTTGATATGTGACTTTTAGAAGTTGTGAAAAAGTATGAGGAAAAAAGTCGGTACCCTTAAATTGAAATGTCTATTAAAAATATGCTGAACCATTGAAACCAGCGTGAAAAACTAGTTCTATATGATGGGTCACACTATCTTAAAATAACTTAATTTTTTCATTTCAAAATGGCAGATTCAAAATGGCGGCCGAAAATTATTACTCAGTGAAAATAAAGTATTTTACCACCCAAATAATATTTACATAGGTTACCCAGAATTGCTATTTTTATAAATTAACTAGTAAACCTGTTGCTCGAAATCGAGCAATTGTTATGTATTGATTTCAACATAAAAATAATCATGGTATAGTATTCTAGAACTATTTTATTAATTTTATGGTTGAATTTCGTGTTGTACTGAAATTTTTTACAAGAGCTTTTTTAATTAAATTTCTTGTGAATACTCATTCATATTTAAAGAGATGTCTATGTTTCTTTAGTGTTTCCTACGAATATTATGAGCACCTCAAAGAAGTTGGCTTGACCTGCCGCCACATATACAGTAGTCCATATGTAATGGACTGACCCTGACCTATACCTATACCTAGTTACCTAAACAGGAATTACTGGAAACTGGGTTCTTTTTACTATAGAACATCACTAAACACAAAAAGAATTGTTAAAACTATATTATTTACATGTTAACATCATTCAAGGTTAGCATTTCATAGTTGAACTAAATTAATTTACATTTTCATGTAAATTTCTTTAATTGTAGATAATTACTCACAAACGCTTCACATTATCATTCACCATAAACTCCAAACTCCTTTTTTTATTGAAGCGTATACTCAACCAAGTTCATCAAGATGAAATTCACATAAATTAATAATTTTTGAAATACCCCAAGCACCATATGAAAGAAAATTAACCAAAACAAATTGATATTTGAAATCGACTGCAAATTTGTTTAGACAACACTAATGATTTTAAATGGGTAAAAAATGTATTATTGGGTTTTAAATGTATTTTTCTAAAACTTGCTGAAATTCAGTAGGGTATACGTTACTAAGAGCTGCTTTCCCCATATCTAGTTTTATTTGAACTTCTGAAACTTGAACATTTGAATTTGCCTGATAATATGGTTTATAATTTAAAAATTAGAATATTCATATGGTTTAGATTAAATTCACGTTTACTTTAAACCTTAATCGGGGAAGGCGGCCCTAAGTAGCGTACGACCTGTCTTAATCTTAGAGCGAACTAAAATGGTTCAATAAATTTATACTCATAATGAATGTTAAGTCTGCTTCTTTTTCTTTAATTTCTATTTATATTGATAGAATTTATACTTAAGACTTTTTTTTTATTTGGAATATAATCATATGTAAATATTAAGATCTTCACACATGTTATTCAAAACAAATGTTTTTAAAACTGAATTCTGACCTTAAGTATGTATTAGGATAATAGTTTATTTATTTACATCTTCCATCAACTGAAATTCCTCCAGCTCTACATGCAATGGTTTCAAATCCATTAACAACATATGGCTTTGCTGAAAAACTTTGTTTGCTCCAATCAGCTGTTTGATTTGAAATTTCTATTCCCATGTTAAATCTTATGGGCTAATATGAAACTTTAAGGGCGTCTAGGGCTCTTCCCTTTAGTCAAACCTTTTTAAATTTTATTTCCTGCAAAACTTCATGCCAAGCTCTTTCCATTGGCACCAAAAACATGAAAATCGGTTCAGTAGTTTAGCAGGAGTCTTTGTAACAAAAAAACTGCTCGCGTATTAAATAAGTATAGATTAAGGGAAAAATAAGGATATAACGCATTAAACGTGCATTTCTTATGGCAAAAATTAGTATGGTTCTGTTGATCAGGGGCGGATTAAAGTCTGTGTTTTGGGGGGGGCGGTGGACGAGTTTAGGAGGGGTTACTTCCGGGGGGTCTGGGGGGTATGGAATACCCCCCAGCACAGCGGGGGGTCCAGGGGGCCTCCCCCGGGAAAATTTTTAAAAATTAGGGGTCAAAAAGTGAAAATCTAGGCTCTAAAACTGTAATATTTTTCTTAGACAAAAAACCCAAATTATGCATTTTTTTATAAAATTATGTATTTTTCTAATGGAAATCACAACAAAAATTCAAGTTATTAAGAAATTAGCAAATTTTAAAATACACGCACACTAATGGAATGGAAAGAATGAAACAAAATTATCAGATCATTAATTAAACGGCGGTTCTTAACAAAACTCTTATTATGAATAGGCTACAATGAAAAAACAAAGTTTTATTCATAAACTTGTTTAATTGTTGGTATTTTAAATCATTCCTAACTATATCCTAAACAATAGATATTGCTAATGCTAAGGATGTTAAAATAAAACTCATATATTTCGTTTTTTAAATCAACTAAATTGTGCCTTTAACAATAAGTATTGTTAAGTATGATAAAACACATTAAAAATAAGAAGAAAGAAAAGACGAACAAAAATAACCGATTAATTCAAATGAACACATCTTGAATGGAGAAGCATTATTACAGTAACAAATTATGCTTTCTTGTTTCCTTCATCATGGCAAATTTATTAATAACACTTTCCTGGTCCACGTTAATGTCCCGATGGATGTACAGCATCGCCAGTCCATTCAGCCGACTTTCACCACATTTGGACCGTAAATATGTTTTCAGGGTCCGAAGGGTTGAGAACGATCTTTCAGAACTTGCTATGCTGACGGGCAAAGTTAGCATTACGTGTAATAGCCGTTTTATCAGTGGAAACATTACAGGGTGACACTGATTGTAAACATCTAATGTCGTTGAAGGGATGTTTTTTCCGTTGTCGATGTCTCTGTTCCACTTTATCTGCCACTGTTCATACTCAGCTTTCAGTTGTAAGGCGAACATTTGGTTTTGGACTGCAAAAAGATCACAGTACTTTTTACAAATCACACCAATGTCATCATCTATGTTAGTTTCAGCATCTTCGGAGTTTATTGAAACGGCACTCTTTGCTACAATAGATTGTGGTAGAAATAGATTAACTCTATAAATGTCTAAAACCTCGTCCGAAAATCGAGATGAAAAGTCATCTAACACCCAGTCCAAAAGAGGGATGTAGACACTTCGACGAAAATAGTCGTTGGGCGATTTAAAAGGGACATTAGATCGACATGTCTGTCGTTGAGCTGTCCTCGGAATTTTGATTTCACCCCCTAAAATTTCTACCGTAGACGAGGCTTTGGAAAAAATGTTATCAAAGTCTTGGTCAACGTTTCGTCGTTTTCCTTCAAGCACTGATTTTACAGTAAAAACTGCATCGGACGCACTTTGAATGTCTAAATTTTCGGTTTGGAGCAATTTACTGAGGTTGCAAGTGACACCCAGGATTTCAGAAAGACTGTAGAGAGAAACAAGAAATGAACCGTCTCGAAGACTGCATACATAGCTGTGGGCTTTCTGAGCTGACGAATCTTCATTTTCCCAACCCGATATTTCTTCGAGAGCCGATGAAATCTTTTCAATATTTACAACGAATTGCAACACTGAGTCGTGGCGTTCAACCCATCGCGTTTCGCACAGTTGTTTCAGTTGCCGACCTAAAACATTCTTGAGAACTAAATTACGTTTGGAAGAGGCCCGAAAAAACCCAATAACTTCCGACAAAATTCCATATGCGTTTCGGACAGCCTGCACCTGTGTGGTTTTTGATATGATGAGGTTCAGGTTGTGGTTGTAGCAAGGACATCTCACAGCATTTTTCGCGACTTTCTGGATTTCTTGAACGGCTCCCATGGCAAGCGACACGTTTGTGGAGCACCCATCCGTCCCAATCCCAACACATTTCTCCAAGTCGAGCCCCAAATGGCCAATTTCATCTAAAACTATTTGGCCTAGTTTTATTCCAGTTACTGAAGGTTCGATGGCGTCATTTGTTCCATCCCTCTCCTCCTCCGGTTCTTCTCCGTTGGTTTCGAAATCATCTTCCGTTTCAAGGGTTAGATTTACGGCCGCCTGTCTTACATTTAAAAATCCAATAAAGTCCTCTCTAACTTCGTTGCCGAAGACGTACCTAATAACCATAGACAATTGGGATATATGGCTGACGTCAGTTGTTTCATCGAAAACAACACTGAAGTATTCAGATTCTTTTATGCGTTTTACAATTGTGCCTAATATATCTTGTCCACAACATTCAATGAGCGCATTCTGGATCGTCTTGCTGGTCAGCTTACTTCGACAACTAGCAGTCTCTAAATGAGTCTTCAGTGCAGAGTCTCCTACTTCACACCGGAAACGAAGAAGAGCTCGAAAATTACCTTCGTTTCTCAAAGGTGGTTCCTCAAGGGACATTAGGCCGTCATCTCTATGGCCACGGAAAGCAATGTTTTGCCGACCTAAAAAAATTACATTTTGAAGAATCAGTTTAAGGTTCTCACGATTTTCCCTAATTTTCTCCAGTCGGTAGTTGTCCAATTTATTGGCTATTTGGTCCTCCCTATTTTTTTGCTTTTCTAAAAAGTCAGCAGCTAACAGGACTGCTTCTTTATGGTAAGCAGTATTTTGGTGGTGCTCTAGGTCACCTTCTCTCCCTAATAGCTTCGCAAATTTGGTTAGGGGCTCTGTTACCAATGACTTCATACTGTACTTTTTACCAGTAACTGCTGATGATTTAGCAAAAAAGGGGCAGAATTTGCAGAAAAGGCCTTTGCATGAGGGGGAGATAACAAGCCAAGGATATTTTTCTAGGCGTTCCCTCTTCACAAAACGACGTTCTTCTGTGCCGCCTTTTTTATGTGTGGATAAAGGAAATTTGTAGTCACTTGGAGGTTTCCAAGGCCTCTCCAAAAGTTCTACTATTTTGCTGTCATTAGGTCTTTTCTTTCCAGGACCGATGAAAATTCCAATATCAACATTAAATTCTTCATCTGAAAACTCAACTGAAGGGGGCGCGAGTTCTGGAAGGTCTAAGGATTTAGCACTGGTCGATGGGGCATCATAAATTGTTGAAACATCATGCAGCACAGTTGTAGCACTGAGTGGTTGAGTAGCCTGTGACGAAGACGAAGCTACTTGATCGACTTTCGTCTCTACTGATGCAGCAGTCTTTTGCTTTTGGACGGGGACGAAAAAACTCCGAAATCAGAAGAGGCGATGCTACCTTTCCGTTTCCCGACAGGTTTTGTAGACGAAGACGAAGATGCCTGAAAAATCAAAGTATGATAAGAATCATGAATCATACAGGTACAGTACACCTCGGATTATCCGATTATCCGGATTAATGTGGCGAAACACCAATCCGGATGACAAAAAATCCGGATAATCCGAGGTCATAATAATATTGCCTAAATAGCGACCGCGAACGTAGTTACTGTACTGCTATACTGATGCTGGAAACAGTGTATCAAGACTGTATAACACGTTAGTGTATTGTATTGTTAATGAATTGCTGTTTCATATTACTTTGAGAAGGCGACGATCATGCTTAAAACTCACAAAAATCACGTTTTTACCGTGATTTTAATTTTTTTCATGGTTAGGCCGGTCCGGATAATCCGGGATCCGGATAATGTGGGGTCCGGATAATCCGAGGTGTACTGTATCATGCTTAAACAATAGGCCTATAAGTGCATCTTGCTACAAGTAACAAAAGTTCAAATGACTGTAGTTTTTACTTGTAGAGATTTAGACAGTGACCTTGAAGTTTCTATTGATTTGAACTTTAGAAGACAAAATTAGGCCTAAATGTGTCTGATTTTAATGTGCAGTCGAAAACCAAATTTCAACTCCTCACATTCGCGGAGTTTCTCCCATTTTCCCCATAGATAACCAATCAGAATCAGTGGATTCCAAAACAAGCTGTTCAATGTTTATTACTCCGTGTCAGTTATCTTTATTTACATCTCAGAATAAGTGCTATTTATGAGGTTATGCAAACACTCAAAAACTGTCTGCAATTCATAACATCTGATAGATAGTTGAAGGGAATGAAAATCAAAGTCAGGGAAATTTGTACGGTTTTTACCCGCCTTGGGAAATCATATTTTGACCACACATTAAAATCAGACAGCCTATATTAATTAGAATAACAAAAAGTAAAACGAACTAACATGATTGCCATCTGAAGTGTTGTCGTTGTCTTAGTAAATTATTAAGTTAAACTTTCAACTATACTATAGTGGTTATTATGGAACAGGCCTCAGCTGTACTGCTAAATAACTCAAATAACTAAATAAGATGTTTTACTTACCATATCTGTTACATTTTAAGAGATCATTTGTCACCAAGGTAAAGCACAACCCAACACTAGTAATGCCTGCCTGTAATATTGGCACAATACAGTAGTCTAGTCTTGATCGGCGTGGCGGGTGGCGCGACGCAGCGGAGGAAACGCGAAGCTCGTGGGCTCCCCTAGCTCCGCCCTAAGGTTGAGTTGCGAGTTGCAGTGCCTCAGTAGCAGGCGTACTCGATAAGATCGCGGTGAGGTGTCCCGCGGTGAGCGGAAGCAATTTTTTATGTTCGTTTTTATAACCAGTTTAATCCTAATTTTTATTAAAAAAATAATACTAATGTATCTCTACTCTACTAATATTGAAACTACTGAAACTATAACCCTATACAAATTAGTTTTTGATAAATTGTTCAGCGAAAATCTCGACCTCTGTAGCGGACGGGGGGGGCGGTCGCCCCCCCCGCCCCCTCCTTTAATCCGCCCCTGCTGTTGATTTTGTGTAAAAAAAACGCCACAAAAACAGGTAAAGATTTTCATTTATACTTTTAAAAATAAAACCCGCCTCCGCCTCAATAGAAGAGATTTAATTTGGTGTATTCCGAGGTTTTAACCTCGCGGGGCACTCCACTATCCATTGTCAACATAGATAATGTCAAAGGATTGTCATGGTTCGTAATATAATATGACCCTCATATTGCCAGTCTGGCAAAATCAGAGGACCGCAGGAATACCTTAGATTAGGGAAGTATTCTCCAAGGATATATACTATTGCACGTTAATTACGTCCAGAAATGGAATATCAAAACTCATTGATTATCATAAAAACATTATAAAAGCTAGGATTACTCTATGGTGCATGTCCGCGCCAGCGGCGCCAGCTGATTGTTTTATTTATTTTGTCGTCTACCTTCCATCATTCCATCGTTCTGTCGTTCTTCTGTTCCCGTTCGCCGTCTTTCTGTGTCATTACTTTATCCTCGTTCACCTTCACCTTTTTGTTTTTGCTTCTGTAGAGAGAAGAAAATAAAAGGCAGATATGAGAAGAAACAGAAAAGAAAACTGAGAGGCAAGGCAGTCACTGAGTTGATAAATTTGTTATTTTGTTTGTGATGTCGATGTCGGAGAAGGTTAACCTTAGTTCGCGACTTAGTGAGTGTTGTGAATTTAAATGGCACTTAATGTTTTGAATGTTATCTGTTTGCACTGAATAAAATGGATTACAGTCAATTCATTAAAGTTTACGATGTAATCCATAAAGACCCAGTTCGGTGTGCTGTTGATAAAGAAACAAGAGCCGAAGACATTGTTGTTGACCTATGTCAACGATTTAACATCAAACCTGTTGCTCGACATTTGTTTGCGTTGCGTTTTCACAATTCCAAAGAATGGGTTAGTCCACATGTTAAATTGACGGACTCAAAAATAACAATTTTTGACTTTAGACTAAGATTTAAAGTACCAGACTTCAGCAAGTTAAGAACAATAGATGGGGAAGCTTATAATTTTTATTTTCATCAGGCTAGGTCTGACGTTTTGAACAACAATGTTCCTGAAATTAATTGTGAGAAAAATAAAAGCGAGCTTTTAGGAATGGGTGTTGCAGATATGTATAGGGTTATGCTAGAAACCCGAACAACAAGAGAAGCAGTGGAGAGTGACTACAAGAAATACATCCCTAAAGAAGTTTACAACCAACACTTTTTCTACGCTAAGAAACCTATGCATGATTCCCTTAAAATTATTGAGAGAAATGCCAAAGAAGGAAAGTATGATGCTTGGTTTGTCAAAGATCAATACTTGAAACAACTTCAGGCCTTGGCTCCCAGTTATTTGTGTGAAGAATACAAGGCTTTTGTTGATGATGCAGGGACCATTAAAGGAGTAAACATTCATATTAATCCTTATGACAAAGAGTATCCTGGGATTAAATATCAGTGTGATGGCCAAAAGGAAGTAAGTTTTTTAAGTGTTTAGTTCTCAATCACATAGGCATAGACATAATCATGTAAGTGCAGCGATTAAAGTAGGTTACAGTTTCCCAGATGTGCCTAAAGTGGGAAACTGGCACATCCCATGGTGCCTTTCCATTTCAATTCCATGGTTTTGAATGGTTTGAATTCCGTTGCACCTGATAAAATTGTCAAATTTAATGTGTAGAATATTCACACCAACATTAATGATAGCCTATAAAATATATAATGAACTGTGATGTAAAGCTTAGATGAGTTAGGGAAGTAGCCTAGGCTAACAGTAATTTAAAATTCCATGAGCTATTATTTTCAGCAAACGGTAAATTTCTTTTTAATGACAGTTGGCCTAAGTAAGTACCCTGCATTAAGTTATAAAAATTAAAGGGTGCCTAGGTGTTGAAAAAGAGACAAGCTTTTTCAACAAGGCTCAGGATTTTAGCTTTTGTGAATAAATATGTAATCATTATTGAACATTTGATTTGACTGGGACTGTGGCATGTCCTGTAATCCAGCTAATTGGAAGTCACAGATTGTGTTTATTTATTTACAGTTGAACCTTGATAAGGAGACTCTCAAGGAGATAATGAAAACAGTCTTGTTATCAAGGGACTCTTCTTATTGAGGTTCATTTTATAAAGACATTAAGTGCAATTACAATTCCAAGGAGACTTGGAAAGCGCAGTTCTTATCAAAATTTTTGTGTTATCGAGTGTCTTCTTATCGAGGTTCTACTGTATTACCAACGGCAATGCCAATACATAAACAATAATACAATAGGTGGTATATGTGATAGTTCAACGGCAGTATAACAATCATCACTAATGAAATGATAATAGTACATTTAAATGTTTGGTAACAAAATTGGTGTATTTAGGTCTTAATTTTTGGGGGTGCCAAGTCATCTCACTCTGAAGTATTGTAAGCTCAAATTCAAACAGCAAACTCCTACTCAAATAGCCTACTGTAGACCGTTCGCTAGCATACTCCAATAAATATCTGTTCATTTTATTTGATAACAAACCTGTTGTAATTTATGTTATAGCTTATGTTGAAAATTGATTCTCCATTTTCTACCAAACAATCCAGCAAAAATCAGGGAGTGCTGGCCACCCCCTGGCACCCCCAGAAATCAATCCGCCCATGGGTTATAAGCGATGGCTTGTGGGTGCGATATGCGATTAATGTCCGCACCAGTAAATATGTGAGCCAAGTAATTCAACAGGCTAACAGTAATTTAAAATTCCATAAGCTATTATGGAACTCCAATAAGTATCTGTTCATTTTATTTGATAACAAACCTGTTGTAATTTATGATGGATGATTCATAAGACCATCCTCATAATTAGACCAGTTCGTAATTCAATAGTGATTGTGGTTCGGATCCTATGTTAAACTGTAGGCAATGTTAAACTGTAAATCAGATGTTTTAGGTTTGTTGCAATTGTAGGCTTCACTGCTTATAATAGCCAATTTTTTTTGCAGTGGGTACACGTTTGCTCCATTGAAGAGCTATGCTTCATTACTGTGAGAAGCGATGGAAGTATGGAAATTGCAAGGAAAACAGGAATCCCAATTTATTTGAAATTTGTTTCTATCTTGAGCATGTTTTCACTTGTTAGTCTTCTAGACGGATACTACAGACTTGGGGTCAAATGGACTTTTAGTTTATCAAAAGATTTGCTCACACCGTCTCTAGAGAGGTTACATTCCATCAAATGTCATGGTCCTGTTGGGTAAGTTTGGTTGAACTCATACCAGAGCTTTTATTTAGCCTTAATTTTGATATGCCTAAGATCTTACTTTAGGACTTTCCGTCTGTTTGTTTTGTACTATAGTACCCACAGTATATTCCTGAGCTTACTCTCAAATTCAGATCAGTATAACACAAATTTGTAAAGCAAAATTGTTTTCCATTGCAGAAAGTCTTAAGTTATAAGCTGTGAGAAGAAAAGTCTGATACCTATGTAAATATTTTCTAAAAAGTCCAGACTATATTTTTTTTATAAATAGTTGCTCCCAGCTTTGCCCGAGAAATAACCAGACCTGTAATCTGCTTAACTTTGAGAACTAGTTCAAACCATTTCCATAGACCTATGTCTGGTCGTTAACAAAATGAATTGAGTGTGATTTTTTTTTACGGTTAGCGCTCCTGCTCTGAAAATTCAACCCTCTATTTTAAACTATTTAATTTATGCAATTTCTTAAAATTCTGAGACGTATTGGTAAGTCTACACGTAATACATTTAATTTGACATCTCAAACGTTGAAATCCATCCAACCCGTATCGAGTTAAGTATGACTTTGAAGAAAAAAAGTTATTGAATGAGTACAGTAGACTCTCTCTTATCCGGACCCTGTTGGGACTGAAGCCTGTCTGGATAATGGTTATTTTGATGTTTGGATAATGGTTATTCCGGTTGAACAGACGTTTTATAAAATTAATTAGCCTATTTAATAAAAGCAGAGAGCATAGTAGCCTCTTTAGACTAAAAAAAATTTCCCAAAAGAATCGTCGATACATTACCGTCTATTTCCTGCCGATCACGTCTCGTTAAACCAGTGTTTTGCTGAAAGATTGTCAAGTTAAACAAATGTTACTTCTGCCAAGAGTAGTCTGGTTAAACCGATGTCCGGTTAAAAGATATCCGGATAAGAGGGCGTCTTCTGTATATAGTTAGAAGGTGTAAATACAACTTCTATATAATGCAAGGTTTTATTTTGATTTCAGTGGAGAGTTTTCTTATAACAAGTTGCAAAAATTACGTTCAAACAAACCTGGATGCTTCATTCTGAGGGAAAGCGAGCTGGCTTATGACCAGTACTACTTAGATGTTTGCACTGAAAACAGGTGAGTTCATGAAATATTCAGGAATTTTTTCACCTGTATTAGTGCCTCAAATTGATTTTGTAAAATTTCTTCATCCACCTTTACCACGATAACCAGTATTTAAAAGTAATAGTCATAATAAACAATACTTGATTTGTAACTATTCATTTTACCATATACTTGATCTGTAACTTCGTACATTTTATGCATTGGAAAGGGTGTAATGTGAAGGGATCCTGAAATTTTTTAGCATAACATAAATTGTTCTATAGCCTAGGCTAAACAAACTTATAGATAGTATAAACTTAATTGTATTATTCATGTTGATGAACAGTACCAAACCCACTACATACAAGATCGAGAGGCGGATAGGAAGTGGTTATATGTTCAATGGTGAAGAGAAGCATCCACCCTACCCTACAATTCAAGAACTTCTCACGGCTTTGAGATCTCCAGAGAGTCCAGTGAAACTAGTGGAGTGCCTGCCACCTTCAGAATACGGTTGGTTTAAAATATTTTAATCACTAAAATGAAACTAGAGAAAATCTGGTAGAGAGTCATGGACTTATTATCCATGAGAATTCTGAGGAATTTTTCAATGTATACACGATATTCAAATACGTTAACAATTGAATGAATTCTTGCAGGAGATAGTAATAAACCTTTTAAATATGATGTTTTATGAGAAGATGCTTTTTCTCACCAATACTTTTGGAAAAGATTTGGTTTTGAGACCCATTAAATGAAATTGAAAAATTGAATATCAAATCACAACCGCAACAGCTGCTCTACAGTATTAAAGAAATTTGTCTATTAATATTAAGCAATAGAGTTGAGGCTTCTTTTAAGTAATATCAGAAACTGATTTTTTCATTTATTCTGTTCGAATCTTGAAGCTACATAAATAGAGTTTTGATTTTCAAAATTTGATTTTTCAAAGATTTTATTTCCTTCTCAAGATCCACATTTTGAATTTGACGTCCACATTTTTTAACAATTGAAGAGAACAAATTTAAGGAAATATAGTAAAAACGCCATTCTGGAGTTCTGTAATTTGGAACATTAAAATGTCTTGTGTAGGACCGAATCGTATCAAAAACTATGACAGACAAATTTTGCAGATCCAGAAAAGGTCTGCCATTTTGACTTGCTATTAGCTTCTCTTCATAACAAAGAGAACTAAACGGTCTTTTTTTATTTTTACAACTATGTCCGTGTCTTTTACCATTATCATTTAATTAACTTATATTATTTCCAAAGCTACAACAGCAAAGAAGGGCACAGTAACTCTAAAATTACAACTTAAAATCTCACAAACATCATAGTGCAATGTATAGATAGATAGAGCTGATGTTTATAGATCCCAGACTAAGGTCGAGAATCGCAAATTAAACCGCAGGATCACTGTGTTTCCACTTACAGGAAAAATTTCTTACCCAGTCAAACGTTTCCGTTTTATTCTTTATACAACAATTCATCATGAATTACCCCATGAAATAACCCTCACTTTTCTATTCCCGGTATTTTTCTTTTATAATTAAATTTTATTAGTGTTGAAAAGTAATAATTTTATAAACTAAGTATTGATGAATCTTATCCTTCACACAGCCACAATATCTCATATGCTGGTATAAAAATCCCCAAAGTTGTGAACACTGCAGTCATATAGTCGTACCCTTAGCCAAAGCCCTGCGGAAGCCACTGAGAAGTTATGTGAGTGGCCGACAATTTCCGGAACTTCTCAAACTGATGTGTTTGAGCGGGAGCCTAAAGGTGTTGTGATTGGCTGCAGGTTTAAGGGGAAGAATGGCAGGGAGCCTTCTTCAATGGGCGCGGGAGGGGTGGACGAGACTTGCAAGATCTGCGAATCTAGACTGCCTAGTCACTCCCGCTACGTTGCTAATGGTCACTTCTAAGTTGAGAGTTTGAAGCAGTCGCTTGGGCGGCACTAGCAATACGCTGACGGGATTTTCGCCAGTACAGAAATTAATTTATTCATTCTGGTTCATTCATTGCCGAATCCAGCGATGATTGCACGCTTCGCCACTGCTTCTAGTTGTCTGCTTTTGCTTCTCTGAAAATAAAATATGTTAGCGAAAGGAAAGTAAGTCGTAGCGGCTACAGTTAAAGAATGTGAACCAGCTACATTAACCTGTGACATGTTGCAGACGTGTCGCCGTTGCTGCTGTGTCGGGCGGACAAGGAGAGTTACGACAAGGCTGATGACGACGAAGGCCCCGAGTCGCTGGCTCCAGTCACCCACTTCATCGACCCTCGGGAGCTGCAGCTGTTCAAAGGTAGCTGCGACTTTGCAGGAGATTTAGAGGTTTCCTTACCTACGCCGTAATATGTATAAAACATGGTCCATGTCACCGCTCGGAACGCCCTAAGTCATCAAAATTTTATTTAATATTGCAAAGAATATGAGTTGTAGCTTTTATTGCTAACTCAAAATCATCTATGTTATGCCACGCATTCTGGAGATACATTGTTTGAAGTTGATCAACTGTAACACCGTGTCCAGATTCTAAATGAGTGAACATAAACAATTTTGGGTTAGCAGTAAACACTTAACAACTCTTTATCTGTACAATCGTTTGTCAAAAATAATTTTATTTTAAGAATTGGCGAGGTCAAATTATATTGTAAATGAGTGAACATAAACAATTTTGAGTACGGGAAACAGTAAACATTCTTTGACTCTTTATCCTTATAATGGTTTATCATAAAATAATTTTATTTTGAGAATTGGAGACGTCAAAGTACACTGTGTTATCTTTAAACTTAACTTATGTTTAACGTTACCCTTGCTCAGCAAAACGTGCACAAATTTAACTTGGGCTCTTATGGAGCCACAGTTTTTTAAGTGTCCACCACTGCCGCAGAAAAACAACAACTGCGATAGGTAGGGAACCCTCTTTAAGATATAAGCTTGGTTTCTGTTAAGGTTTTATTTTATTGGTTGATACATCCCAGCCAGACAAACCAGTCAGAGGTAACTTGTTATTAACAGTAACCTTAGTTGCTCTAAAAAAAAGTCCATTTAACTTGCATCTTGTGACTCATTCACAGCTTCATTTAATCATCTCAATCATCAACATAAATCTTTTCATGTTTTGGGTAAATTTTCATTGATAAAAAATACAAGTTTTTTGTACTAACTACCACCATAGTGTTTTGTAACAATTTCTATGCTTGTATTTTTCAGGACATTCTAAAGAACATCAGGGTAGAATATCAGTTGTGTATCGTGGTGTTTGGCGTAGGAAGAAGAGGAAAAAAGTGGATATTGCATTTAAAGTCTTCAAGTCTGACCATCACAAAGTGGAGGTAACGTTATACTTCTTTTAGGATATTATGGCAATGAATTAAATCATTTGTGGCAATAACTTGCTTGAGTGATACAAAAAAATTATGTAGAAATAAATTAGTTTAATATAGTTGAAAGTATACTATCATAAATAATCTATTGTCAAGAAATAATGTATTTGGACTTCTTCTTTGGACCACACCTTCATAGCAAACTGGCTTTTAGATCAACCATATGTCAATTTCTAGCACATGGTTTTCAATCAAGTATGAACATCATATGTTTTATGTAAACAGAGCAGATGTTTTTAGATCTCAGTGCTTTTTAAATGACAGATTTTTTATGCTATTTCTCGTTTTCTGGTAAATTTCAATCAGAATCAGTATTTTTCCCACCGTCATGGAATAGAGACCTTTCATTTGAGCCCTCCCCCATCTCTCTACGACTTGCCAGACGCCCACAATTTTGACACAAAGAATCGTCTTACGAAATTGAATATATAAACTATGGGTATTATAAACTACAGGTTATATAAACTACGGGTATTAGGGCACTAGTGGCTTGAAGGGGCTAAAAGCCCCTAATGACGGAAAATTCAAAGAATCCCTATTTATTATAGTACAAATTACCTTTGTAGCAAACTGAATCTACTTTATATTGATATCTAGCCTAGCTCATGGTTATCAATCAAGTATCAGCATCATACTTTTTATGTGAACAGAGCAGATGTTTTTTGATCCCAATGCTTTTTAAACGACAGATATTTTATGCTATTTCTTGTTTTCTGGTAAATTTAAAGCAGTATCAGTATTTTCCCCACCAATAGAAGACATTTCATAGAGACCTTTCATTGAGTACTCTCCCATCTTTCTACAACTTTGCTAGACGCCCACAATTTTGACGCAAAGGATCGCCTTACGAAATTAAATATATGATTAGGTGCTCTGTCAAATAAAGATATATGAAATGAAAGTCGTCCCCCACAGGAGCAGCTGGCGATGATGGGGGCGTGGGCGGCCGTGCAGACGCCGTCGCTGGTCCGGCTCTACGGCATCACGCTGAACTCGCCGCTAGGGCTGGTGATGGAGCCGCTGCCACTCGGGCCGCTCGACCAGTACCTGCGCCTCCGCGGCCGCCGCGTCAAGGAGGTCGACCTGGTCGAGGCCGCCAACTACCTGGCCACCGCGCTCTGGAACCTGGCAAGTAACTGAGGCTGAACTTTGTGTCCAAAATTCAATTTGTGTAGCCTATGTGTTTCTTTGCTCTGTACAAAACTTTGACTATATATAACAAGACCTCCCATTCTTATGGCCCAGCTGTTGCTAGTTTTGGGTGACCCAGAATTTCAAGTTGACTTAGTTTGATTAGTTACCAATATAGGGTACTTCTGTTAATCCCTTATTTTGGCTGTTTATTTTAATATTTTGTACATTATATTTCACAAATCAATTTTGACAATGTGCCTGACGCCATGATGGAAACTATTATATTTTGGCTTTAGAGCTGTGATAAATTGACTATTGTTTGTTTTTCGTGCCACTAAATGATATTTCACCTCCTCCTGATACCTAAATTAATAATTGGTGATATCAGTACACTCTGTTGGTGATTTACTATAACTAGGAGCTCTTGTAATCCTTGGTCACTTAAAACCCGGTACATATTTGATAATGCGGCGGAAGGTCTGCTTCAGATTCAAAGTCAATGGTACAAAATAAAGAATACTAGTTTACTTGTTTGCAGCTTCTCTTGCCAATGTTGCAATCTGTGGATGACTTCAAGAATTATTTTCACAACATGTTCAGTATGTTTAGTTGAGATAGGTTCAGTGTTGACGAGTAATGCCTCTGTTCAAAAACATCCTCTATATTCTTTACTGTACTCATCTAAAGCCCTTTCTTGAAATTCTGAGACATACTGACCAGTTTACATGGAAATACTTTGAACAACACTTTGCTTCATCTTGAGATGCTGAGATGTGGGTGGGTTTGTCTTGTTACGCCCGGTGAGAAACTGCGTGCTGACGAGCGGATTGTTTGGCAGGAGGAGGCGGGAGTGGTCCACGGCAACATCCGCTGCCACAAGCTGCTGGTTGCCGCTCACACCGACACGTCGTTCGTCGTCCGCCTCTCCGACCCCGGCCTCTCCCGCAGCTACACCGAGCACGAGTGAGTACCAGCGCCCACGATATCTCTCTGAATACGAAGTAATAATTATTTGTTGAGTTTGAAAGCCATTCTGATCCAGGACATTGGAAGGGAGGTAGAGGAGTGTATACTGCTCAAAAATTTTTAGATGGAATTTTGTAGCTAAAAATAGTATATTACGTTACTAGGCCGGGATGTACTGTTTTGCCGGACGAGCATGATAGTTCCCCTCGCAAGCAAAAGTGAGTGCGGGATTTTCATGTGAGTACGGCAATACTTCCCGGCTGTGTAACGTACGATGTTTTTCATCATCCTACGCAGAAAAAAACATACCTTCAATCAAAACGTAGTCCTTATGCATACACATACGTTTATCAAACCTAACCTATAACAAACAGAAAACATTTGCTATGGATGCAGTGCTGCCACTACATTCCTCTAAAAAGAAACCAATAAACCACCAATAAACGAGCATTAAACGTCGGTTTGCTGCAAATCAGCTGATTGTTTACATCCGTTCTTTCTGACCTAGGCCAGATAAGAGTTTATCCGGCCTAGGCCGGCAATGGGTAACTTTCGAGCCAACAAAAAGGAACTGAAAACAGATGTTTCTGTATTAGTATGATGAAAACATAATTTTTTTTTTAATACTAAATGACCACAAGGTCCGTTCATACCTAATTAGTCCTTCAAGTGAGTTGATACACGCTGAACTCGGCAGCAGTGTATTGGTTTTGAGTCTGTCAGCCACCAGTAATTTATAACAGTTCTGTTCATTCTTGAACTGTACCGGCTCACACCTTGCTTTGCTAAATAACTTCCAAGCACAGAACAGTCTATGTGGGCAGGGCACTGAATGTTCTATATCTTCCTTACTTCTTAACATTCAGTGATTAAACATGGTTTCCTCTAGTTGAGGTCAACTGAATACTGGATAAAAACAATCGGAATATCAAATAATGGAGGATACAAAAATAGATTTGTGTCACTGAAGGCTCCATTTCCAACATGTCTTCAGCGCACCCAACGTCGACATCGTCGTCTTTGTGCCAGAGTCAAATGTAAAGTGGGCAATCTTGATTGTTGACGCATCAGCAATCAGCTTGTGCAGTGTCTAGGGAACAGTCATCATTGCCCGCTTACTTAAGGCTAGCACAATGATGCCGACATCGGCGTTGAGTGCGCTGACGCCGTGTTGGCTGGCTGTTCCTATACGCCGGAGCCTTTATGATGGGTATATACCCATCATATATACGTTTCATTGTTGAGTGTGCAGGTCTGCTGCAATCTGAGTATTGAAAATTATGACAGGATTTGTTATAGTTCATAGTTTGTCACAGTTCCTCATTTTATCCCAAGTTATAGTGGACATTGATATTTATTGTATTGTCGCTTGTGATTGCAGTGTCCACTGGCTGGCGCCGGAATGCTACCACCTGCGGGACAACACGTACAAGACATCCGCGTCCGACATGTGGGCGTTCGGCACCACGCTTTGGGAGATCTTCTCCAAGGGACAACATCCCATCGTGCCGGAGCCGGACGCGAGGAAGGTAAGAATTCTTTGTAAAACAGAAAACGTAAGAGTTTATTTAGGTGCCTAATTTTTTTCTTAAATAATCTGTACAACAAAAAACCACTGCAATAAAAAACAATAAAATAACAAAAACAAACAATAACAAACAACAACAATACAACACTACATCAACACACAATAGAAACAATACAAAACATCACAACAATAAACAACTGCGAACACAAAAACAGACAAAAAACAACAAAAACAAAACAAACTAAAAAAACAACAACAAACAAAAACAACAAAAAAGCATCAAAATTATGTTTTGAAGGAACAATAAAAATTTGCGCACAGACCCATATATGTCAAAACAAAGAAGATTTCATAAATTTAAGGAACTTTTGGATATACGGATGCCATATGGCTGTTATTGCACTGTGTTTTAAGGGCATGGCACAGAAACTATTCTGTGAGGTCTAAATTGAGTGTTTGAAATTGAGATAAAAAATCATAACTAAAACTCTCTCCCATGGCTGCTCCGGGGACCTGTACCACCTGATGCTGCAGTCTGTGTGATGTGTGATGTTGATGTACCGTGTGATGTGTGGATAGTTCTACCTGAGTGGCCGACACCTGACGGCGCCGCGGGGCTGCTCCGGGGACCTGTACCGCCTGATGCTGCAGTCTATGTGATGTGTGATGTTGATGTGCTGTGTGATGTGTGGACAGTTCTACCTGAGTGGCCGACACCTGGCGGCGCCGCGGGGCTGCTCTGGGGACCTGTACCGTCTGATGCTGCAGTCTGTGTGATGTGTGATGTTGATGTGCTGTGTGATGTGTGGACAGTTCTACCTGAGTGGCCGACACCTGGCGGCGCCGCGGGGCTGCTCCGGGGACCTGTACCGTCTGATGCTGCAGTCTGTGTGATGTGTGATGTTGATGTGCTGTGTGATGTGTGGACAGTTCTACCTGAGCGGCCGACACCTGGCGGCGCCGCGGGGCTGCTCCGGGGACCTGTACCGCCTGATGCTGCAGTCTGTGTGATGTGTGATGTTGATGTGCTGTGTGATGTGTGGACAGTTCTATCTGAGCGGCCGACACCTGGCGGCGCCGCGGGGCTGCTCTGGGGACCTGTACCGCCTGATGTTGCAGTCTGTGTGATGTGTGATGTTGATGTGCTGTGTGATGTGTGGACAGTTCTACCTGAGCGGCCGACACCTGGCGGCGCCGCGGGGCTGCTCCGGGGACCTGTACCGCCTGATGTTGCAGTCTGTGTGATGTGTGATGTTGATGTGCTGTGTGATGTGTGGACAGTTCTATCTGAGCGGCCGACACCTGGCGGCGCCGTGGGGCTGCTCCGGGGACCTGTACCGCCTGATGCTGCAGTCTGTGTGATGTGTGATGTTGATGTGCTGTGTGATGTGTGGACAGTTCTACCTGAGCGGCCGACACCTGGCGGCGCCGCGGGGCTGCTCCGGGGACCTGTACCGCCTGATGTTGCAGTCTGTGTGATGTGTGATGTTGATGTGCTGTGTGATGTGTGGACAGTTCTACCTGAGTGGCCGACACCTGGCGGCGCCGCGGGGCTGCTCCGGGGACCTGTACCGCCTGATGTTGCAGTCTGTGTGATGTGTGATGTTGATGTGCTGTGTGATGTGTGGACAGTTCTACCTGAGCGGCCGACACCTGGCGGCGCCGCGGGGCTGCTCCGGGGACCTGTACCGCCTGATGCTGCAGTCTGTGTGATGTGTGATGTTGATGTGCTGTGTGATGTGTGGACAGTTCTACCTGAGTGGCCGACAACTGGCGGCGCCGCGGGGCTGCTCCGGGGACCTGTACCGCCTGATGTTGCAGTCTGTGTGATGTGTGATGTTGATGTGCTGTGTGATGTGTGGACAGTTCTATCTGAGCGGCCGACACCTGGCGGCGCCGCGGGGCTGCTCTGGGGACCTGTACCGCCTGATGTTGCAGTCTGTGTGATGTGTGATGTTGATGTGCTGTGTGATGTGTGGACAGTTCTACCTGAGTGGCCGACACCTGGCGGCGCCGCGGGGCTGCTCCGGGGACCTGTACCGCCTGATGTTGCAGTCTGTGTGATGTGTGATGTTGATGTGCTGTGTGATGTGTGGACAGTTCTACCTGAGTGGCCGACACCTGGCGGCGCCGCGGGGCTGCTCCGGGGACCTGTACCGTCTGATCCTGCAGTCTGTGTGATGTGTGATGTTGATGTGCCGTGTGATGTGTGGACAGTTCTACATGAGTGGCCGACACCTAGCCGCGCCGCGGGGCTGCTCTGGGGACCTGTACCGCCTGATGCTGCAGTGCTGGACGCTGGACCCACAGAGGCGCAAGACAACACAGGAGGCCATGCGGGACATCAACCACCTCCTCTACCAGGGTAAGGAGAAAACGTAGACGTCCAAGTTTTGGTATTCGGGAAAAATAAAACAAAATTTTTTATTGAGAGCCAAATAAGCTTATACAGATACAGGATGACTTTATAAGTAAAATTATCACACTTAATAATGGTATTTTTTAAGTCAGGGGCCTCAAAAAAAAAGTTTAATGCCATGCTTGAACCCTCCCCTCACAATTACTAACCTTCATATTTAAGGCTAAACATCCCAAAAAAAGTTGTGTTTCTGGCCCGATAGATAGCAGCACCTCTGGGGGCAAATTTGTATTAAAGATAATATGCATAGTTATTGACCGATTTTTGTTTTGTAAGTTTTGTTGTATATAACATGAACAAGAAATATACGCTATATGGGTAAAAAAATTTTTAGTTATTTAATAAAAATATTTTAGAGAAGAATACGATTACTATCATCATTTTTCTAAATCGCAGGTAGTCATTTTGTAAACAAAAATTTTAAAATAATTTTGGCGTTTTCAGATATGAAATCGGTCAAATGGTCGCATCGGAATAGTTTTTTAAAGATATTACCATTATTTCTCTCACGCCCGCGCCGCCCCCCCCCCCCCCCGCGCACCACCATACTGCCCGGCCGCTCTGACGCGCGGCGCTGCTATTTAGTATCGTTCGTCTGTTCGTCAACGTCGTCAACTCAGTAGTCGCATTCGCACTGTGGCCGGGCACACTAGACCAGACTCTTGTAATTAATCCTCTGATTACAAGGAAGATGATTTATGAAATTATTTAGGGGTTCATTGTTCAATATTAATATTACCACAAACAAAATTACCATTATTTTTGTTGTTTTATAACACCATGTTAAATTAAATTATTAATTCGTTAAGTCACTTGTTTAAAATAAAAGTTACCTTTCAGTACATGAAAATGATAAATAAATAAACAATAATTAGTGCAAAAGACCTTCATTTACTTAATTCACAAAATGCACAGTATAAAAATATACAGGAAACATGTTTACAAATTAAATTATTAATTCGTTAAGTCACTTGATAAAATAAAAGTTACCTTTCAGTACATGAAAATGATAAATAAATAAACAATAATTAGTGCAAAAGACCTTCATTTACTTAATGCACAACATGCACAGTATAAAAATATACAGGAAACATGTTTACAAATTAAATTATTAATTCGTTAAGTCACTTGTTTAAAATAAAAGTTACCTTTCAGTACATGAAAATGATAAATAAATAAACAATAATTAGAGCAAAAGACCTTCATTTACTTAATGCACAAAATGCACAGTTTAAAAATATACAGGAAACATGTTTACAAATGTTACGTGACTTAGGCTATTTGCCCATTGATGTTTCGCCATTGAAAGTCAATTCTGGAAGTGGAATTTGTGGAATTGGAACAGGGTGGTGGCACTATTCTCTCCATACACAACTATTTCTAGGTAATGCATTTATAAATCTGCCCTGTTATTTTACCGGTTACAATTGCAACAGTTTATTTTCGCTATTCTTAAGTATAACTCAGGTATGCAACACTGTTTTGGTTACAAAGTATTAGGTTTAGGAATTATCGTAGAACTAGATAACACGTAGCTCGAAATCGAGCAAAAATCGTATAGTAAAAGAATGAAGAATAATTAGCCTACTTAAATACTTTTAAAGTATAATCAAAAGGATAAATTCAATAACTAAAAATTATGGCTTAACTACTGAAACTTTTAAAGTTAATTTAATCTTCCGCGGTAGTTTCCGGTAAACGTAAACGATTTTCTAGGGAACACCTTCATTCTCCGTGTCCTCTTGTTTCTGTAATGTATATTTTAACACCGGGAAAAGATCAAGCACTGCTTAAAGCAACATGTCCGACAGCAAACACTGGCGCCGTGAGCAATGAACTCCTTTGTTCAGGAATTGCCGGTGCACCTTATTGATAATTATCGCCAAAAGATATTGTAGAGAACGGCTGTCTTTATAGGGATCCTATCCTTTGTCAAGGTTATCCTTTGTGGCAAAAACGCGTAAATGACGCATTATCTCTACTAAACCAGTCTTTTCATTCTTGAAATGCAACCCATCGAAATGAAAACATTTTTAGTTCATTGGTCTGATGTTGGAAGGAGCATCAAATGTTACATCAGGAAGGTGATGCCAGTGGTTGCGATCGTGTTCTTTCCGACTCCTCCGGCCGGTCAAAGTTCGTCTTCTTATCGGTGGCATTATAAGTGCACGAAATCCAAAAATAGATCAGCTCAGGTTAATATAACTTCAAAAAAACACTACCGTATACGATATCGTAAACTACATCGTAAAACTGGTAACTGGAATTTGTAAGACCTTTAAAACTTCATAACGTAACCTAAATTACATAATTAATCTTTTAAAAAGAAAACTCTTGAAAACAAAGCCAAATCAGCTGTAAAACATAAAAACTGCTCTCTTCTAAAAAAAACAATAATAATTCATAATAATAAGTGATACAATCTGTGGTTTACCTGTAGAACTATTTCAGAGCTTAACCATATGTTCAGTTTGTAAACAAAGTGAACTGAGCTTGCTCAAATGTCGATGGATAGCGCCACTGATCCGAAACTTCAGCCCTTTACTGTACTTTAGTGAAGCCCTTTTTAAAAATTCTGAGGCTTGTTGACAAATCTATATAAAAATCCCTTTAATTTGACACCTCAAATGTTAAAATCCGCCCAGCCGTTATTGCGGTTGGACTGTGAAAAGAAAGCCGCTTGCGTATTAATATATAGATATATAGATGAACAACAGCTGTTGATGCTTAGCTAAAAAAAGAAACAACAGCAGACGTTTTGAAATCCCAGTGTTTTTAAATGGCAGATATTCTTCGTTATTTTCTAGTGGATTTTGACATATAATCTGCTGTTTTTACCGACCCCTGAAGCTAAGTCCTTTAATTTGAACCCTTTCCCATCATCCTACGACCTGCCAAACTTTCAAAATTTTTATTAAAAATCACTTATAGAATTATTAATATAGATAGATAGATTGTCCAAGCACAAGCATACAAAGCAAACATTGGTCGTACACAAGAGTATAACATCATAGGTTAACTTTCAATCTAATCTACACGTAATAAGTTTATTCCAAATTGAAACTAGCAACTGTAACGTGGTTAAAAGCTTAATTCATAGTCAATGGAATTTGTATTTCAATTAGCTTGAAACAGCTGTTATTGCTTCTGCTCTTTAAAACTGCGTGAACCAACTATCATTCAGTGAAGCTAACTAATCTGCTTCGATTATTGAAGCAGAACATCGTCCATTTGATTTTAAAGAACTCCGTTGTCCTTATTCCGAAATGGTTGTATATGTATAAATACAGGTAGGTTTTCAGATACATAAGAAATACATAAGAAATTTCAGAAAAAATACTCTGAATGTGTTAACATTGATCACTTTAATTACTGCAGTACCCAATCTTAAATCTATTTTCGTGTAAAGTTTAAGACTTGGCAGTTAGAACCCTAATGTTCCAAGCCCTCGAAATATCATTATAGCTTAATAATAATAGATGTAACATATTTTAACAAGAAATTCAAATTTGTCATCATTATTTTTTGAAACACGTGGGCCATGGAGAACATAAAAGTTTAACAAAATAACGTTACCAATAACAATAATTAACAGGCGAAGAAACAAACTCGTAAGAAGAATCATGGTAACTAATAACCGAGAGCACATGGATGGAAGGGCGGGAAGTCATCATCCACCACAAGGAGTGTTTGTACGACGAGCAACGGCTGAGCCGCGTGGGGGGGGGAGAGCTACAGTGAGTCACCTCCGGCCGGCCCTGCACTGCATCATTTTTTTGTCTCCCGTGCGCTATCTCATTAAATTTATAAAAATTGATACTGATTGAACCACTCGGGCGATTTTAAATATTAAAATTTTAAAATTAATTAAAAATTATTGCCTACAAAATGACTACCTGCGATTTGCATATTTCTTTTTGTAACATGAATATCTTGTTATTATTTTTTTAACCAGCAACTTAATAAAAAATATGCCTGGATAGCGTGAATCATAATCTTATTCTGTTTACAAATCAGTTTATCAAATTAACATCGGACGAAAATTCCACCAATAAACTTTAATACAAAATGACTTCATTTTGGTGCTGCGACGTGGTGGCAGAATTTATAACTAACCCTGGGATGTTTAGCCTTAATGTATTTATGATAAGAATATTGTTCAAGCGTTCTATTCGCTCCCTTTTGGGAGAAGGGAATATAATACTAACTTTAAATATTTATACCCTTAAGGTATTTAAAAAGAAAAACAGACCAATTTTTGCAGGGTAATGTTGCATCAAACCCTCCATTCTCCCCTTTAACAAAGCTCATTGTGCTGAAAATCCTTCTTGCCCTAAAGAGTACTAGGCATTACTTAATTAAATGGCAGCCCCTTAACTTACAAAAGTTATTTGTAGTATACATAGAGATGTTAAGGATTAACTTAGGTAAATGAATATCAGTGTCAATACCTAAGTCTAGAACCAGTGGTATCGAGAGTCACCTGATCCTAGTTATGTAAGTTGTTCAGTCCTGTTGCACTTGAAAGATAAATCTGATAAATCTGTTGTTTTGACATAAATCAAGACAAAATAGCACCTTTTATTTAGTACAATATGTACTATCATATTCAACACTGGTTGAAAGTCGCTGTCGATTTCTCATCGTGACATGTTCCGCAGTGTTCAACTCGCGGCGGATGCACTCGTACTCGGTGGCCCAGCCGCGGGTCAAGTCGTCCGAGGCCAAGATGGACTCCGTGAGCTTCTCCGCCTCCTCCGAGCGGTCCACCATCATCTCCGACCTCTCCTGTGAGTAACGGAACCGGTTTTATACAGTGAAAGTCATAAATAATGATGAATTTGTGTTATTTACTAAGATACAAAAATGGGAAAATGATTCTTATTTTCCGTGAAAAATGTACAGTTGCTTAGATATCTACTAAATCTAATCTACCCAGGGTGTCTACTGGACCTCTGAATTCTCCAAGTCCTCCAAAAGTTCTCCTTTTGACCTAAAAATCTTCCAATTTTTCCAATTTGATTAGACTTATCGGACGAGAGATATTCATTGGTAAACTAGCTTATGACTAAATTGTTTTAGATGATTGGTTTTTTATTGTTTTTAAATGATTTTTTCATGAATAACACCATGCCATGGAATTTTGCCAGGTCTCAAAAATTCTGTAGGGCTCTCCAAAGGTCCTCCAAAAGTCCTTTTTTCTACATTTTATGTGGTAGACACCCTGATTCCGAGAAGAATCAGAATTGACTTGTTCAATAATGTCAAAAGGTAATTTTACAGTTATTGGCAACATGGTTCTAATCTGAAGTAATTAATTTGTAAAAACTGTTTCATGTAAATGAGTGGTTTTTAGCTACCTGTGAATCTTAACAAAAGTGTTTGTTTTGCAGTGGACAGTGGCAGCAGCCTGATTGACTTCAGCAAGCAGTGGGGCGAGAGTTCCTGGCTGCTGGCCACCTCACAGGTACTAAGTTGTTTTATTTTAAATACATTTTGTCTTTAAAATAATTCAGTCTAGTTCATTTGGAATAGTTAATTCTATAAACCTAAAGTCTGATAGTTTTAAATATTCCCCATACTGGAACCAGCTGGGAGGCAAGGCCATGATTTTTTATCGGTCCTAAATTGGAATTTTATAAGCCTTTCCTAAAAGAATCAATTTTAATTTTACAAATTAGTTGTTGGACTTTAGCTGCCAAAGACACTCAGCTCTTGGAGATTGACCGTCAAGATCACCAACATAATGGTATAAAAAAAAGGATGGACAGCTAGCTTACCTTTGAAAGAGTTCAGACTGGCCGTAGAACATATAGAACATAAAAAGTCACAAAATCACAATATTTTTTTTCGATCAGGAGACTGAAATCCTCTAATGGGACGAAATATTATGATTTTGTGAGTTCTTCTGTTCTAAGGCCTGCCTGAACGCTTTTGAAGAGAAGCTAGGTGTTTATCCTTCTATTTCTGAAAATAAATAGCCCCGTTGCAGCAGACCTGCATACTCAGTGAATTTCTGATGTGTAAAATGACATTCCAACACAACATAAGCAATACATGACAATTTTTTATTTCCTCCATAAGAATAACACGGGGAATGAGTACGCAGATCTGCTGCAACAGGTATGGAAAAATTTGGCAGTTTCAAATCAATATCCAGCGGATTTGAGCTGTAAGAAGCCTTATACCAAGTTTTATCAATATTTCTTGAGGAATAAGCGAAATATAGAATTTTTCTCAAGGCCCAGGAAAACCGATTTTTCATAAGGATAGCAAGCGAAAATTTACTCTGTTCCCCGCTTTCAATATCTCACTAACCAATGGAAATAGAGCAATAATTCATAATGCCTAATTTTTTTAAGCTATATTCAATGGTGCAAACCAAATTTTTTTTCTATTTTTCAATGTAAAAACTCAAATACCCCATTTTTGGGGGGTTTATCCCCCCTAACCCCCCCTTCCAGTGGTCTGATCGAGCTGGTTCACTCATCCAAGTGATTACCACTTAACATGTCTGTACCAAATTTCATTAAGATCGGACCATATTTACGGCCGCAATCGTGTTAACAGACATATACATAGATATAACAAGCAAACTTAACACTAACAGATATATATATATTGATTGTCAGGAGCTGCACCAACTTAACACTAACAGATATATATATATTGAATGTCAGGAGCTGCACCAGCTGGGAGACAGCCACTCGCCGGACATGTCGGCCGTGTTCTCCCACCTGGACCTGTCGACCGACACCACGAACCTGTCGCTGGACAGTGTCTCCTCGCTGCAGTGCATCTTCGAACTGGAGGCCGACTGCAACGTCGTGCTGCAGGGCCGCATTGGACAGGTAGGTCACAGGAACCAGTGCTTTGTAAAGTTATTTACATCATATTACACCGAAACATCTGCTTTCTGTGCCTTACTCTTGGCTAGAAAGTTTTTATTTGCCGACTCCTGTACAGTAAATTTACCGTGCAGTGCACAGTAAATTAACCATGCATTAGGAAACGGAAACTACGGAGAACAACAATCAAAACAATCAGTTGATTGCAGTAAACCGACGTTTAATGCATGATAATTTGTTACTTCAGAGGAATTTAATGGCAGCACTGGTGGCAGTACTGTCCACCGATAGTTTGATGGCTAGCGGGATAAGTGCAGGGGGAAGGGAGGAGTACGCTTGCTATTGGCTGAGCTGTTACCCTCTCGCCGCAAACGCGACACTAGTAGCTGACCTGAAAATGTAGTCTGTACTACTGATGCTGATACCACTGCGTACTCCCCGCGCTGGCGCACTCACTTGCGGTGCACTGGGCGATTAGTTGCTGGCCCAAATGGTTTGTCCATTTTTACGTATGGATGCCGACACTAAACAGGAAAATACATACCTTTATCACAAAAAATATATAAAAAACAAATTTTAAAACTTTCACACGCACGAATAAAGCATAATGGGGTGAAACGAAGAAGCTTGGATGTTTACAAACAAAAACTGAATCAATTTTTATTTTCAAACAAGGAATAATGAAACAATAACATACGATCAATTGATTCAACTATGAATTTTATTGTGTTTATCAATTGTTATTTTTAACAAGGTAAATGTAGACGGGTAGTAGCGTCGTTGTTACAGTAACCGGCCTGCTACCCCCTCCCCTCACATTTACCCCGCTAGCCATCAAGTCATCGATGGACAGTAGCAAATGTTTGTTTGATTATTATAGGCTAGGTTTGAAGAGTTGAGAGACGTTATTGCATAAGTTTATGCAAGGAATACGTTATGATTAAAAAAATATGTTTTTTTCTGAGTAGTGTGATGTTAAGTATCAGTAGGGGTCTGTGGTACAGAAAATTCAAGGTTCAGTTCGGTTCGGTTCGGTTAATTTATTTGTACCTCGGTTCTCGGTTCGGTTCGGTTCGGTACGTGCGGCAATAAAATCACTGAGTTATAAATCTACTAGGCCTACTAAATATTTCTGGAGCCTAATTGAATTTAGTAGTTTATATAGTAATCTATATTCCTCAAATAAATGTAGCCTAAATAAGTTAGAGGGTCGTAAAGAAATTAACATGCTGGTAAAAAGAACACATTTTATTAAGATAAAAAATTTTGTACTTAATAAATAATATAATAAATAAGATAATAAAGTTTCTCAAAGTGATGTTTTGCATAATCAATGTTTGCAGCTTTTAATTTGTTTACTTGACAAATAATGCCACCTGATAGTTGTTGTCCTGTGTACATAAAAAATACAAATATTTTACCATAATGAATAAATATTTTTAATTTCCTATTTCCTTTACTGATTTAGTTTTTTATGTCTATACAATCTACTTATTATCATCAAGCATTAAGAGCAGCCTTCAAGAGTCATCAATGTTTAAAGGAACTTTTTTCTTAACACTTCCATTATCTTCCAGGCAAGAACAGCTAGCAGTCATATTAAAACAAAAAAGGTCAACGAGCTCAGACATCAGCGGGTGTCGATATCAGTGCCTCAGGTTGCTCAGGTGTCCATGATGGATCGTCAGGATCAGGATCATTAAAGGAACTCATTTTCAAACTTTTCAGATTATCTAAAAATCTTTTTATTTCACTTCGATTCTATTTGAAGTTGAATTACAACGACGTCTACAGCCACAGGCAACAGGCGCATGCGCAACAGGTGACAAAGGCTTGCGCTCAAACATCAGAGGTCAAGGAGTATAAAATAACAAAGAGAAATCTTTTTTAATTCGAGTTTCTACATCAAATAATCATATAATGACGAGCAACTATACTATTTTATTGCGATGTACTGTTGTACTATATAATATAATTATGTAAAGTTCAACGAGTTTTTTCCTATCAAAAGAGGATTCAGATACTCGTTCGTTTAAGGTGAATTACGTCACTGTAAAAGTTGGCAGGGGCGGTTTACTAGGGACTCTTCGTAGCAACGTACTTTATGGTATCGTCACTAAAGGCCGCGGAACACGGGCGTTTTTGTTGCGGAGCAACTGCGGATTTTGTTCTCTGATTGGATACAAGGAATGCATCAGCCAATCAGGGGGCTGTTTCTAAACGATGTTGGCGAATTAATAAAATTGACTTTGTATTTTGTAATACTAAGATTCCGTTTCAAAACCGTAAGGATAAAATGGAGATGAATCGTAACTAGTGATGAGTGGTTAGTAGCTAGTATTTATGAAACGCGTTTGGAAACACCCCCCAGAAGTTGAATGCCCGCAACAAAAACTCCCGTTTAAAAACGTACGATTTTCTGCTTTGTCGTGTTGCAAAAACACATTTTTCGGGACTCGAATCCATATGGTAGCGATAGTGAACTTGATGCGGTCCGAATGTCTCGTTCTACTTCGTTTTCATAAAGCTACATGTTTAATATTCTCGCTCTCCCTCTGACCTGGTAAGTGTATGCTTGCGCCATCAGACGCCAAGAGATTCTGCGAGGCCATTTCAGCAAATTTAGGTTAGAATTGATGGGTATCCCTTCGTAGGCCGCATAATTGTCTTAGTGTTTGAAATACGCCCGATTGTGATAAAACTGCCACTTTATTGTTGAATTATAATATGATTATTACATTTTCCTAAATAAACGTCTGTTGTACCGAACCAAAATGTAACCGGTACACAAGCTGAACCGAACCGAGTATCGGTAATGAGTTCCGAACCGAACCGAACCGACTTTTTCGGTGCACCGCCGACCCCTAAGTATCAGACATCACAATGCCCGGTAAGTACCGTTTTACCGTACTGGCATGAAAATCCCCACTCGCCCGGCGGGAACTGTCATGGTCGCACGATAAAATGGTACTTACTGAGCTAGTAACGCAATACACTATTAATATTTTCTTAGGTTTCACCCACCCTAGCGAAGGCTCCAAAGTAAATACACAAAAACATGAAGGTGATTTGATCTTGAGTTGTTGTATTATCGCCTTGAACAGTGGCCTTATTACAGAAAGTACTGTGAACATTGTAGCCACATTATTGAAAGAGCACAGCTAAATAATTACTCATTGCTCTACGTTCTTTGCTCAGGTTTGAAGGCTTTATCGAGCATCAACGATGATGCCACTTTAAGCTTATGAAGCAATGCAGTTGTTTTTTATTGCAGTCTATATGTCATATTATTTGCAGCTGTTGTATGTTTAAATTGTTTTCATCCTTCAATGAGGTTAAGTTACAGAGTAGTTCAAATTGACTTTAAAGAGGAAGTGAGTCTTTTCGTTAACCTATTAATCTGCCTGTGTACCTTTGTACAACAGCAAATAGAACCACCTATGTTTAGTAATTTAATTATGATCATTTATACTTCAGAAACACAACTTCAGAAAAAGAAAATCTAGAGAGTTGAAAACAAAATTGTTAAAGATTTAAAAATCAGCTTTAAATCGTGAATATTGAAATCTAGTCTTAAGATCTTGAACGATTTCCAACTGTGAAGCGCTTATTTCTCTCCAATCGTAGGGTTTCTACGGGGAGGTGTACCGGGGGTCGCTGGAGCAGCTGGACCGGGACTGCGAGCCGCAGCTGGTCGCCGTAAAGCGGCTCAAGGCCGACAGCATCAGCGCCTGCCGCGCCGACTTCGAGCGCGAGATCGACATCATGAAGGTGGGGCGATGTTTATAATTATGTTGTGTTTTTATATGGTAGGCCTATGTTTGTTGGAAACAGCTATTTGTGTATTAAGAGTGCAAAGTACATAATTGCCGCTCGAGAATTGTAGATTGTTAGCTGAGTACGGCCAGAACATTTCGAAAGCGGCAATGACTATTTGTGCTCGTAATACACACAATATTTTTCCTCCCACCATTATTATTTAAACAATTTAACTTATTAACTAACCTGTACACAAAAGTTTATTGAGGTTTAGTTTGCTTATTTTGTTAGAACGAACCGGAAGTTGAACCCTGACTGTGAAATCAGCTGATTTAGCGCAAGGCATCTACAATTTAGAATACGGTGAGAGTGATGGGATTTCTGACTAATAGAAACTGGGCTCTGGTATTTGACGTCATAGTTATCTCTCTTGTGTGCCACCTTAACCTAATAAGTAACCCTGATTTAGTGAGCAAGAATGTACATTCCCGCTTGATTTTGCGAGCAAGAATGATATGAAAGCAGAAATGACCCGTTTTGCGTACTGTTTACAGGTGTGGCAATTTGATTATTTTCATGAAGTGGTAGGAAAAAGATATGATCTGAGATTGTTTTGCTAGTTTCCTATTGGTATTCAAAGCAGTTTGAAGAAGCAGGTAACTTTTTCTGCATCACAAACTTTTCTCTATCTACTATAAAGTAGTTAAAGAAAAGTTTGTGATGCAGAACAAGTTATCATCTACTCTAAATTTCTTCTTAACCCTTGAGCGGGCGCTTCACCGGCAAAACGCGAGAGGGCGCATGCGGAGTTTTACTCCGCAACACTATATTGCACAAACTTAACCCATTTTAATTGTTTTGTAACGAAATATTGTATTTAAATGTTGACAAACTTCATTAGGAATCATATTTCATCGTCGATGTAATTAATTGTTGAACTAAATGGTGTAATATTTCAATTAAACATAGAAAGTAATTTTCTAGTATAAAATATGTATTAATTATTATTAACATTTTTGGACTTTTCCTTCCGCTTCTTTTTCTCGAAAGCGAAAGGAAAAGTCCAAAAAATGTAATAATTACAAATCCTTTGTTATTATGAATTTTAAAAATATGTATTACTGTCTGTGTAACGGGCGAGGGTGCTCCGTAAACTGAGACGGCATCTCTGAATTGCAAAAAACAAGGTACCAAGGGAAGGGGCTGGGGGGTATAAATAGCTTTAGGAGATTCCTGTAATGAGGGGTGTAAAGTACGGAGCCGGACACGACCGCCGACACCCATTATGTCCGATTATTTTAACATAAAAAACACTTGCGGAGGAAAACTCCACGTGCGCCCGCTCGAGGGTTAAATATTTAGCAAATTATTTAATATTTGCAATATTCGTCAAACTCGAGTTTTTATGAACAAGTTTCTTTACCATACCAAGTTTTCTAATTCTGTAATTTTAAAATTGGAGGTTTTTTAAACTTTAACTTTAAAGTTTGTAAACAACTTCTCTAACAACTTATATTGAACCAGGAAAACTTAATTTTTTTTTGTTACCTTGATTCCTAATGTTAAATAAGTTCTAGTAATTTCAAACTGCAAACTTATTCTGTTTTATTTGTTTAATACTCTTGTAAGTCAAAGCTTACATAATTATTGCACGAGAACATGGTTGAACATGCCTATACTTCTAAGAGAGCCTCAGACCTTGACTCAGTTTCCGTTGCAGCGGCTGAAGCACGAGAACATCGTGGAGATCAAGGCGGTGATCAGCGAGCCAGAGGTGAGTCTGGTGATGGAGTTCATCCCCCACGGCTCGCTGCAGTGCTACCTCAAGATCAACCGCGACCGGCTGCGGCCCGAGCAACTGCTCAAGTTCGCCCTGGACGTCGCCAAGGTAGCGTACACTCGATACAACTGAGGCAGTGTTAGGCCTCGGGTACGATAGGAGCGACGAGTGGCAGGCGACAACTCATTTCTGGTCGAAATTCGAATTGTCTTAAATCGCCATTCAAAAATTGGTGTTTTATTACTAAATTACTAATTAATCCCTCTCATATTGCCAACCTGCCAAAATGAAGTCCGTTTTTTTACCATCAAAAGCATTTTTGCGGGGCCTCCACAATAGATTCAAACCTGAAACAACACAACGATGCAACAATGTAGTATGTGAGCAACAGGTGACACAAACAATTTTTCCCAGCCTAACTCAGCGACACTACTGAATTCCCCTCTTCGCTTGGGACAATCGTAGCCACTGCCTTCAAAATTAACAGCTGACAAATAATTGCAAACTGATAATCTAATGTTGTCACTTGCCGCTTGTCGCTCGTACCTCACCCAAGGCCTAAGTTATGTAGAAACTAAGTTTTTTGTTTGTGATGAGGAGCCAGCGTTACCCTACCCTAAAGTGTTTGGCTTTTCAGTTTGTTTCAGTCATTTTATGCTGGCTACTTAAAGAGTCAGGGAAGGTCCCCTTCCCCCCTATATCACCCCAAGGCTATATATGTGCTTCAATAATACAGAAGAAATAAAAGAGGAATGTATAAAATAGAAGGAGTAAAAATTTGAACAACACCACTTACTTTTGCAGAAATGTATGGGAGCCAGTAGGATGTTGGCTGCAGCCATAGCCATCTCTAGTAACAAGGCCGTGGCATTAGTAAATGGCAACATTGCACCTAAGGGTTCAGCTGATTTGTCTATCCATGCTCTCTTATGTCCCTACCTCTTGTTTACTTATAATCACCTGGTTTTGAAAGAGTTTTTACTAAGCAAAAAACCCTTAAGAATCGGCGTTACTAGTTCAAAGGCCGCGGCCTTATTACTAGAGATGGCCATGCTGCAGCTAATGGGGTCTGCTTGCCCTTGTGTCTTGTCTATAGTACACGTCCATCTCGTCATCAACCAAACCTCCTCTAGGTGGAAACTGACTAGATTAAGATCTTATTTCTCATCAAGCAAATGAAAGTATCACAATAGACATCGGCACATATGTTACTCGTAATTAAAAATTTTAAAATGCTAATTTGTTATTAGAAATTTTAGAATACTCATTCTTGTTACAATCTGTTCACAGAATATGTTCACTTATTGACAAGTTCTTCAACAGAGGCTGTATTTTCAATTCTTGTAGATCACACAATATTGGTACTTAAAGTGGATTTTCTTAAGTCTTGATTTTATTTTTCAGACAATTTATTTCTTCTTAATGTTGTTTCTGTAGCTCAATTGTACATTGATTTTCAGGGAATGGACTACTTAGGCCAGAAGAAGATAGTTCACCGAGACTTGGCCGCTAGAAATATTCTGGTTGCAAGTGAAAGCCATGTTAAAATATCAGATTTTGGTCTGGCACAAGTAATGGGCACAAATGACTACTACATACTCAAAACTAGCCGAGAACTTCCCATCAAATGGTAAGGATTCAAACAAGTGAAAGTATAAATAAGTTAAAGCATGAATTACCATCACACTAATGTACATTTTCATGGGATTCTGGTCATAATACCTATCTACAGTAGTCCATGTACAGTTTAAAATAGAGTTGTGACTATGATTATTTCTGAGTAATCAATACCATTAATCAACTATAATTTACTCAAGCATTCAAAGTGTAACTATTCATAACACATTTGCCACAGCGCTCAGCTGCGTTTTTTTTATTTTTATAATAGGTGTGAGTTAGCAGTGAACATGTCGTTCAGTACCTGCTTTTTGATCAGGACGCAAGCATTGGGCACGAATTATGAATGACGCATGGGTGCAGGATAGATAAGAAAATAGTACAGTAGAAATAATTTAGGTATAAACAATGAGAGAGGATAACTATGGATGAGGGAGGGAAATTGCATGTATTTTTGTCAAAGCATGTAGCCCATATTAACAAAAAAACTAACCAAAAATAGTTTGCATGGTCCCAACTGCCGGCTAGAACATTTTTTTTTGTCACCACATTGTTTCCTGTTGGATGAATTATTTTGTTTGTTGTTTTTGTCTCGAGCTAAAAGTTTATTAATTCACTGCTATATAGTAACCCTTAGACGATTACATTTTTGACCTGTGTTTTCGTCTGCCATCTTAGGGTTGGCCTAGGAAATGATAAGTATAAAAATTACCCTCCTTCTCCCTTTTCTTAGTTGTATTAATTCTACTGTGGCTCATACAAACAAAAGAAACCACTCAAAACAGTGTTCACCATTCAAAAAATGTTAATTTAAAGTAGGCTTTTCACTATAAATGAAGTATTTCAGTTGATTCAAACTGAACCTTCACTGCAGGTACGCGCCAGAGTCGCTGCGGGATGGCAAGTTCTCGACGCGGTCGGACGTTTGGTCGTACGGCGTGACGCTGTGGGAGATGTTCTCGCTGGGGCAGGACCCGCAGCTGCCATCGCTAGCAGACTCCACAGACCAGGCACAGCTGCTGGCGGCACTGGAGGCGGGGGTGCGCCTGCCCTGCCCCGCCGCCTGTCCCCAGCACATCCACGTCACGCTCATCTACCCCTGCTGGCGACTGGAGAGCCAGGCGCGCCCCACCTTCCGCCTCCTGGCCCAGACCATCCAGCAGCTCCGCGGCACCTACCTGTGTGCCAACTCCTAGACCAGGTGAGTCTGCCCCACCCCTGCTGGCGACTGGAGAGCCAGGCGCGCCCCACCTTCCGCCTCCTGGCCCAGACCATCCAGCAGCTCCGCGGCACCTACCTGTGTGCCAACTCCTAGACCAGGTGAGTCTGCCCCACCCCTGCTGGCGACTGGAGAGCCAGGCGCGCCCCACCTTCCGCCTCCTGGCCCAGACCATCCAGCAGCTCCGCGGCACCTACCTGTGTGCCAACTCCTAGACCAGGTGAGTCTGCCCCACCCCTGCTGGCGACTGGAGAGCCAGGCGCGCCCCACCTTCCGCCTCCTGGCCCAGACCATCCAGCAGCTCCGCGGCACCTACCTGTGTGCCAACTCCTAGACCAGGTGAGTCTGCCCCACCCCTGCTGGCGACTGGAGAGCCAGGCGCGCCCCACCTTCCGCCTCCTGGCCCAGACCATCCAGCAGCTCCGCGGCACCTACCTGTGTGCCAACTCCTAGACCAGGTGAGTCTGTCCCACCCCTGCTGGCGACTGGAGAGCCAGGCGCGCCCCACCTTCCGCCTCCTGGCCCAGACCATCCAGCAGCTCCGCGGCACCTACCTGTGTGCCAACTCCTAGACCAGGTGAGTCTGTCCCACCCCTCCTGGCGACTGGAGAGCCAGGCGCACCCCATGTTCCGCCTCCTGGCCCAGACCATCCAGCAGCTCCGCGGCACCTACCTGTGTGCCAACTCCTAGACCAGGTGAGTCTACCCCACCCCTGCTGGCGACTGGAGAGCCAGGCGCGCCCCACCTTCCGCCTCCTGGCCCAGACCATCCAGCAGCTCCGCGGCACCTACCTGTGTGCCAACACCTAGACCAGGTGAGTCTACCCTGCCCCTGCTGGCGACTGGAGAGCTAGGCGCGCCCCATGTTCCGCCTCCTGGCCCAGACCATCCAGCAGCTCCGCGGCACCTACCTGTGTGCCAACTCCTAGACCAGGTGAGTCTACCCCACCCCTGCTGGCGACTGGAGAGCCAGGCGCGCCCCACCTTCCGCCTCCTGGCCCAGACCATCTGGAGAGCCAGGCGCGTATGCCAGCATTTGCAGTCTCACAACAAATATTAGAAGAACAAATACAGTACACCTTGGATTATCCGGATTAATGTGGCGTAACACCGATCCGGATAACCGAAAATCCGGTTAATCCGAGGTCAATACAATATCGCCTAAATAGCAATCACGAACCCCTCTACAAATCTGATTTTGCAAAACGGCGTGTCAAAACTACATAACATGTTAGTCTTTCAGATTTTACCGGGGTTTAATTTTGAAACAAATTTATGAACTTAACTTTATTATTAATCATACGAATATAAAATTAACTTTTACTGTACGTAGGTTTAGGTCTGGAATAAAACGCCAGATTAAAGCATTTAATTTATTATGATTAACGAATGATAACTCAATATAAATCAAACTCGAAATAATCATGACGTAACATAAAGTAACTCAAAACTTATCACAGTAACTCTTCTGAAGAAATAACTTAACCAATGATCAGGGCCGGCAACGGGGGGAGCAGGGGGGGCAAATGCATAGGGGCCCGGGCTCAGGCTGGGGGCCCAGAAACACTAAAAAAGGGCCCGGAATGGCCGAAAAGGGCCCAAAAACACACAAAAACAGCAAAAAAAAGTTTTGTCTGGTCTCACTGCACACGGGCCCGTCTGGTCGGGTCGAAGACTGCACACGGGCCCGAAAACCCTGCCCCTCGCTGGGCCTGCCAATGATGTAATCAAATGACAGCAATAAACAAACTCGCAAAATTGCCTTTGTTGATTACTGTTTGAGGGCGGATGGCGCCTCAAATATAGCAATCCAGAATACTACGTTCACGAAAATACCGTGATGTAGATTTTAGGCTTTATGATTCCTTCAATTATTGTGAGTCCAAATGCATACAGTAATGTATTGAATTTGTATTTTACTATTAGAGGGCGCATTTCACTCATAAACTCCAGATAATCCGGGATCTGGATAACGTGGGGTCCGGATAATCCGAGGTGTATTGTACATTAGATTGACAACATTTGATTAGATTAACAAATATTTGATAATATCTTTGATGATGAATGTTGTTTGGCTTTTATGTGTAACTACACAGAATGTTGAAGTTTCAAGAGCCTAACTATTGAGGTTTTACTGGACCAACATTCAATGCACAATTCTCTCCCGAATATAAGTATTATCCTCAGTAATCTGTAATATTTTGATTAAAAACTGTTTGGACTCAAAAAAAATAACGGAATGGATTTTAACAGCAACCTAGTCAAATTACTAATTCTGTGGGTAGAAGCCAATACTTGTTATGTTGATTTTTACCAAAATTGAGTTGTCAATATAACTATATTCGTTTCACCAAAATCTATGCGATGGTAAAACCAGACATATGAAAAATTCCCACTAATAGCGATGTGACGATACTTGACCAAATCTGATATGTAAATTTCTGAAAAAGTATATTGTGCCATAACTTGATATGTAGGTCATCACAGACCCTGCTGCAAACATTTGACTCAATATTTTTCAATGTGTAAAATGGCAAAACTTGACTTGTCACCATAACCCAAACCTGACATGTTTACGTATCAAGCGCAAAACACAAAATAATGCTTCTATTTAAAAGGTGGCAAAATCTGTTATGTAATGAAATTGTAAATATCTCACTTTAAGAATATACTAGTAGTTATACCCGCGGCTTCGCTCGCTGAAAGGATAACAAATAATTGGTTGAAATACACGTCATTTGTAATTTGTTATTTATACAAATTTCCAAATTGACTGGTGATTTAAATGATTTATATGAACTAAGCATTTTAGGAACACACCATTAAGGTTGAAAATAGTGGACAGCCCCAGATTGAAATGAGAAGATGAAACATTCTGCCGGTGAATTTCCCTCTTCCTCTCAAATGGTCTGAGCTGTTTACGATGTAATAACACATTCTAATTTTTCAGTTTAGTCTTAAGAATACTAAAATTTCCTAGTTAATCTATTATATATTTTATAAATTTGTGTTTCTAACACATAGTTTGAATAAAAAGGTTTTATTTTAAAAAAACACTTTAGGTGTTTGAACTCAGAACTTTCATTGTACCACGCTGTCCCATAAAATCTGCCGGCCAATTTGACTCATAAGATAAAGAGGTATATAATGTATAACGGATGTAAACGACAATAAATACAGCAAAGGATGGACTCTAGACCTAACATGTGAATTTAGTATGTTTATAAATAGACCAAAAACTGAGAGAAAAATATAAAAAATAATGTACTGGCCAAAAAATGAGGAAACCTAATTCCTCAAAATGTTTTTCAGTCACATTAAAGATTGTTAGCTGCAACTCTTTTAGCAGCTACAGGCTAAAATGTATGATATAAGTAGTATATTTGTTTGAATTTGGCCTAAATCGCTTTTACCTAGTGTGCATACCCTCCTAAAATTTGTAATTATTATAATTCCGATTCTATAATCGTATAACGGAATGATGGAATGGAATGTCAATGCTTCAAGATTCTAGATTGATTACTTCGGGTGATCCGTGAACTGAGTATCAAATCAAATCAAATCAAATCAAATCAAATCAAGTTTATTTCGCAAATATCCATTACAAAATTTACATAGCACATAAACGAAATTAGTCCCCACATAAGCCACATTGGCTTGTGCGTGGGTGACGAGTTCTTTATGAGGAAATGAGTGCATTCTTAGAGTTACATCAGAGAGAAATTACATTAAATATGGATAAAAATTGGTAAGTTATAAATAGGCCTATTATGAAAAAAAGGGACAGTGACAGACAAACGTTAATTTGTTTTATAATAAGAGGTGAAGGTAAAGATAAAATTAAAAAGAAATAATCATAATAAGTAATCCTAAAATAACCACAAGATATGTTGGAGGCGTCATTAGAGTTATAGTTAAAATTAAAATTAAAGCAGAATAATAAACGGTACTTAATTAAAAAAAAATTATATATTCTATTATTTTAGAGGCGAGTAGCCTTTGTAGTATCTGAAAAATATATAATATAAAGTAACTGTAATCGTTTTGTATAGTTATTTCTTTTGGCATATTAAATTTATGTTTTTGTCTCTTGAAAATACAGACCTTCCATCCACAATTTTTAATCATTGTTCTAAAACTAAAAAGGCCGCCATTTTGAATTTTTCAATTTACCTTTATTGCAGCTTTTTTTAGAGAAAACATTTTGAAAACATTCATTAGTATTCATTTAGAGCCTATGAAGAATATTTTAGGAAGTTTCATGGCCCAAAGCCCAGCATTGATTTAGAAAAAAAGCTTTGAAAACAAAAAATGGCCGCCATCTTGAATTTTATAATTTATTTATTTATTTATTTTACATGCAACAATACAGGTTATATACCCAATTACATTGTGCATGTTGCAGAAGAAGACATGCAGTTATCATAAAGTCCACAATATTTCAGTCCAGTCCAGTTCAACGAACATAATTATCACTATTAATGCAAGTAACAAAAAAAAACAAAATAAATAGCGTAACAGTAACAGTAACAATAAACAAATATTAACAATAATCAACAACAATAAACTCTGCTAAGACTTAACAATAACTAGGCTCCAATAGCCTAAAAAAAAAACAATAAATAAAATAAATACAGATACTTCCCCTCCCCCTTTTTCAGCATAATAAAATAATATACCCTATTTTAGCCTTTTGAGAGAATATATTTTATAATCCTTTCTTAGTACGCATCTAGAGCCTATAAAGATTATTTGTGCCAAGTTTCATGGCCCAAAGTCTTGCAGTTTTTGAGAAACTGTGATCAGTGAGTCAGTCAGTCAGTCAACCGTTTTGGCTTTTATATATATAGATGTCGATTTAATTTTTATGGTATGATAAATGTACAGTTTTATATGCATAGAAAACATTCAGCTTACCAAATTTGTTCAAACTTTGAATTTTTTACAGTAATAATAACTTAAAACAGCCCTCCTGTAAAGTTAGAAAATGTCGACATGTCAAGTTACAGCTTCTGCTCACAGAATTATAATACATCTTGTTCAAAACACATCCTAGAATGTTGTGAAAGAGATTGATTTTAACTATTGCAACTTTTTTTTTTCGTCATTTTAAATACTAGGAATCACATAATTTTACCTTTATAACTTAATCATCTGATCAATCGTCAACTTAATTGTCTAATGTGGGTAAATCCCACACGATTACCGTGGAAAATGTCCAGCTGTTAAAGTTTTTGTCAATTTTGTGACGTCTGGTATTTTAGCCAATTTGTGTTATATTTTAATTTTATGTGTTGCAGGTGGCAGACAAACTTCATTTTTGTGAAGAAATGATCAACGACGGTGCTCGTGGTTTCCGTGTTATTTGTTGTGAAGAGCTGATTCAACATTTATGTCTTCAAGATATTAAATGTTCTCGGTGTCTTCCTTCACTCAACTTTAGGTGGTAGTACTGTAATTGGTAGGTGGTAATTGTTGTAAGCTGAATAAGCGTAGCACCTTAAATGTCAGAAATGTGCCATAAAAGTTGTAATTTCAAACTGCCATTACAACTGTTAGGCAAGAACAAAGGTAAGTGCTCAAACTTAAGGATACAAATTTAGCTTAGCTGATCAACAAGGCTGTACAAGTTGTGGTGCTTTTGTTAGAAATACAAAATATTACCAAGGCCTGCTCAAAGTTAGGTCAGGGCCTATAGTTTTGATTCATTCATGGTTTAGGACCAGGTCACAGTACTGGCTGTGTATTTTAACTGGAATATGAATGAAGGATAAGTGTGGGGTGGGGTAAGATAGCCTTGTTACTGACAAATACCAACTTATTCATTTTGTCAGAATTGTTAAAATAAATAGCGTCCTACCCTGGTAGGTGACTTTCCAAGAAACACCGGTGTGTACCACCGGAGATACTAGTTAGTTTCTCCATTATATATTCGTAGTTAAGTTTTAGACACACCATGACCAATGGCGGCGCACATGCAAATTTTTCTATCTGATATATGTTTTGTCTGAAGTAATAATTTAATAGTGTCATATTTTTTCGGTTATATATTTGTTTTCTGTGTAGTATATTTTAATAATTTTGAATATTCCAAAGTGTACCACCGGTTGTACTTGCTGAGCTGAACTTGCTAAGCCTCAACTGCATAAACAGAGTCTTAGAGTGACTTGCTAATTGATGTATTACTGAAAGTGCTATTAGATGTATTGCTGTTTTGAAGTTTCGCACAAATTAATTACAAAGAAAATTAAAAATCTCAACGACATTTGAGTAGTTTCAAGAAGTTTGAAAATATTAACAATATTAGCATTGGCAGTTAGCTGCTGGAGCTGATATAACTGTTACTACCCAAATATTGTACCCTCAATCCTTATTTAGCCAATCAATGGTTTGATTTTGTTATGCTAAAAAATAAATTATCCATTTTTAGCCTTTGCTCTATCTACCTCTTTTGCAATCTTGCTCAACTACTGAAATTTGTACTATCGAAAAATAAAATTTATTGGATTTTATGCATAGTTAGTGATCTTGCTCAACTACTGAAATTCGTACAAACGAAAAATAAAATTTATTGGATTTTATACATAGTTTCATGGATAGTTAGTGGCTAACTGCCCAACTTGTCCATCAGAATCTTAATTTTTATAAAAATATTCTAGATGGTATCACTGGAGATTATGTGGAATGTTGTTGTCAGAATGAAATTTATCATACGTTTTAAGGTGAATTTTCAACTTTAAGAATGATTTCTTATGATTTCCTCAAGTGAAAAGTTTTAATGGCCTTGTCTTGCATTGATATGATCAATGAATTTAGTAACTGGATATTGATTCAAATGATTAATTTCAATAATTTTTTAAAATGGGCCTAGTTGTGCCCCAACGATTTTTGGTTCTATATACTAATCTGAGGCCCTTTATTGGTTGCAGTAGTGCCAATATCTTTTAAAATCAACCCTAATCTTCAAATACAGTTGACTTAGATTTATGTTTAATACTCTGCTCTAAATCATAATAAAGCACTAAGAGATTGTTATTTAATTTATTTTTAGTATGGTTCTTATACACATTTTGTGTTGTAATAGTGTTAAGGTTTCACACTGTTTAGTATGTAATAGTGTTATCAATTTAAGTAATTGAATTTACCATTTTACCAAAAATACTAATGTTAAAATATAAAAACATCATTAGTTGCACAGTTTTTTAAATTTATTTAGTTTTAATAACTATGAACTTTACAACGTTACTTAACAAATTATGTGTGTTAAGGGTCACAAGCATTTTTTTGAAAATTTATTTTGCAATGTAAAAAAGGAGGATTTATATAAGACACCATGGCATTTATTGGAGTATTTTGTTTATCCTCGTGTGCAAAGAGAATAAACAATATATTTCTTTGTTTTAAATTTCTTAGATTTTACCAATTGTATGGAATTTTTAAATGATCCTATGTGACTTAAAAATTTACTCCATATAAATAAACTTACAATAGTGCATATAACTAGATTGAAATTTAATAAATGTCATGGTTCTTTTATTAATAGTTTGGCTAAACGTATTTAAAAAAGCATGTAATCTATTAATGTTTTTTTTTACTGTTAAAGGAATTTAAGATTATGAGGTGTTGTGAAATATATATTCTAAAGTGGAAAAAAACAACGAAGTGGTCTTTCAGGTATAGCCTTGTGATGATGATCAGTGATTCTTAATTTAAGGGAGACAGAATTTTGAGTGAGTGCCTTACCCATGAAAGGCAAAATGTAGGTTATTACTGGTATGTAGCTTTGAAGGGACCTGCCAATTTTCAAGAATCACTGATTAGGCCTAAATATGAGATTAGAAGGTTTTGTCTGATTCATTTAGTTGTACACACTAATTAATGTGTAATTACATAGTTTACTCCTGTTTAGAATTTTATATTAAAAGTGGAATGTAAATAAGAGTTTTAGGAACTGTTAGCCCATCGAACAACCTGAAGAAAATCTAGTCTTGTATGTACTTCATATTCTGTTTTATCTTCAATGTTATTTAAAAATTGTATATAATATTAATTGTTTAATAAAGATGTTTTGAATGATAACTGTCATATTCTCACTAACCAAAAATATCTTGGCTAAGATGTAATTTGATTACTGATAGGAAGACAGAGTTTTTGTTTTTTAAATTTAACATTAAACTTTCGGGGAAAATTGTTTTCTGAGTTTACTTATTGACTCATTTATAGTGAAAGGTTGAGAAAAGGGAACTTTTAACACTTCAAAGAGATAAACTGAAGTACAGTAGAACCCCTCATTACAGGCCCCCACGGGACCAAGCCTAGGCCGGGTAATGACTTGGCCGGATGATCCATCATTTTATGAAAACGATCATTTATACCTAATTAATAACACATAGCTAATGAATTAAGCCCAGTGTAATGTTTTGACTGTATTTTTGGGTTATTTAAAAATATACAGGTTAGTATATTTTCATCAGTAGTAGGGGTGTGTGAATAGTGATTTTTTAACCCGAGCCGAGCCGAGCTTTTTCAAAAGTTTTCGAGCCGAGCTTTTTAACGATCACCAAATTATTAAAAGAAATGAAGCTTGATTTTAATTTTGAAAGATACAATAGACTAATGTTTGCATACCTTAAGTGACCGCCAGCTCAAAAATAGAAAGCTTATCTCCAAAACAAGTGAATTATCTGATAGGTTCATCAGTATTTTGTATTGTGTTTCATAAAATTAATCAAACTGGCTCAAAAAATAATTTATGAAGAAAAATACCAAATTTAAAATCTACATTTATCTACATTATATTTAAGTCATAACCAATCCCAAAATACTTTAAATAAATAGTTAAAATTACATAATTAGACTAGTTACATATAGGTACTACAAAATTTAATTTCAAGAGTAGGAAGGAGTAGTTGAAAGGTTTTAAAATAGTTATATCTAGTAAAAAATCACACATTTACACTTAGTCAAGCACAAGATTGATTTTTTTTAATGTTCACTAAGTAAAGATGGTAAAAAATTAAATAGCAGTCCCAACTGTCGCATAATATTCATGGCTTAACTTATTATTTCAGAATATAATATATGAATGAAATAATATTTAATAACAACAATAATTTATTGTAATCCTAAAATTAGTTGCATTTCTAAACTTTTTTGAAGAAAATAATGTAAAATTAAGAAGAAGAAAGATCATAAATAAATAAGGACGGAATAGAGAGAAAGAAAGAAAAGCTACCTCTCTCACTCTCCTTATTGAGGCTATGGAGGGGGGGGGGTGGAGGTTGTTTACTCCAAGCCCCTTCCCTGTTTTTTGCTATTGTCTGACTCAGTGTGTGTGTTGTGAGTTAATTAGGAGATAAGGAATCCTTACTTCAAAATGCAAAAATACGAACTACTTGTCACACAACTATAAATGATGGCTCATATTTTTTGTCTTATTTTTATAAATCAAATGAGACCAAAATGAAACTTGTACGATATACCTTTTAAGAGATAAGCCTTGATAAAACAATAGACTTAAATGCTGTATTTTGCGTTCCCCAAGGTCAACCAAATATAGCTCCGATTTCCGTCTAAAGGGAGATAATATTTCTTGTTACCTGTCAATGTCCTTTCCTTATCACTAGGGAATGTTTTTTGCTTGTTTTTCGTGGGAGAGAAACGCTCTTCCGGTTTAACGTGTCCAAAAATAGATCGCATTAGTTATCTTTCCGATAAGAATTCTCTTATCAAAAGCTCGGCTCGAGTGTCGAGCTTTTTCGAAAAAAGTCGAGCCGAGCCGAATACTGAAAAGCTCGACCGGTCGAATACTCGCACACCCCTAATCAGTAGTGATCAACTTGAACACTAATTGATCTAGTTTTAAGTTATTGATTTTATTTCAAACTAAATCCCTCTATTCAGTAGTATTCGCTACTGCATTGACATTCATCGGTGTTTGTATGCCTACCATTCAATAGAAATTAAAGTAAAAAAATTAAAAACCGCACTGGATACATATATTAACAATTTAGAGGTTACTAGCTCAACTGAGCAAAGAATGACTTTTTTACTCAGTTTCACTACTGCCGAATCAGAACAAATCCAAGTTGCCCAAATGTTGCGGCGAGAAATTTGCCGCATGAGGCCTTATGAGAGTGATATAGCCAAATGCACCAGTAGCATTTACGTGGATTCTCCCTGATTGTTGGTAGTAAACTGGAGCCAAATTAAGGGATACACAAGAGAGTTTTAGAGAGTTTACGTATCTAAATCGTTGGAAAAACTTTTTGATATTGGCTTCTGAGGAGTGGCCGGATAAACCAAGGACTGGTTAAACTGAGGCTGGATATGAGGGGCTCTACTGTAGTCAGTATTCATTAATCTTTTGTGATTCCTTATAAGTTTTATAATTTTTTTTAAATAAGACACTAAATGTTCACTGTAACGTTACCCAAGGCTGCAAGAGCAAACCTTATGATGAACACGGCAAAAAATAAAACCATGCCTATTCAGAGGATGGCCAATAACCAATGGAATATAATCAGTGGCAGAGATAACATGAATGCATACATTCATAACAAAGCAAATGGGCATGCACTGACAAAAAACTATTTGCTTGAAATTAATCTGAAGATTGATTCCTTAAAGGTTAAAGCACTGCTTGTATAAGAGCCAACAGAAAAGGTCTAAATAGGATAAAATTAAAATCCGACCATTTATAAAAATTAAATTTACTAACAATAAATAATTAAAAATGTTTTTTTGGCGCCTTATAATGAAAAGTTGCAGAACCTGTACAACATAAAATTAATCTTATGACAGAAACAGGGTGTCTTCTTAAAAAATAAGAAAAATAACTCAGTACTATCTATATCCTTGGTCGTAGATCAGATGTTTTACAGTAGAGCGTAATAATTCATATTTTTAACATGATTCTCAAGCAATTCAAATTCGCGCGCCAAATTCGCGTGTCAGGGCTGAAACAAAAACAAATATTTGACTTATTCTCTAAATAAAAAGTATACAGTGTACTGTATCTATGTATGATAAATTGTTCCTTCAAAATTTATACCCATGTATTTTGATCGATTTCATAATAAAATTACGTGAATAGTTTTTTGTTTGATGATTTTTTAGCCTTTTTACTAGTAAGAATTACGTTACATATATAATTTTTTAATTTTGTCTTTTCATGTTCGATTATCCGAATATTCAGTTATCCGAACACCCCTTGTCCCCAATTAGTTTGGATAATCGGCGCTCTACTGTAGTTTTCTCTCCATTTATGGGTTATTTTGTGCCCATTCTTATAGGAAAATGTTTCACACCCATTTCAATACTACAGAAGTAGCAATTGTAATGCAATTGTCATTCCACTATATAAAGTCATGCCAAGCAATAGCTTAATCTACAAATATTTATGAAGGATTCACTACACAACCTTGCACCCTGAGGTTTTCCACTCTGGCTTTTGGATATCTAATAATTACACACTAATAATTCTTCAGATCTGACACCATACTCTCTGTATTTTAACAAGTAAGTCACTTGTTCTACTCGTTCAATATCTAGATCCTGTCAAAGTCTAGGCAACATAGCGTCAAGGGTTCAGCTGATTTGTTTATCCATATTCTCTTATGGCGCTATTCTTTGTTTACTTGAAACCAGCTGGCTCTGTAAGGGTTTTTACTATGCGAAAAACCCTTGAGAAGCGGTGTTGCCAGGTCAAAGGCCACGATCTTCTGAGAGATGGCCATGCAATCATGAATACTTATTCTTTGTCTCTCTCATAGATGAGAGATAGGCAAAGCAAACACCTAATTCATCACATTTTTCACAAAATAAAATACAAAAGAAAGGTATAAATAGGATAAAATTAAAATCAGACCATTTATAAAAAGTAAATAATCAGAATTAACAGAATTGTGTGCGTGCTTTTTTTCACAAATTTTTTTTGGCTCCATGCAAAAAGTTTCTTGTTTTTGCACTCTAGCCATTTATGTGCTGTGAATTCAAAAACACTGCAAGAGATTGCTAGCTAAAACATCTACATTTGAAGCTATAACTTCCAGCACACACTGACCTGGGATCCTCCAGGACGGCCTTGAGAGCGGCGACAATGTCCTCCTCCCGCAGGTTGTATATGTCCAGCGCCACGCCGCCGCCGCGCCGCGCGACGTTGTTGGCGTTCTGGTATTGGTCGGAGAAGACGGCACGGCCACGATGGGCTTGGCGAAGTGCACGGACTCCACCGTGCTGGCCAGCCCGCAGTGCGTGATGATGGCTCGCACCTTGGGGTGGGCTGGAATGTTGAAACTCAGTATGTAAACAGGCCCAGTATGTATTTGAAACTCAATAATTTGCATTCCCGGTGAAGTGTTTATTTAAGGAGAAACTATGAATATGGTTCAGAATATCTGAATTTTTTATGGTTTCCATCATTGGCTTTCAGAGTTTGTAAGTCCACATGGAATTAGTAATTCAGCAACTCAAATCTTTTTTTTATTTCAATTTCTGTCACAACTTATTATTATTCAGATAGTTATTAACACAGCTGAACTGAGGAACCTATGTTTTTCACTAAAAGCATGTCTCAAAGTATGTTAATTCTCCTATCAAATGGTGTTTTTATATAATCACATAATCACAAATAAGGTTAAGTTAGGTGACACTAGTCAAAAAAGAATCTGGGATTAGGATTACTCGTTTGTGATCATAGGTAACTTTTTATATCAGTTAGAGAAGAAAAGAAACATATTAAATCAAATGTTAGTTTTAAAAGTAGGGTTATTTCAATAAAATATATTACTTTGTTCAAAAATAATTTGGGTAATTGGAAGTGGAACATAAACCATGATAATTGAATACTAACTATAATTTGTTTCTAAGAACCTACAGAAATATTTTAAAAAACTCTTTTTCCCTGAAGTTTTATTCTAATAGGGCTAACAAAAAGAAAAAGAGTTGAATAACAAAAGGTATTATTGTTTCCAGTGCTAACTAAAGATATCTCAGTAAAATTGTAAAAGAGTCTCTAGATGTTAATTTTATAAATTATGTTAGAAAATTAAGAACATTTTGAGACTTGTATGTAAGAAGGCAAAAAAGTTATACAATTCTATTGTAATATGCAAATAAGATAATAAGGCAAAAGCGGCCTGGTCGATTGTCAATAGGAGTTAAAAAATGTGACCTAAACATTCCAAAAAATTTTTTGTAAACAATAAGTGGGTTTCAAGTGGAGAAAAAATCTCGACTTATTCAATGAAAGATTTGCAAATATTCCTCAAATTCTAAATACAGTTTCATCAAGGCCAAAAACAATTAAATTACTTCAGGTAAACTATAAAAATAACCCCCATCTACAGTTTTCTTTTTCTCTAGAAAAAGAATGTCCAGAGACATTCTTAGTATCAACTGCTGAGTTTGCTGAGACGATCAATTCTTTCAAAAACAAAAATGTGCAGGTTGGGATGAGATACCTCTAAATTTAATGAAAATATCAGTGGATTCAATTCATACACCGCTGACTAAAATTATAAATCAATCATTCTTTAATGGGGAATTTCCAGCTAAATTAAAATATGCAGAAATCAAACCACTACACAAAAAGGGGGTAAGGAAAATTTCGACAATATATATGGCTTCATTATGATTATAATCAGCCAATATTAACTCATATTTTTGAAAAATCATGTTTACTTTGAAGGTTTTTTAATATTGGTTATAATGGTCATCTTTATTTATTATTCTAACAATATTTTTAGTTTTTATTTTTTCTTAGGTTCAAAGCTTTTGTACATTTTATTTATCATACCTTGCAGATTTGAATCGAGATGAATAAAATGTTAAATTTAATAAAACCCACTGAATTACAACGATTTAATTACACCCCATACACCATTTTCAGTCTATTCAAATACTGAGTAAAGCGAAAAAATGGTTATCTACCCATTAAGTGGACATCGAAACGCAATAATGTTAAAGCGTATATTTATTGATAAAACACTGATAACAATGTAGATGAGCATAACAGAATTAATGCTCATAACAGAATTGAGCACTTAGAGCCTTCTGAGCCTTGTTCTTAAAATCAAGTAATGCACTAAACCTTTTAATATCTTAGTACAAAAATAAAATCAAGTTCCCAACCATTCAAAAATTTCAATAAAACTTGAATAGTTTTTGTTTACAATCCAATGATGTAATCTCTTTTTTGGAAGTTCTAATGAGGCTAATAGAGAAAACAACTGATGATCACCGGATTGTTTGAACTTGCTGATAGGACATTCTTCCCCTTGACCCTTGTACACACACGATGTTGCCTTTCTTGACCCATCTGTGGATAGCAGCAGTTTGACTCACAACTCTTTCCCTCAACCCATTGAAGTAAGTACATGTTAATTATCTGATCTATTTTCGTTCATCATATCAATATACCTTCTCAGCAATTTTGAATATAACGAGCTAATTTTAAACATAGTTATTGTTTAGGAAGGAAAATACATCTTGGCAAGAGTTAGTATTTTTAAAGCAAATTAGGTTCATGAGATATCTGATTTGTGCCTGTCTTGAGTGAGGTTACTCGATCAAATGTAAAGAACACTGGCATTAACATAACTATTAATTTTCATTAGGTTTAGTTAAGTTTTTGGAAGTAAAAAATTCACACTCACTCAGTCTTGTATAAGGAAATGTATTTGTCCTATTACAGAATCATATAATACTTAAAAAGGGTAATCAGTAAGGGTTATCAGTTAAAAATCAAACCATCCCTTACAGACTCCATTTAGAGGTAATGAGAGTCAAAAAGTTCTTTGGACTATTGTTTGTAACACTCATCAATCATGATTCCGAATCATACAACTTTTCAAAATTTAAGAGCGATAGGGATAAACCCTTGTAAGAGACACGAGTTATACATTACAAACTTTCTCAAAGTGCAGATTCACTATAAATCTCTACCAGATGTGCTGTTTACCACTACCAAATGTAATTTCTACAAATCTTATACTCTAAAACAAGCACATGTACAGGCAAAATTTTGTTCCCTTATATTTTAATTTGTTATGGGGTTTTTGGCCATGAGGGATTAATGGGAGCTGAACATACGATTGAGAAAAATCCAGTTTCTGGGCTACAGCCCTTTTAAGTGCCCGTGTAATCATTATGGACAATTTTATTCAAAACAGCTGATTCATATACCATATTAAGGTTGTTTTTATTTCATCCATGCAAAGCTTGGTCTCCTGGTTCTATACTTTATTCAGTGCGTGAAAGTAAAGCCCTTCCCTTGAATAAGATTTGTATTGAAAAGAATCAATCAGGAAAGAGGCAGTCCATATGTTCTCAGGGATGGTTCACAGCCATTTCACTTTACAATTTATAAATAAAATAAAAAATCATATTATATGAGCAATAAATAAAGCATTTATCAATGCATTTATCTGCATTATGAACTATTTATTTACTTTTATAAAGCTCATGTGCATTTTAGGTAAGTTCACTGCAAACAAACATAACCATAATTGACTTTGTCAACAGTCAATCAGTTCCAGATCCAGTTTATACTTAGATAAGATCTTCGGAGTTGTGTAAAAATAACAAGGTACTCATATGACACAGCCCGTCAACATTACAACTGGTGCAGAAGGTGAAGGCTCTACTTTACACTCTCATTGAATGAAGTATAATATATAAAATAAAACATTTAGGGCGGGTTTCGGAGCTCAGGGTTATCTCTATCCTCAGACTAAATACCAATTTGAACCGGTTTTTATTCTCGGACTGTAGAAATCGGGGTTTGGAGCTCAAGGATAACTAACTCCAAGAATATATTTAACCCGAGAGTTGATTCGTTAGACATAACCCGAGCACAACAAGAGCCGAATTTAATTGAGAAGAGAAGAAAGAACAGGTAAAATGCGTCTGTACACAGTACCCACCACTACACAAAAACAAAAATTCTCCAAAATACCTCGGTAACTCCTTGCATATGTCCAAAGATAAAATTATCCTCAGACTGAGATAACCCGAAAGTTAAGAAACTTATCCCCGAGCTCCGAAATCCGATTTTTCATGCTAAGATCATCTTAACCAGGCAGAACTGACTTTGATTTGAAAACGCGATGACTGACTCACGGTCTTTTAGACTAGGTTATATATAAAAGTTAGTATATTGAAAAATTATGAGTTTATTTGCACAAAAACTTCACTGAAGTCTTTTACATTAGTTTTGTGACTGCTTCATATAGAATATTTGTTCATACAAATTATTTATATCATATTAAAAAATATATATTTTGAATTGCAGTAGGCACTTCAATAATTATTGTTATTGCCTTAAAAACGTGCGTATGTTATAAAAGAATGTGTTTATACTGACAAAAACTCCACAAAAGTATTGTACATTAGTGTTTTGAATATTTTATGTAAGAAATATGTGCACAAAAAATATTTATATGTAACATGAAGCCTTACGTGACACACGGTCAAAAACACCAGACCTCTAAAGAAACTTTCATTGAACTGACTGTAAGGGTTAGAGAATGACGGGAAGTGAGTCATGATGTTCCTAGAAATACGTACGAAAAGTATAGTGACGGCCAGCGTGGCTGTCACCCAAAAAATAAAATTTTTATCGAAAAAACTACTAACCCGGTCTTTTAGACAGGTAAGTCAGTCCTCGCGGGTTAATCCACGGGTTAAATAACTCCAGGATTACGTATCCCCGAGCTCCGAAACCCGCCCTTAGCACAACACCCATCCACATTAAATTCCAGCAGTAAAATTTTTACATTTTATCATATCTCAAACATCACTAAAACATGTTCTGTCCAGATGCAGACTGCGCTGTGCTGGCTCCCGCTGTGGGCCGTGTTTCTGCTGGGGAAGTCTGCGCACGCGGCCAGGATCCTGTGTCTCTTTCCCTACAACGCTCGGAGTCACTTCATCGTGATGGAGCCGCTGATCCTGGCGCTGCAGGAGAGAGGACACAACCTCACCGTCGTGTCTAGGTTAAAATTAAATGGAAATAAATTAAAGTTTAGATTGAAATTAAGTAAAAATAAAACTGAAATAATCAAATTTAAAACTTGTGAACCTCTTCAAAATACAACTCAAACTGAAAACATTTTTTGCAAATTTTTAGGGATAGCAATATGTGCCAAATTAAACTTTTCTGCACACATTGAAACTTTAAGCAAAGAATTAAATTCATCTTGCTTTGCTCTAAAAGTACTGTCAAACTCAATTAATCAAAGTATTTTAGGAATGGTTTATTTTGCAAATTTTCAATCTAGACTTATTTATGGGTTAATGGGGAAGTACCTCATCTGAAAATTTTAACAGAATATTTTGAATTCAAAAAAGGGCCATAAGAATTTTGTATCATGTTGCGGTTGATGAGCCCTGTCAGCATTTATTTCAAGAAACCATGTTATTAACTTTGCCTTTCCTTTATTATGCAAATTTTTCATGAAAAATGTAAACGTTTTTGAAAATACCACAATTACGTATGACACGTGACAACATTTTATAATATCTTACCCTACAGCAAAATTTGAAAAATCTCCTGACTATATGGTCTGCAAAGTAATAAACAAATTTTTATCCCTGGAAAAAGAAACAGTTTTTAACAAATTTTACATAAAAAAAGTTAAAAAATATTTTTATGACAATGCATTCCAATTTTATGTGATGGGTTTCCATGTGTGACCATTCTCTACGTACATATTTGTATTTATTGAGAAATAAAGTTCTTATTCTTATTCCAGCTTCCCGCAGCCGCGGCCGCTGAGGGGCCTGCGCGACGTGGACATGTCGGTCCAGCTGCCCTCGGCTGTGAGTAGCTACACGATCGACTCCATCCGAGCCAACATGCCCAACCGCTTCGTCACACCCAAGTTCATCGCCGACATCCACTTGAACGTCTGCGAAAAAGTCATGAGGGACCAGAGAGTGTTGAACTTGTTGAACGAAGAGTTTGATCTGGTGATCGGTGAGATTTTCGGGGCCGATTGTTTTAGTTATTTCGCGTACAAGTTGAAAGTGCCGCAGATAACGTGGGTGACCAGTACGGCTCTCCCTTGGTCGGCCGACAGGGTCGGTTTGCCGGATAATCCGTCCTACATCCCCAACTACTTTGTGGACTACCCTGCTGAGATGAACTTCTGGCAGAGGTTGTATAACACCATCCTTCTTCTTTGGAGCAAAACTTCTTATCATTTCTTCTCGGATATTCCTAGTCACAAGTAAGTTTAACTCTTTCTACTTTATCTACTTATTGACGTTTTATATGGTTTTTACACTTTATAAATTAAGAGATTCAAAATCATTTAATTTATGTTTTAAGATATTTTGTTGTTTCAGGTAGTACCTAATAGCTGCTAAAAATAGTATTTTGGATAAAATAATAATTTTTTAATTTCCCAAAACATTAAAAGCTAGTATAAAGTGACATTATAATTGCAAATAAAGTACCACTGGAATGTTTCCATTCACTATTTCTTTTGGATATAAATTTATTGAAATTAACATTTGACATACCTAATCATCCCAGAAAATTCAAATCATCCCTTACAGCCACCATTTAGAGGTAATGAAAAAATAAAAAATAGGGAAAACAACTGATAATCACCGGATTGAACTTGCTTCATTAAACCAACTTAAAATTTAAAAACCTTTAAACCTTCATTGAGGAGTTTGAAGCATAAGGTGATACAGTGTACTTGAGCCACAGAATCAGACAAGTCCAAAAGTCATACCTGATTTTTTTATTAATTGTAATAAACTAACATGCAGTGGCCCTATTTTTGATCAATTAGTTGTTAAAGTCTACCAATATGCAACCACAGATGATGAACTACACAGACTGGCAACCTAATGAATTTTTTCATGCCCATTTTTTCTAGCGGCGTCAAGTTTGTTGGGATATTATGCCTCCCAGATTGTAATGGTATCAACGTTATTGTTAGCTATATTTGTTCTTTGGGACCTGAAGATTTGAAATTGACAAAATTATTCTTCATACCAACGTAATATGTGCGACAAAACAACCTAACAAACTTGACGCCGCCCGAAAAAATGGGCACGAAAATTGCACTGGGTTGCCTATCTGTATAGTTCTTCATCTGTGATCTAACTGATGAAATACTGACGAGTATAGTAAATGTATTCAGAATTCATTCAGAATCATAATAAAATTGTAAATACCCTATATAGAGGATACTTGAGATGGAATTGGTAAAGGCAGGATTACATTGGTCAAGTAGGAGGGTAAATAGAAAGGCGAGATAGGACTCAACCGCCAACTCTGCCAATGTAAACCGACCTTGACTACCGGGCAAGTCGAATAGTGGGAAATTTGACATTACTAAATAATAGGAATCAGCTGATGATAGCAACTCGGCCGAGTTACTCAATCAATGTAAACGTTAAAGATACAGTATAAATACTGGTATGACTGGACATGTAATCTATCATTGATCTTTTATTAAGCTTTAAACATACGAGTAATTATTTAAAATTAGATTTTTTTATTCCTTTTGGGTAGTTTAGATGTATATTTCGATCTTGAGAATTTTTTTACATTTCATAATGGTTCTGTAGTTATAACACCTGCTAGACTCGGCTAACATTCATGACTATGAATCTAGTTGTGGTTTCTAACAAAAATAAAAAATGTAATACAAAATACTGTAATAACAAGGCTTTTTACTTGAACTGTTTGTACTCAAATTCAAATTCAAAATTCAAAATTATTTATTTCACCCAAAAAAAATTTACAAATCAGGAAGCTTGAGTATGTAAAATAAAAACAATTTTTTTTTACAAAAGAAATAAACTTTAAAAATATATATTGCTAAATTAATTTCCGCAAGGGAAGGCCCATGCTTGGAAATGAGTCGTCAAGGAAAGAGTTGCTTATATAATATTTAATTTATAAAAAGAAAAAAATCAAAGACAAACTTATTGCGCTGGGAGGAAAACAGTGGCAATAAATGACGGACAGATACTGTTCTCTATAAATAATTTGATTCAACTGAAAATAAAATAAAAAACAAAATAACCCTACTCCTGCATGTTTAACAGGTTAGCGGAGGAAGTGCTGAACTGTTCGCTGCCCCCGATGGACGAGATCAACCGGCAGACGGCGCTGGTGCTGATGAACAGCCACCACTCGCTGGCCCAGAGCCGCCCCCTGCCGCCCAACGTGGTGGAGGTGGGCGGCATCCACATCCGCGAGCCCCGGGCTCTTCCCAGGGTGAGTCGGGGACAGGCAGGTCGCAACAACAATAACTGACTATATACTGTATAAAAAAATAAAAACTTGTATTTATAGGTTTTATATTACCGAGAATCAAAACAGTGGATCATAAGTTGATTCCCCTCAAAACCATTTTTCATTAATGGTTTTTCACTTAACAGAAAACTCTTTATCTTCAAGTTGAATTGGGATAAAGCTAGACAGGGTTCTCACCTAGCTAAAGTGGATTACAAGACATCTTATTACCAACTGGATTCTCTGATACCTGCCATGACTCAAGTGCAGAGGAGAGTGACTCACCCTCGTAAAAACCTTCAGTGGAGAGTTTGAAGCATAAGGTGATATAGTGTACTTGAGCCACAGAATCAGATAAGCCCAAAAGTCACACCTGATCCTTGATGATTCTCGGGCTTTGAAAGTCTGTGTTCTTTCAACACTACATATTTTTTGCAAACTGATCGTGTTAATCTGAAAGAAAAACAGATAGCTGGATCTCTGGGAAAGTAGGTGAGTCTTTAAGAGCATGTTAAGATGATAGAAGAAATAAAAGTAAAAACAATTTAATTTTTCACCTTGAAACAAATTTGACCTCAATTTTTAATTGAGTTGCCAGCTAAAATGATTATGAACAATTGGTTGAAATGTGTAAATTAAATGTATAGAGATGAATGGGACGAAGTCGTGAAAGATTATTATAAAATGGCTATTACAGATGAATAAAGATAAACATAGACTTAAATACCCTCGTTGCAGCAAACCTGCGTACTCAGCGAATTTCCAATTACAAAATATCCAGTAATTAATCCATTATTACGAAAAATAGAAAAATAAACAAGTGATATATTCATATATTAAAATAATATATTATATCTTGTTTTACAAAAAACTTTGTAAAAAAATATTGGTAAATGACTTAGATGAAAGAACACAAATATTTCATATAATGAAGTAGGCAAGAATGTTTATTTTTTAAATTATAATAATGTATAATTGTTTAAAAAACAAAAATTCTATTAAGTACATTGATAAACTGAGAAATCACTCAAAGCGATTCCTTGAAAACCTCAGTAGAGAGTAAATATGAAATTGGGTAAGCTAACATTCTGCTGCCCTGATACTAAAAACACAGGGGAAAAATGCGAAGTGGCAATGTCTCGGAGACCAATGGACTTAGAGAAATGATTTAAAGTACCAAATTGTTTTTTTTTTTCGAGCTAAATCCAATGGTGCAAACAATAATTGGATAAAAATAATTTTTCAATTTGAAAAACTCAAAAAACCCATTTTTGGGGGTAAAATGGGGCCTTTACCCCACTTTGGATATGTCGATCTGGCTGGTTTACGAACTCGTCCAAGAGAATCTAGTTTTGCATGTCTGTACCAAATTTTGTTACGATCGGAGGATATTTACAAGAGTTATCGTGTTAACAAAACTCAAAAAATGAAAATTCTATTTCCCATATAAGCCCATATTAAATTTTGAAACAAATCGTGATTTTTGCAGGTAAAAATGTGTTTTCACAATAAACTCACTTCATATCCAGAAAGTACACATAAAAAGCTGTCAATTAATATAAATATTAATATGATTGCTGAGGTTACCGTGGACGGATATTTTTTGTCCATTCTGTTCTGTTAAAACGACGGTAATAGCTTATTTCTCTGGAAATTCGCTAAAAGTACAATAAAAAATAATCAATTTTATTTTTGCTCCAATACAAAAAAAAGTGATCTAAATTTGCATATTCCCCTCCTACAGGACATCCAAGAGATCCTGGACAGAGCGCAACACGGGGTGATCCTGTTCAGCTTCGGCTCGCTGGTGAGAGCGTCGTCGCTGCCAGCCCGGACCATCGCGATGTTCCTGCGAGTGTTCCGCACGCTACCGCAGACCGTCGTGTTCAAGTACGAGGACGCCCTGGCGGACCTGCCCAGCAACGTGGTCGTCCGCAAGTGGCTGCCTCAGACTGACATCGCCGGTGAGCCAAGCTGCTTACGTGGAGGTCACAAATTGTGGATAGTTATAAGCGATGGCTTGTAGACCAATAGTATTCCCTAGAGGGGATTAATGTTCACACTAGGGAGTATTACGTTCATCCATTAGACCACCCTCGAAATTGGATCTGTTCGTTATTGATTAGCGATATCATTGACTTTGAATCTCTTTGTAAAAAAGTAAAAGACGCTGTAAAAGTATAAGAGATTCAAAGTCAATGGCGATATTGTGGTTCGGAACCCTGATAAATTATAGGTCCTTTATTTGCCATTGGCTATTGAGCCATCAATCAACAGTCCTCTCTATCTCAGGAAAATGACTTGTGCCTTGGTCAGTAACAAGACTACAACGCCACAATCACCCTTCGCCTATATTTTGGTTAAAATATGCAGCCAGTGCTACATCCAGGTCTTAAAAAAGACAGGTACCAAACAGGTATGTTTAAAAATTATTGTCCCGATTCTGAAAAAAGCTAAAATTAAGTGAAAAATCAAGAAATTATGTTCTCAAAATGTTATCTCCCTAAGTCATGATTATATCACTGCAAAGTAGAATTTGTTTTTAAAGTTAAAAAACCTACCACTTCCAATCTGATTTTGACAAGTAAACTTTTGATGAGTCGAAAAAAATCATAAACTGATTCTGACAGTTAGGAGCTTGCACAAAGAACAAACAGGCAGAGGTTGATTTACTAAAGAATACTGTTACTCTCTATTGCCCGACACTCAGGAAGTCTGACAAAAGTAAACAGGAGACAACCATACGCCTCTACCTTCACCCCGTCTTGTCCACATACATCACTGTCTGACACCAATCATGTGCTAACTTAGAGAGCACTGATTTCAGATGCTAACCTAGAGGGTTTCTACTCTTTGAAGTTTGCAATATTCCAAGAGATTACATGGCATTTATGAGTATTTTTTTCCAAAATGATCAATCACAGATTTCAATTGCTGGATTATTGGTTCTATGTGGACTTAAAGTAATATCCGAACCTTGGGGGGGGGGGGGGGGTTGTTGAATCCTATAGCAGAATTTTTTGTGTAGTATTCATTTATATTTAGAAAGCTTCTTGTCGGTATATATTATGGTGGTTTTAGGGACTGTTGAAGACTCAAATAATTATTACAATCATAATTTTTTCCTTGAATAAGCATCTTTTCGGGAAGTAAAATTAATTATCAATTTTAAAATTACGAGTGGGCTTGTTTACATACCGAGTTTCAACATTCCAGCCCATCCCAAGGTGCGAGCCATCATCACGCACTGCGGGCTGGCCAGCACGGTAGAGTCCGTGCACTTCGCCAAGCCCATCGTGGCCGTGCCGTTCTTCTCCGACCAATACCAGAACGCCAACAACGTCGTGCGGCGCGGCGGCGGCGTGGCGCTGGACATATACAACCTGCGGGAGGAGGACATTGTCGCCGCTCTCAAGGCCGTCCTGGAGGATCCCAGGTCAGTGGATGTTGGGGGTTATAGCTTAAAATGTAGATGTTTTAGTTAGCGATTTGTTGCGGTGTTGTTAAATACGACTGATGGAGCACAAAAATTACAACCTTCAAAAAAAATGTGTACGAGGGAGAATGAGTGTTTAGATGAGTGAAATGATTGAGGAATGACTTAGTATCTAAATGTCACTGGCTGCAGTACCTATGTGTTTTTTTTTTAAACAAAGATCCAAAAACATTTTCTATCTAGGTTTCAGTAAAGTCATTGATTGTACATTTCCTCCTTTATCCTTTTCAACCCTAAACGTTTTCATTGCAAATTATCTAGTTAATTTTTCCAAAATTGACAAATAGTTGATTGTGTTGAGTGAGTAAAGTGCAACATTGTCTCCCGAGTGAAAATGTTGGCACCCGAGCTTGCGAGGCTGATTGTTGCAACGTTCTTACATGCTTAATTCTTAGACGTTCTCACAGCTGATTGTTGTTAATGTTTATCTTATTTGATTATTCCTGCGACTAAATCATCTGTTACCAGCTGCATTTTTTGAGCTGCAACACATTTGCATGTGTGCGTGGAAATTTGAAGGGGCTCTAATTTTTGAATCATTGATTTCAACGTTATTCTTATGGGTTTACTTTGTCTCTCGGCAGGAGACAAACTATTATTTTACTCACCCATGACAAGGAGTAAAAAGTGTCTAAACATAGGAGGTGGGGGAAATAATTTAATTCTGTCCGTGAAGGATGCCGTGTGATGGTGCTTAAAATTTATTATGTATTTTTTGTTTTTGGACTTTGGTGGGGAAAACTTATCCATTGCAGACCAACATTTTCCGTTGTTTTCCAGCTACGTGGAGAACATGCAGAAGTTGTCGCTGAAGTTCCACGACCGGCCGATGACACCGCTACAGACAGCCGTGTACTGGACCGAGTACGTCCTCCGCCACCAGGGGGCGCCGCACCTGCGACCCGCCTCCGTCCACCTGCAGTGGTACCAACTGCTGCTGCTGGACGTGGCCGCCGTCGTGGTGGCCGCACTGCTGGCTGTCGTGGCCGCTTTGTACCTTGTGGTCCGGACATTCGCAGCCGTACTGTGCGGTAGGACGAAGAGTACCGGCAGTGCGCAAAAACCGAAAGTGAAGAAAAGTAAAAAAGTGAATTAGTTGAGAACTGTTACAGGATCTTGATATTGAATGAGTAGAACAAGTGACTTACTTTTTAAAGTATAGAGAGGATGGTCTCAGTTCTGAAGAATTATTTGTGTATCCAAAAGCCAAAGAGTGGAAAACCTCAGGGAGCAAGGTTGTGCAGTGAGTCCTTCGTAGGGATTTGTAGGATAACCGATTGCACTGCATGAATTTATAGAGTGGAATGACAATTGCATTAGACTTTAGCTATTTCTGTAGTATCAAAATGGGTGGGAAACATTTTCCCATGAGAATGGACAGAAAATAATCCATAAATGGAGAGAAAATTAAAACAACTGTTATACGACCAAAGATGTAGTTAGGAGAGCTATTTTTCTTAGTTTTTAAGAAGACACCCTGTTTATATCATAAGATTAATTTTAATGTTGTAAATGTTCTCACATTTTCTATATATGGAAATTATTGTTGATTATTTATTGTTGGTAAATTTACTTTTTATAAATAGTCTGATTTTAATTTTATCCTATTTATACCTTTCTGTTGGCTCTTATATAATGCTCTTATACAGTGTTGTAACCTTTAAGGGCTATTAATTAACTGTCCTGTCTAAGGAACATGTTGGCCTTACTCAGTAACAAGACTACAAGATCGCGCCACAATCATTCTTCACTCATCTGTCATCATACTTGGCTTAAAATGGCTTAAAATACCTACCTGGGTAGGTCGCCATATCAAGTAATGTATCTAATGTAAGCAATTATGTTCAGACTCATTTCAAGCAAATAAGTTTTTCTGTCAGTGCATGCCCATGTGGTATGTTTTAAAGTATGCCTTCATGTTATCTCTGTCATTGGTTATATGCTATTTGTTACTGGCCATGCTCTGAATTGGCATGGTTTTATTTTTGCCATGTTTATCTTAAGGTTTGTACTAGCAGCCTTGGGGAACGTTACAGAGAACATTTAGTGTCTTAGTAAAAAAATAAATAAGAGTAAGAATTAGAATCTTTATTGTCATAAAACATTATTTTACAACCAACAAAGCTAGTACAGAACAGATGACATTGTCAGTACCTAAGCCTAAAACAATTAAATAAAAACCAAGAGAAAAAAGAAAGTAAACGTTAAAATAGTTATTTAAAAGCAATAAAACAAACTATTTACGTTTTATTTTCAACTTTTCATTTTCAGACAAAAAACCTAGTTTCAAGAAATCAAGCGTTGAAAATTGAATCCTAAAATTTATGTTTCTTCAAGGTTAGAACTTATAATAATGTATAGATTTTAATACTCTATTTTATAACATCAATCTTTAACAGATGTAATTCATTCTAATATATTCAGAATAGTACAAAAAAACTCAATGTTGAAAGACTGAGCTTGCTTGGCAATTAAAATACTCAGTTTATTTTTTGTTTCGTGGTACTGTGTTGTGTTACCTAGGTTCTGCATGGTGTTTTTTTCATTCCCATCTTTATTTATTTAAACTAAATTAAATGTTAGTATTCAGTTTGCTGAAAACGATGGGACTTTTCATGTCAACATTTCATACCCACAATAACTCCTCTTTCACCCCAACTCATATCTTTAAACACTTTAAATGCCAAGGTAAGTTTTGTGGTACAATAAATTAAACAGAAGTATTGGTGAAGAAAACTATGTGTTTTTGATTTATTGCATTATTTGAAAAGTCAAAAAACCTTGTTTTCACCACACTACGACGAAATCACCTGTTTTACAAACGTCAAACGCGGACCGAAACACACCGTTTGCCGCCACAGGACCGAAAACGTTGGGGGCCCTAGGGCCGAAAGTCAGCTGATAGTTTATTTGCTTGAAACAACGTCAGAACATCAAAAATTATACGGCATTCAAGACAGGATAATTGCGGTCATATGATTGTCATAGCTGTGCTTTGTTTTCATACGAGTCAAATAATAATCAGTTTTTTTTAATTATTTAGGGTATATTTCATTGTGTAGTGTGGTGAAAAATAGCGTTCGCACCTCGGCCGAAAGGGTTTTGCAGACTCGAGATCGTGTTTCAAATTCGAGACGAAGTCGAGAATTTGAAACGATCGAGAGCTTGCAAAACCTCATTTTTGGCCCTTGTTGCGAAATATACTATTTTACCATTGCAACCTTTACTAGGTATTTATTTTGTTATCTATATTATTAAAAGAATTTCTGGAATTTTGTACAGAGCAAATCGACCCTTAGAAATTAACTTTTCTACACATATTTGGTATCATATTAAAGCTATTACTCTCTAGATGTTCCTTTTGCGGGTTTGGAAAATATACCATGAAAAGCCTTCACACAGGAGGCTTTTGAAATTCCTGCGAAAGTGCTACTATCTGTAGTAGAACCTGTGAACGTTTTCTAATTCATTTTTATTTGTAACAAAACAGATGATCAAGATTTGAAATAGTTCCAGAGATATGCCACAGAATGTGGGGCTAGCAAAAGTCAGTTAACAATCATAATTGATTGTGATTTTAATTTCTTAAATATTGACGTTTTTTAAGACAACAGAAAATAGGGAGGAATATTTGACCTATTGAAACTAAGAGCAAGAGCCTGTAATCATCTTAATTTACTGTATTTATTTTCTTAAAAGTAAACTTAACAAGGAACATAAGTAACTCAGGAAGTGCTCTGGAGATAGGATTCTCTAACAAACTGTTGACAGTGAGTAGCCTACACATTGATACTTGTTTCAACGTTTAGTGTTCTAAAATATCAATATTAGTTGAATATTTAACAAAAGGATTCAAGTTTTGAAACTAAATAAATTTAAAACCTTTATTTTGTAAATGTACTTGGAATGCAATGGATATTATGGTGCTAACGGTTAGCCTGCCTATTTTACTCGATTTTGAAAAGTACCAATAACTATATGCCTATTTAATGAAGGCATTTCATAAAAGTTATGATATTTGCTTAGGTAAAAATTTGCCAAACATGTATTCAAAATGTTAAACAAAAATGCGGGTCAATTTGAAAATTTAATTTTTCAGCCGTTATGAGCATTGAATAGTAAGTTTTTACGGAGTATGGCTATTTTATAAATAAATGTATTTAGAAATTAGTTTTTCAGTGGATCAGTGGTTTGACCATCTTCTTATCGTTTGTTGTTAAGGCCTAACAAAGATGAATGCAAGAAACTGACGCGTAGATATTATGTCAAATTAACATAAATATTCAATACTTTTGAAAGAAAACTCTAAAACAGAGACATGGAGATGCGCCAATCAATGAAAACTAACCGCCATTTTATGCAAAATTAATTTTGTAGCACTGTCGAAATTTCTAAGTGTAGAATGTATACTAGACACTTTTAAAGAGATTAAATAAATGAACTTCTCAAATTCTGTGAGAAATTTCTTACCCACATTGAAGTTTCAAGTCTAACTAAAGTAATGAGTTATTTTTTAACGTTTGCCCCGATGAGAAGTTCAATTACTGGCAATTTTATTCCAGTGCTGTGATACAAAGATTTAGTCTAGAAAATAAAATAAAATCACAATAATTCCCACACTTTCTAATTGAAAGGTATTTTACGCTAAAACACTCCATATATAATCAACATGAAACTAAAGCTTATTTTATTATTGTTTTTAGGTCTTGAAGTGACGCGGGCTGCTAGTACTTAGTAAAATATTTTTTTATCGCCGGCCTGTGTTATCTATGGATTTACATAGGGGGTGGTGGCGGTCGATGGCGCTGACCATGCTGTTGATGCTGTTTTTACTTTCCGTCTGGTAACTGAACGTGACATCTTAGACGTATCTAGTCTACATGGAGGTTTAGCCCCTGGTTCGGATGGAATTCCAACAAATTTTTTTAAAAGAAAATATTTTCTATCTCCTTAGACCGCTTTGTCATATTGTCAATTTAAGTTTAAGTACAGGGATTTTCCCTGATGTCTTAAAGACTGCAAAGGTTGTACCTCTCTACAAATCAGGTGAAAAATCATCAATGGATAATTTCAGACCGATTTCCTTACTTATTAGTTCACTGTCTAAAATTATAGAAAAATATGTGAAAAATCAGCTCACCGAATAGTTAGAACGGGAAAATGTTATTTACAATAATCAATACGGATTTAGAATAAGCAAAAAATACTTCTCACACTCTGTTTAATTTAACAAAATTTATTGGGCTGAACTTAGAAAACAGTAAAAAAAATCTTAATAACTTTTCTTGATCTTGCCAAAGCTTTCGACACGGTCAATATAGGAAAAAACTAATTACAAATTTTAGCGAATTTCCCCTATAGGGAAGAAGCTATTACCGTAGGTCACATGGTAAGACCTAAGCGTGGGACCATCATAACTTTTCGTTTTGGTGCCCCCAGATACCAAAAACACCATTCGTTCAAATTTGTATATATATATATATATATATATATGTATATATATATATATATATACTAAAGTAATGAATTATTTTTAAACATTTACCCCGATGAGAAGTTCAATTACTGGCACTTTTATTCCAGTGCTATGACACAAAGAATTAGTCTGGAAAATTAAAAAAATCACAAACATTCATACAATTTCTCATTGATAGGTATTTTACACTGAAAAAGGCAATACATAATCAACATGAAACTAAAGACTTTTTTACTATTGTTTTTTAAGTCACAAAGTGGCGGGGGCTGCTAGTAAGGTTAAAGAGATTTTTTATGCTCTTTGAAGGATACAACCTTGAGAGGAAATAATTCTTAGGATAAAATTTTACATCTCCTCGGACCCTCCTCTCCCCCAACCCCAACCCTAACTTGTAAATTTAAATGCAATCGTTATAGGTGGCGAGGAATGTGCTTGCATTATTACAATCAATTCCGGATGAATTAGGATACTTAGAGGAGGGAAAAAATAATTGCAGCTAGATGATCAATTGATTCACTATGAAATTCTTGTGTCACTCATACGTTACACCCTCCACCAAAAACATTATCCTGTTCATTGATTGTTATTCAAATAGTATACACTGTAATTAGCTTATAAAAGGGGCAAACCCGGACATCCAAAAAAAAGGTTTGAAACCAGTGCCAAATTGTTTCCCCCAATATGTAAACAAAACTTTCACTGATTTGAACATGAAGAAATAATGGAAATGTTTTTGTAAATGTCTTAAAAATGGTGCGTTTTCTGAGTAAAAAAAAAATCATTTCAGACTTTTCACTGAAGTCTGAAATTTTAATGCAAATTATTTTTGCAATGTGTAATATTCTAGCAAAACTGCACCATTTTTAAAATATTTGCAAAAAATCAATTTTCCCTATGAAATTAGCTCCCAACCAAACCCAACCAACACTCAAATCATTGTAAATTTTGTTTACGTACACTGGTACGTTTGGATTGGACTGGAAGGTTTGGTTTGGATGTCCAGGTTTAGGTCTAATTGTACCTTACTTAAAGAGTAAAAAATTGTTTTCAATACTAAATGTTATACAAGAAGCTGAAAGAGGTACTTCGCAAAAAGTGTTCAAGATTTTTATAACAGAGAGAACATAATGGCGGATTGTTTGGACACTTAATGTAGGCTAAATATGTGATTAAACTTAAATGATAGTTTTTATTAAATGTAAACAATAACAAAACTTTACTTACTTTATCTAATATGCATGATTTAAATTTAAACATAGGTTGCATTTACAAAAAAACACCCTGTATCTGTTGTGTTGAACACATTACACCACTAATAAAGAAACAAACAAATTACAAATGGAACAAACTAAAAAAAAAACAATATAAAAACTAATGGTAAAAATAAGAAAATAAAATATCGTCCTTCCAAAAACTTAAGTATAAAAAATCTGTCTTTTATGCTGGGTGAATTTTTATTCGTCATACAGACTTACTTTTTGTTAGTTTTTGCATGCCCATTTAATTTTATTATCGGCATCTACAGTTTTAAAACATTAAATCAGAACAAATAGCCACAATATTAGCTGGTTTAGTATTTGAAAATTGACAAAACACGCCAAGCAAACGGGCTTGAACGCCTTCAATAGATTGAAGCTGAACAACTACATGCATTCTCTGCTTACTTCATCCAGTTTAATGCAGGAGTTGAATATCTTTCAATGACAGGCACTTGCATGGCCGCCTCTAAAGATGTGGCCATTTTATTTGCGTTTCTGGAAACTGTCCATACATATTATAGTTGGAAGAAATAAAATATTGTAGTTTATGATGGATGCTAAAAGGTTTATCTCCTTAAGTCCAAGATGAATAGAACAAAACTTTTTGTCTACCCATCTTGCCTTCAGATAAAGGAGAAAACTGGTAAATTAAGATCAGTAGAGGCTGTCTGGTCAAAGCCCCTATCAATTATAGAATATTCACTTTTAAATAAACATAGATAGTCTGCTTCAGTAAATAAATTCAATAGTTTTAATACAATTTGGCTATGCTGAAAAACTCTGTTTACTCAATTTAGCTATTTTATAACATGGAATCTGTGACCTGGATGAATGCGAAACGAGTATCCAAAGCATGGCCCCCACAAGAGTGGGGCTGGTGCAACTCTGGTCACAGGGCCCGGGGCCCAAGGGGGGATTTTAATTTCTTTAATATTTATTGTAAAATATTTTACAGCAGATAATGATCAAAAATTTTAAAAAAAATTATAAAGTTAAATAAAATAATATTAATCCTAAATTTGTGGTTAGTTACTATTTTAATTAGGTGCATACGTGCCAGTTACTGTTGTTTACAAATTAGTATATAGTTCACACATTATATCTCCGTCTATGGCTACTATCATAACCATGATGGCTATGCTACTATGTTACTAATCGTATAATATTTTCTTCATATGATATTGGTATACACAATGTTTAAACAGCCAACCGTGGGGCCGTAGAACAATGTTGGGGCCCTCTGGCCCCTCTCCCCCCGCGTCTTGCAATCAGCTTGACTGCCATAGCCGGAGTTATAATGCACAAACTATACAACAGCGTGCTCGGGCCCCAACCGAATTTTAACCTTGGTCAGTAAAGAAAATCTAATTCAAAATGGAAATTTATTTTCAGTAAAATAAAAGTGAGTGAATAATTTATTAAAATTTACAATAGTTTTACCAATATTGTTTGTTTTATAGCTCGAACTAATAGCCTTAATTATTCATTGTTATCAACTGTCAGTCCAATTCAAATTTCTGTAAAGGGTTAAAAAGTTACCAAGTAATTTTTGAAACGTAGCATATCACACGAACATAGGGGGGCCCGAGGCTGATCCTGATTACAGGGCCTACAATCGAATGTGGGGGCCATAATCCAAAGGCGTCTAGGGCTCTTCCATAAGTATGACCTTCGTACATTTATTCTGTCTCCTGCCAAACTTCGAGCCGAGCTCTTCCCACAACACCTAAATTATTGAAATCTGTGATCATTCATGATCACAAAACTTCCTAGCCTTTTTAATGACATTAGATAATTATTGATTAGGTAAAGGCAATAAAAATTAAATTCCCCGACCAATCTTATACAATGAATCTTAGCAATGATATTGTCAACTCGCGTATCATTGATACAGTAAGTTGGTTGAAGGGCGTGAAATAATATCATGTAAAGTTGGAAACCGCTCCTGGAGGAAGTGTAAATCCCGCCCGGCACCTACAGAGTGACAGAGCGACAGAGCTTCCTGCGACGGCGGCCCACATCACACTGCGGGCTGTGGGCGTCGGGTCCAGTGGCAGGGATAATACACATGTTTACCTCTGACGTACACTGTATAAGTCATACACTGTGCAGAGATTAGAGTTGTGAATCACATGGAAGCGGAAGCCATGCCTTAACGACTTTTGTTTGTCCTTTTATCAAAAGCAAACGCCGTTGAACTTCCATTACACCTAATAAATGACGAACTGAATATTTGAAGGGGATTAAATAAACAACGCCCCAAAAAAACAGAAGCAAACCACTGTTGGCTTCGCTTGTCAGCGCGTTTCAAGGGATCAAGGTGAAAAACAAAATCATGACTACTATAAGTAATACATAGTAGTAATACCTTTGGAAATGACAATTTAAATAATGTTTTAAAATTTTAAATGGTTTTGGACTTGATTTTGGTACTTATAAAAATAAGCTATCAGAGTTCAATCTTGTGAATGTGTTTACAGTGAACATAATTTTTACCTTTGTAATCTTCGCACAATGCAGAGAAAAGCTAAATTATGCCTCTTCACGAATGAGAATGAGAGTTTTTAAAGGGGTTTTAAATAGTCCGATTATAGAAGAAAGAGTTGTTTATTATTAAATATTGAAACTCATCCATATAAGAGCAAAGAGCCAAATGAATCCTCACGAGCAGAACAGCGTGCATTCTAAGAGGCATCCTCCTTACGTTTAGTGACGCTCCATCCTCTCAAAAACGCTACGATTGATAAATGTTCATTGACCTCATATAAACCAAATTACTCCACTATCATATCAATATTTAGTGCCGTCTATAGGCCGTCTCAACATAAGTTGAGGCAGGCTACCTGACCGAGGGGTTGACCAGGAAAATGGCCGGGCCCGGGCCGCTCACGACAATGGGATTTACTCGCCGGGCCGGCCCGGCCATTGTCCTGGTCAACCCCTCGGTCAGGTAGCCGGGGATAGCCTCTGTTATAAGTTTGAATAAGAAATTAATAATCGTTGTAAAATAACGTTGCGTGTAGACGCCTCAATATCGACGTCGATGTCGGTTCAGTCGGATCGTTGCAAAATATCGTAGCGTGTACACGGGCCTTAACATTTCCTCACTCCGACTCCACATCGATTGCACGCCGAGGGGCGTGCGATGTGGTGGTTATCGCGGCGACAGATCGTTGCGTGTGGAGGGAGGGGATTGTGGGTAATGGCGGGCCTGCGTTGTACGCCAGCGACTGCCGCCATCGATCTAGTCCTGCAGAGCAACACTGTAGTGTAGCGACATTCGCTGTATCACACAGCAGCAGTGTAGTGTAGCGACATCGCTGTTGTATCTAGTCCCTGCAGAGCAGCTGTGTATAGCGAGCGACATCCGCTCTTGTATTAGGGCCCAAGCGGTACAATGGATAGCAGTAGCAGTGTAGTGTAGCGACATCTGCTGTTGGATCTAGTCAGTCCCTGTAGAGCAGCAGTTAAGTATAGCGACATTCGCTATATCACGCGGCACGATGGACGGCAGCAGCAGTGCTAGTGGCAAGAAACGTTGGACGTTCCCCAGATTTTCAGAGGCAGATGATGAAAAGCTTATTTTGGAAGTGGCGAAGAAAGAGTTGCTGTATAATCTAGACTCCCCGGACTACAACAAGTTTCTGAAGAAAGAAAAGGAGTGGGCGAGGATCGGCGAGAAACTGGGAAAATCAGGTGAAAGTTTGATTTATTTTGTACTGATTATTGTTAACTAGTTTTTTTAATTAGCCTTTATTTCCGTCTATGCATAGTAAATAAATCATGGCGTCGCGTCGCGTCATGGCGGTTTGATCGCTCAGATGTCACACTTTTATCAGTCTTATCAGTGTATTGTCCACATTCCTCATAAAACACTGCGATGTAGGACCTCCTATTATCGCTATTAAATGCCACACTGTACCTTCTCCTGTTCTCCTGTTCAAGTACAAGCATAACATTCGAATAAATGACTGATCTAGATCTTCATTGTGCAAATGTACTTGTGAAACATATTGCGGGAATTAATGTAGGTTTTGCACTGCCTCTTTTTTCTTACTAAAAATAAATTAGGGTGATTACTAAAAACCCTTCAGGACTTCGAGACATGGTTACTTACATCATAACAATTTTCCTATAAACTCTAGTTCTTGTTTAAACTTCTTGTAGGTTTACACAATTTGAATCTCTTAGCTTCCGGTAATACTTATATGCATAAATCTGTGTATGCCAAGCTTATTTATATACTCCATAAAATATACCATTTTCTATGTTGGTAAACTCGTGGTTTTAAGACTTTGCTTGTGAAAAACTTATTCCGAACACCCTTCATAGTCTAAAATAACCATAAATTGCTCCTAATTTTCAAATTTATACTAATTTTCAAATTTATATGAAAGTTCAAAGTTTATATTCAACCTACGTACGAAGGGCACCGTGGAAGTCAGTAGGCTAAACTTGATTCATACAATTGCGAGCTTCAGTTTTTCACCAAGCAGCTTGCCACTTACCTTTTCTGTGTGCTGTTAAGGAAACAATTTTGAACTTGCAATTGAATGGCGTATATAAACAACTTTCTTAGTCGTTAATTTAATTATGATTGATTAGACTGTAAATTGATTTAACTTCCAGCCGAGCATTGCAAAAAACGATGGAAGAATATTCGTGACCACTACAGTCGCGTACGGAAAGAAGATAGCTACGGACGAAAAGATGACGATGATACGGAAAAGTTGCCGAAGAGGAAAAGAGCTCACTATTGGGACATGTTAAGCTTCCTGAACGGCATCGAGCCAGAAAGAAGGTAATAGACCTGTCACAGTATTCACAGATCCCTGATTAAGTTTAGGAAAATGTATTTCATAGTATTTCAAGAGATATGGGTTTTAATTACATTAAAATAATGAAATTTTGTAAACGTGACAATTTCTTTCGACTACGTCGTGACCAGTGCTCGGCGTGCCGACCTTCCTCTAGTCATTACAACAGTGACGCTGATAAGAGTTCAAATCCCGGTACTGGATGGCTATTTTATCAGTATTATCTATCTTAATGTAGTGCCTCACCCCTACTTTGCTTGAAATACGTGGTTCCACCAGTAGGGGGGTACTGCAGTGCTTTCATGAGGACAGGTAAAGTATGAAAAACGAGAGAGAGACGAACAAGAGGTAGACAGTTCAGTTTCAATTAAAGATATTAAACCAAATCATAAGGTTAAGATTATTGAACTTAACAACTCAGTTCGTGGCTTCAGCATATCAGCATGTCGATGCTATATACCTCCTTCTTGAAATGTTTTTAACCTCCTTTTTCAGATATATCTGGAGAAGTTAAAGCCTATACATATTACACTCAATCGTATAGCCTATATGTGAGGGGCTTTAAGCATCGTTTTGTTTTCAAACAGAGATTCCTAGCTTCAATTCGACACAGAAATCCAATTTGTACAGAAATCGGTGCATTACGACATGTTTTTTGCTGTATCGCTCAACATAGGTCTCTCTATTTTTCTTTTTTCGTGCTTCTTCGCTAGTGGCATTTTTTATAAATTGACATTGATTAATTAATTCAAAATGGGTGAGTTGTACAACAGATACTGTGATATAGATTCTAAACACTTAACATTTTCAGGGGATCTAGGCTAAGGAGGGCAAACCACGTGAGGAGCAACGATCGTGAAGACGCTGAAGATTCCGAAGCTTCTGAGCAGAACACGGACAATCCCAACACCAGCGGCGGCGTTGACGTTGACGAGGAATCCATTGTTAACGATTATTTGGAGTTCGATGAAACCGAACACCCACCTATGCAAGAGATAAGTCCGTCATTTAATGAAGCCAGGAAAAATACTAAAACATGCAACAACGTTTATGTCAAGTATTTCAAAGAAGAATCTGATGTAAACGATTATTTGGAGTATGATAAAACCGAACATCCACCCATGAAAGAGACGAGTTCCTCATTTCATGAAGACAGGAAAACTTCTAAAACATGCAACAATGTTTATGTCGGGTATTTAAAAGAGGGCATGGAAGGTCGTAATGAGACAGTTCAGTGTGTAGTTTCCGGAGAAAATGCTCCGGAAAGTGATGTTGATTTGTTTTTTAGAACAATGGCGGCCACAGTGAAAAAGTTCACCCCGAAGCAAATAGCTGAAGTAAAAATTGAGATATTTAATGTAGTCAGTAAGGTGGAACAGAGTAATTACTCTTAAGGCATTATTCATTCCCACCCAATGCATCAACCATTCCAACTTGAGTTCCTGTTTTTGGCCTTTTCCATCACTCTATCAACATTCCCTTCCGTGAAATCAATGTAACCAATGAAGGTTGATAATGATAAATATTTGTTTAGTATGAATCTCATCTATGAAATTCAGATGGCAACGGTCTGATATTTATTTTGCTTATTTCGATAAAATATTTAATAGATGAAATTCCGAATTTCTAATCCTGATTCTTGGTATGTAAAGCTATAAAATGAAAGGTCAGGAAAGATATTACATTGGAAATGTAAATATGTATTATCATTGTAAATTTAAGTAGTTTCTATGTGTATTCTCTTATTTAATCCTAGTATACTATAAAAAAAGTTAGATTAGAGTCTCGATTTTCTTATGTTTTTGTTATTGTTATTTTTGTAATAAATCTTTATTAAAAAACAACTTTTAACATCAAATAAAATATAGTTTACTGTGTAAAAAAGGCAGTTTCACTCATATTGCCGCCTGTTAAATCTTTACGGATAAGATCAACAATATTATGTGTAAACTGGTTTCTTGAAATTCTGGAATACTCTTTGGATACTAGCACTGATAAGCCTTAGTCAGTAACAAGACAACAAGATCGCGCCACAATCATAATTCACTCATCTGTCATTCATAGAACTCTCTTAGTAGAGACACCTTATGGAAAAATGAATGAAGGAGAAGCAGTCTAAAAAAATGCACCCGCTGCCGAAAAAGAGAAGGCGCCACTTACATTTTTCAGTCCGTTTAGAATTGTCGTAGGAGTTTATGGATCAAGCTGACTTTCCAAAGTCAAGCTGCTAGCTGTTGTAATATTTTGACAGTTGTATGTTGCAATGATGTTACTGTTTAGTATTGTTGTATCTTTTACCTGTTTTGGTTTACGAACATTCTCATTTTGACATTTCGGATAGTGAGTAGAAGCGCGGACTAGACGGAGTCCGCTTGAACTAATCCATGATCAGTGCTAATTTCTCCTCTGCTTTTCGGCGGTGGAACTAAAAAAATTAACATTGGATGTCCCTACTTACATAGAGGGTTTTGTATACATTGATTCATACTTACCTTAAAATACCAACCTGGGTAGGTCGCCATTTCAAGTAATGTATCTAAGTATTCTCTAAGAAAAACATCAGAATCTGAAATTATGGACGCCTTTACCAAAACCAAATGAAAACCGTTTGCACGGTAGGCCTAGAGATGACTTAGAAACACTTTCGCTCAGCCATTTTTGACTTTGCGGAACGAAACACGCAAGTCGCCACGTTACGCAAACTAATTGAAAGTTTAAAATTAGCATTACCTTCATTTGGAATAAGGGACAAATGTTTAACGCTTTGAGCTCTGAAGTATTTGGGAACTACTTAATAATGATTTAAATCTTCTATCCCTGATCACCCATGAGAGTCCCCGAATCGGAGTTTACATCGGTGTTTCAGATAGCTCTTATAATCGCATCTATGATGTTCATTTTAGGTTATAGGAGACACTGGTTTCGTCAGAAATGCAGGGCCGGCGACAGGGGGGGGCAAATGCATAGGGGCCCGGGCTTACAGAGGGCCCGGAAACACCAAAAAGGGCCCGAAACGGCTAAAAAAGGGTCGAAAGCACACGGAAAAAGTACAAAAAGATCGCCAGGCCTCAGGGCCCGGGGTTGTAGATTTCACAGGGACCAGAAAATCCTGACGCCGGGCCTGCAGAAATGTATTTGCAAAGTTCTCATAAATAAATTCATTTTCTCGTTTATGATAGTACATATAGTTATGTATGATTTGTCCGATCAATAAAAGCATCCAATCGTATGCAATAAGGACAAAGAATTACACGTGGCGCATTATATCTTGACCCTTGGCCTAGTCCATTGCTGGGGCTGTCAGATATTGGTCAATGACTGGACAACAATGATTACTGTCAATGATTTTGGACAACAAACAATGAAAAAACAAATTCCTACAAACATCAACTGTATTTTTTTTACAAATGACAATTACACTGACAGCTGTTGGAAAATGCTAACACGTCAGGCTAGTAGTACTTTGCGTATCAGCTGTAGTCTCCTGATGAATTTCACTCCACTCCAATTGTTTCAGGTTTAGAGGGTTCCCAAGTGTCAAGATATAATGCGCGCCAAGTGTACTCGTGTGGTTATATCGCTCTAAAATAATTGAGCTAAAAAAATTATATGTTGTTTCTTTGACTTATTAAACCTCACGAGACTGGTTCAGTACTCGTCACAAAACAACGTTTTGCTGTGGCACCTTCGTAATTGCTCACCTTGCGTCGTCAACGTAATATCATTTTGTAACAATTTGCATAGCCCAATTATACCAAGCTCTAAATTTTGTACGATTAACCTTTATTAAAAAATTAATCTTTATATTTTTTTACTTCAAATCACAGTTAGAAGACTCCAATTGTATAATTTACTAATAAAGTGGATTTCTTAGGAACAAATTTCAGTGCAATGCCGTTGACAGCGCAATTGCAATTGAGGAGGCGAAGAAAAGAAACAACATCCAATCAATTTATTGGAAAGAATAAGGTCGCCATTTTTTTAAGTAAAAAGAAAAAAAGTTAATTGCCAAGCTGTAATTAGTATTGTTATAAATGTAAACATTATAAATGGACTCACGTCGTGTTGGTAAGAAAACATTTTATTTTTCATATAGTAACTAATTTAAAAATGGACCACTTTAAAATGGAGCTGGCAGAATTGTGATGCTTTAGTCAACTTTTCAGTCTTTCTATTCTCGTAATATATTGATAAAAAAAACACCAACACTTATAAAATAGATAGCAGTTACCCGCATTTGACACATGTTTGAATTCATTATGTATGATATATGGGATCAATTACAAAATGGACTGATTAATTTTAATCGCACGCACTAGGCATCCATCACTGTGCAGTTTGCATGTATTCATCCTCACTCAGGTATTTAAGTGTCAGCTGATGGTTTCATTCTAAGGTGGAATGGGAATGGTATAATGTTTCCTGATTCCTCCCCGCCTAGTGAGCTAATGGTGTATTTGCTACCTATAATGTTGTTTTTCCATTTCAGCCGTAAATTGCTGAATATTTATGCTCATCGTGCTTACATGAAATAATAATCCAATCTGTTAAAAAACTAACACCTTTAAGATGTATTATAGGCCAGTCATTCTACGAAAATTAACATGGGGAACCTCAAAAAATTGCAAGAAAACGTTTTTTGATGGAATTCTACTTAAAATAATATGAATTTTAACATATCCAAAGTTTACCAAAATCGGACCATCGGAACCTCACTAAAATCACGTTTTGAAAATGGCGGCTTTTCCCACCATACAAAATTTTTTGAAAAAAGACATTCAACTGCATTTTGTATCAATGGTTTTCGAGATATTGACTTTGGACCGCCACCAATCATCGTTGGGTGATTGGTTTTAAATTTTGACTGCGTTTACATTTTCGGCCGCCATCTTGGATCCGCCATATTGGATATAAATATTGTTTTTCAAATGTAAAGATGGTGTTGTGACGCATCATTATGGACTAGATTTTTACCCTGAACACAATGCTGAAATCCGTTTTTGAAAATATGCATTCGTTAAAAAGATATGCTCAAATAAAAATTCATCCCTATACATTTCTTATGGACGTTTAATTTTTTTATGATTTTTTAAGAATTATCTCTTATATCTCCGGTTCTAATTAAGATATGTAGTTCGTTTTGGTCTTAAAATACTCAGTCATTTAACGGCTTTTTAATGAGCTATTGATCATTAAAATCGGACGACTGCTGGACGAGCTATAAGGCTAAAATCGACACGAAAATCCATTTTTTTGAAATTTGTTTTTTGTTAAATATTCATATTGGAGATCCTAAATGGACTAAAAAAGCTCGTTCTCCCCTCAAATTACTCAGAAGATTCTTGGCTTTCATATGAGCTATGGCTCATTAAAATCGGACTTACTTAATTTGAGTTATGAACCTTCATTTACCATAAAATCTGTTCATTTTCGTAAATTGTCTATAATTAATGACTCATGCATAGAAAACTAATAGAGATTCAAAACAGTCTTATATTTTAATTAACTCAGTACATCATTGGCTTTCATTTAAGCTCTTAATCATTTAAATCGGTTGAGTTTGAGGTGAGATGTAGACCTACAACCAACATAAAATTCATTTTTTTCAAAATTTCACAATTCTTTAAAGATTTGTATCTCGAGTCCCAAACATGGCCTGCAAGTTGGATTGGTTTTGAAACACGTGCTGATCTACTAGCTTTCATTTGACATATTGATAATTGAAATCTGACAAAAATAGGTTCAGTTATATTCTTTTATATCATCTTTGACAAAAAACAAATTTCTAAAAAATGGATTTTTGTGTTGATTTTAGCCTTATAGCTCGTCCAGCAGTCGTCCGAATTTAATGATCAATAGCTCATAAAAAGCCGTTAAATGACTGAGTATTTTAAGACCAAAACGAACTACATACCTTAATTAGAACCGGAGATATAAGAGATAATTCTTAAAAAATAATAAAAAATTTAAACTTCCATAAGAAATGTATAGGGATGAAGTTTTATTTGAGCATATCTTTTTAACGAATGCATATTTTCAAAAACAGATTTCAGCATTGTGTTCAGGGTAAAAATCTAGTCCATAATGATGCGTCACAACACCATCTTTACATTTGAAAAACAATATTTATATCCAATATGGCGGATCCAAGATGGCGGCCGAAAATGTAAACGCTGTCAAAATTTAAAACCAATCACCCAACGATGATTGGCGGCGGTCCAAAGTCAATATCTCGAAAAACATTGATGCAAAATGCAGTTGAATGTCTTTTTTTTCAAAAAATTTTGTATGGTGGGAAAATCCGCCATTTTGAAACGTGATTTTAGTGAGGTTCCGATCGTCCGATTTTGGTAAACTTTGCATATGTTAAAATTCATATTTTTTTAAGTAGAATTCCATCAAAAAACGTTTTCTTGCAATTTTTTTGAGGTCATCACGTAAATTGACTGGACTATTAGTGTTTGAGTAGAAAACATGAATAACCTCAAGTGGGTTTGTACCCAGAACTTTTCACATCGTGCTTAAGCTTTAAATCTTTTGGCCAATCTAATTTAAGACTGATTGCGTCGCCAGGAACCTGTATTACCAAAATTTTAATTTGTTATTAATCCGTAGAAGCACTGCCATTTTTAGAAAATTCGTTTCTCTTTACTCATGATAACACCTTATCTGTAGTGAGTTATATTTGTACAAAGAAATAATAATCGATTACTTGATTTAAACTTTCCAAAACATTTTTTTATTCAGTTTGAGGCTAGCAATTTATATTCAAAATATTTGTGGAAACATTATTTCTATAATTTTTGTTTGTTTGGGTGTTACGGTATTATTAGGAGCCGTCTATAAATAACGTCATCTGAAAATAGGGGGGAGGGGTCCAGACTGGAAATGGCGGTAGAATAATGTGCATGGGGGGTTGGCGCTGAGATGACGTCATTTTTCAAATTTTGATTCAAAACTAATTTGGATAGGAAAATTGTAAATATTTTATGTGAATTCATTAAATTAGCAATTCATTAAACAGCTTTTAGCAAAGTGATTAGAATTTTAGATTCAGGTTAGAACAAAGCTATAGTAAATGCAGATTTTAATGATAAATTTTTAGATGTGCAGGCAGCGTCAGCGTCCATGTCTGCAGGAAATGTAGGACTACAAAGTCTAAAAGCTCTGGTTCCAGTCGTAGATTAATATTAAATCAGCCCAAAATGGGTTTTAAAACTTAATTTGATTAACTCACTTAAAGAAACCTGTAGTAGGCCATTCCCAAAGACTATGGCAATATTTTGAGAGTTTGTACCTTATTACGTCATTTTTCAATGGTGGGTGAGGGGTCAGGTGGATTATGATGGTAGGGAGAGGGGGGTCCAAAAATGGTCGCGCATTAACTGCGCGAAAGAGTTCCTTAACTGCGCTAATCCCTCTAAGGGTCCCAAAAAATGTTCCTTAGCTGCGCGAAGTTCACGCCAGGTAGGGGTGAGTTACCGGCAGAAGGAATGTTCTTGTTTACGTGACATCATACCGCAAACCATTATTGACAGATTACAATTTGTAAAGTGCGTTTCGAGCAAAATCTATCTTGTGTAGATGCCTTGATTATGATTGTGATCATGACGTTATTTTTTGAATAAAGATATAAGTGGGTTTTTAAATTTCTGAATTTTTATTGCAGTACCTTCCTTGATCCTATTTACATTTTATTTATTGTAGTCGTATTACTATGCCATCACAGAAAACAATTTGGAAGATTAACATTTTCTTTCAGGGAACATACGCATAAAGGTATGAAACATTAATACTAATTGATAAATGTTTTTTTTTCACAGTAATGGGATTTAATTTGAAAATACGGTTTACTTATTTTTCCGTTCAGAGTAGTTTATTGTGAAAATCAACAATACTTTATAAAACCCCATATTGCTATGTTATTTTTAACGTAGCCTATGCGATTGAATAACATGCACTTTGGTCGCCGCGCCGTCTTGAAGCCATAATATTTTCCTATATAATCCCCAAAAAGGTGCATTTTATTTTCATTAACACGTTCTATACATTTTATTTTATTTTCATTACACACTTAAATACGCTACCTCAGTTCGAAATAAACTGTTGAGCACTTTGTTCCTTTTCTAGTAGAACATAAAATCCGTAATGAATGCACTATCTGCAGATGACTTGGGCTTTGACAAATTCTTAAATGCTCACATCTAAGAATTCTACAGTCAAAGAGGGCCGCCATTTCGCGCAGTTAAGGAACGTATCTGGTGGCTACCTGAAGTAGTTCGCGCAGTTCAGGAATACCCGACTACCTGACTCAGGGCATTTCACGCAGTTAATGCCCGCCCCCAAAAATGGCCAAAAAGCGATTACGTAATTTATGGACGGCCCCTTCCCATTGACTATGATAACAGACTTCTGTATTCAAAGCCAATGGTGTTTCCTCGATCTCCCTGATATACAACCAACGACAAGGGCGTGACGTTATCGCTGTTGTTTGCCCGTGTGTAGGTGCGATGATTGAGTTACAGGACACCGGAAGTGACCTGTCTGTGGCGGAAGTCACTCCCTGGAGGCGGTTAGTTCCGCTCGAACACCGTCGCCGTCGCCGCGCCGGGTGCAGACCGCAGGAACATCGGAGGAAGCGCTGCTTGGCAAGGAATTGAAAATTACAGCATTGTTAAGGAATTGGTAATTGAGGGTAACAATTTGTCTTCGCAATTTCGCTTTCAAAAATCGAGAGTTGCAGCTACGTACCTCCTTTAATTAAATTTCTTTGGTTGTCTGGGTTAAACTCTTTCGTATGGTCATCGAAGAAGGGGTTTAGGCAGTGACTGTCAACTTTATTGGACACAACGCTGTTGGATCCAGTTGTCGTATCTCAAAAAAATGACACTCAGAACGATTTTTGAAGTAAATAAATTTGACTCTTGAAGACCACTGTTAAAAATATTGCAGGTTTTTGATTTTTACCAGCGTTTACACGTTTTGTTGCATGAATTACGTAAAATGACAAAATTCTTTTACCATTCAACAAAATTCGAGGACCACCAGAAGTTCATCTAAGATTTTATTAAGTAACAAAATTTATAGATTGAAAGTATATGTATAAATAGAATAAGTATATAGAAGAATAGAATATATAGAAGAAAGTATAAATTTATATGAAAGTAACCTGTAGAAACCAGTTTTATTATAACTCTATTTCCATATATAATAAAAATAACACATTTATTGACTTAAATTCAGAAGTTATCAAATTAAAAAAAAGTATTAAATGTTAATAGGTTAATTTATTGAGGGTAAAATTGTTACTTAGTTTTGTAAGCGTATTTTTGTCATTGGGTATCTATTTAAATTATATTGTTCAGTGTAGAAATGTAATGGTTTTAATTCAAATGTTTGTGTGTCAAGATAGAGCTGCAGTATTTTGCGATGGATACTTGACTTGAACAGCAAATTAAAATGGAAACCAATTGACTGTGAACACTTTGTACGAGTAACAAAATAATAATATATATGTTTTATAATCCACGCGTGCGATTTGCACTTGGATTACTATATTATAAATTTGTAATTTGTAATCTTTGAAAAATAAAATGAATATAGAATTTGAATTTATTGCAAAATTGTGACACGTGTTTAATTCTGAAAAATTCAACTTTTATTGGGTACACATTATCACAGGCCTGGAGCTTCCCCATATATTTGCAGATCTGAACCGATTTTGTAACACACATTTAAAAAACTTACGATTGCCAGCTAAACAAATCGTAACAGTGCTAGCCGAGGAGGTATGGCAGGTGGAGTGATAAGAGGTTTGATGACAAGGCTTTTAATAATATGATGCCGACTACTGCCCGGAACGACCAATGTTGTCGTCCGTTCTTGTTTGCTTGCTTGTTTGCACAATTATCTCTAAAACGGCTCCGAGGATTTCCTTCAAAGTCAGGAAATAAGTATGATTCAAAAACGTGTTCTATGCAAATAACTCGGCCAGAGAAAATCATATAACGTAATAAAAATTAATTTTAAAGTTGTAAAATTTTAACATTGGCCTTATGAGTTACCGTGATAGTAACGAAATAAACAAGGAAAGTGTAAACAAATTAAGTAATCATAACAGCTGTTTGCAAACTACGGCCATCTAGGGAGAATACAGCGTCTGGCATAAATATTGCGTAGAGTAATAAAAAGATTTTTATTTATAAATTTTATGACACTGAAATATTTGATAGTAGTTAGATTAACTGATAAACATGAAAAAACATTGCACTAAGTACTATTTTGTAATAGAGTACGCGACACCTGTTACGGACTCCTGCATATACACTGATGTAAATTTATACAGCTGTCATAAATTTTAAACATACTGCATTTAACAAACTTTGCTCATAAAGTATGAGTACTTTCAATTTTCAAACATAAAAAATCTGTGACATACACTGATACACTACTGAAAGTAAAAATAAAACAACGAATATTCTGGTTTTTTTAAATATAGGTTTATCCTTTCTTATCTGATCATTTAAAAATAACCATGCGATTCTTCGGGCGCTCTTGTGTTGTACGTTTTATTTCTTTTCTCCTCTCTCGGCCAGAAATATCCCACGAAGTCGCCAAATGGAGAACCGATTAATTGCGTGACCACAGCGATAAAACCCGGCGCCAAAATATCCGTCTCTGTCGAGTTGCCGTCGAACTCAGCCCGACTGGTCCGCAGGTATGTTCCGATACAGACTTCGATCCGATATTTGGTATCGAATCAGTATTGAAAGTAAAGTATCGATACTCCGATATTATCGGATCCGAAGTATCGATACCGTGAGTATCGGTAGTAGTGAGTATCGATATCGGATCAAAAGATGCCAGGAAAAAACTAAAAATTAATAAGTTCATATTAAAGTACCTGGTGGACCGAGCCTTGCTCGGTGTTATTTCATGTTTACCAGTTCATCCAGTTACTATAAAATATTTCAATGTCATAAAATTGATAAATAGAAACCTTTTTTATTGCTCCATGGACTCTTCATCCCACTTGCTGTATTTTCCCTTAATGGCTGTAGATTCCAAACAGCTGTTATGATTACTTCATTTGTTTACACTTTCCTTGTTTATTTTCGTTGCTATCACGGCAACCCATAAGGCCAATGTTAAAATTTTACAACTTTAAAATTCGATTTATTACGATATTAGATTTTCTCTGGCCAAGTAATCTGCATAAAAGACGTTTTTGAGTCATAAATTACTTATTTCCAGACTTTGAAGAAAATCCTCGGAGCCGTTTTTGAGATCGTTGTGCAAGCAAGCAAGCATACATACATACATACAAGATAACACTGCTCGTATAAGAGTATAGGATTAGGTAGTGTTAACTGTTAATACGGAATCTTAAAACAAAATAATGCTTCATGACGTATTTTGAAACGTGGTCCGTCGGGCTGCACTTATTTGCGGTGTCGCAGGAGCGCTTTCGGCCTCTCACCATTACGCTGCCATTACTGCTCCTAATCTCGGATCCCACATCTTGCGTATATAAAGGTTTTGACCAGTTACTAGAATGTTCAAAATGGTCAGAATGGTTAAGAATGGTCAGAATAGTTCAGAATGGTCAAAACCTTTATGTACGCAAGATGTGGGATCCGAGATTAGCGCTCCTGCGACACCGCAAATAAGTGCAGCCCGACGGACCACGTTTCAAATACGTCATGTGTCATCGGCGCACGGACCACAACATCTTCATCAAATTAATGCTATTTAAATAACTGATACACTAAACATTTTAATCATTACATGTTATTAGAAAAAATTGTACTTTTAAACTTGAATTTGCTCATTTATTTTACGTGACAATCTTTAGAATAATTCTTCCTTTGTGCATGTCCAATTACTATCTTATAACTTTTTCCAGATTATTGAAGATTGTCTATTGTCTTTTTAATTTGTAAAGGAATAGGTGGGGGTGGGGTAACAAAAATTATATACAAATCAATTATAAAACAGTAAAATTTTACGTTAAAAACACAGTTGTAATAAAGTAAATAATAAACAATAAATTATAGGAACAAAAAAACACGAAGTGGAAGATTGCTTAAATTCGAAAATTGTTGGCCAGATAGATTATCATAAATCTTTCCTCCTCTGACGCGTATGATAATTTTTATACGATTCGATACTTTTGATCCGATAATCCAAACTTTCTTTCGATATCACAGTAATATCGAATGAGTCGATACGATACTGATACCGTGAATATCGAAAGAGAAGTATCGATACGTACTAGTATCGGAACGTCCCTACTGGTCCGCTCCATCTTCAGCTCCACTCGGCTCCACTTCCTACTGCGGAATCCTCTCTGTACTTGCTAGATAAGTCAGGGTGACTCGGTGACTCAGAACCAGGGTGACCAGACGTCCGGCTTGAGGAGGACATGTCCTCTTTTTTAACACTTGTCCTCCTGTCCTCCCGGATTTCAAAAAATAGGTATGTAAAATGTCCGGCTTTTTCAAAATCCAAGACAGATATTTTAAAAACTATAATTACCATACATAAATAGGCTTCTGCCATAGTAAAGTACACCCAAGGACGGTGATGCTGCTTAAAGCAGGCACGGAGTTGTATGGTGTAGTTGTCGCGTTGTGAGTATGCCGATTTGCGAGCGTACCTAGTGTCGCTTGCCTGTAGGCTAGTACGCGGCCGGCGGCAAGACGCAAGGCTACTGTAGACTGGATGGTAGACTGCGAGGGCGGATAGAATACTAGATAGACTTATTATGTATTTTTTGTATTAAGGTCTAAAACCTTAGTATACCTTTAATACTTACACCTTTATTGCCATTTTTTTAGTACCTTTATTACCATTTTTAGTACCTTAAGTGTATACCTTTAGTATTACACTCATATGCATTAGAAGCTGAATTTACAGAGTATTGGTAACTTCAAAGTTCAAATAACAGATTAGGCCTAATTGAAAGTTATTGGTTTCACAATACAGATTTTTCGTATACTTTTCAACAGGATTGTGAGTTTTTACATGTTTTTAAAATATTTCAGACTGTTATGAATGCATTCAAGACATAATATGCATTTTTGTATTATGAGAACTACAATCCATTCATACATTTTACTTCGCTGTTATGGTTGTAATTACAAAAGTGTTTGATACTTACTTCGGTTTTTTTAATCATCCACTGTATTATTTTTTATTCACATTTCTAAATACCATTAGTTAATACATAATCATTTTTTATTAATGGCTAATACCTTTATCTTGTATTACTATATCAGGTAAAAGAGTTTATGTTTTATTTACGTTTCATTAAAACAGAACAAGTGTGTTTTTATTTTTCCGCTATACAGTAGCAAATAAGTTTTTTTAATATTAAGGACAACTATACCTTTGCATATTACTCTATTGTAGTTGTATTCTCTTAAAAATAAAGGTGTTTATTCGGAAATCTATCGTTGTCCTCCTTTCTTAGCAAATGTCCTCATATTCCAACCCAATTGTCCTACTTGTCACAATTTTCATCTGGTCACCCTGCTCAGAACGCTCCTAAACAGCTTGAATTTATTTTTGACTTAAACCCACAGAAAGGAAGATGTGTTCCGGTGAACCAATAGGCTACAACTTATACGACAATAACTTACCAGCAATGAAAATATGATAGACTAAACATGGGATTCGAATTTTATTTACCCTAAATCCGGAGACAATGTAAGTAATGGCATAAACCGTAACTTCAACTGAGAATGTTTGATTAATTGTTTGCATTAATTATACTGTTGGATATTAATCATTGATCAGTGAACAATTTTTTTAAATTATTAGTGGAGTTATCGCAAGGAATAGGATATTGGACATAATAATTTTCATCATTGATCAGTTTTTAAATTATTTTTTAGGTTAATCTTAAAGCTGGAAGTTCCTTGAAAAGTAAAAGTTAGGCTTCTTTATCTCCTCGATAAAAGAACATAACAATGAGTTTCCTTTAATGTAGGGCTACCTACGAGTCCCAAGGGAAAATTCAAGGATATCTCGACGGAGAAAATGAAAAATTCATAAAAACTACATAAAAAAGGCATAGGTATTTCTTTTGTAACTTACTCTGCTTCATATAATGCAGTATCAACAAATTGTTAATCAGGCAAATCCCATGACTTATTGTTTACACCGATAAAACATGTGGGTCTAAGGCTAAGCTTCGCGGCAGCCATCGCCGAGATTTTGGCAAATCAGAGAAGATAGCACGATTTTTAAATCTGCCTTCGCCACATCCTTGAATTTTCACTCACTGATTCCTCCAAACAATAAAAACAATCTCCCACATATCATATCTCTTGCCCAAACAAGTCTTCAGGAAAGACAAAATAACTTGATAACAGATCATAAACAACCCACCAAGTTCAATTTGACACTGCTAATTCGTAGATTTTTAGATTAGATTAGATTGGATTAGATTAGATTAAATTACCAATAAGACGCCGCGCCGACCACCATTCCATTTTTAGGCGAATACGAGTGTGAGTGTAGGATGATTGTGGCGCGATCTTGTAGACTGACTAAGGCCGACATGTTCCTCCGGAAAAAAACAACAACCTCTTTGGTTGTACAGTACCATCCTCTAGGAGTACAACCTCTTTGGCTGTACTCTCTCTGTGGTTGTACAGTAATATGATTTACGTATCCAATCTACAGCAGGTTTTTTGAAAACCTGGAAGGAATCGGCAACATGACATAATTTATAAATCGCTTTTCAGGATCTAATTAGACCAAATGTATTGAAATATTGTCTTTTCAATAGGCTTTATGCAGAAAATCAGCTTTTGCTAATTTAGATAAAAGCCGAGATTTAATTATGGGTGGCGAAGCTAATCATACAGCTGAGTATTGTAGGTCTATGCAGTTCGAATTAATATAATCTCAAGAAGTCATTGACTGCTCGACTGCTGGGTTGATCTATGATGTACCCAATTGTTCAATGAGTCCTTGAAGAAGGATACAAAGGCAATTACCGTCAGGATGGTGCGGAACGGAGCGATCTGGGGTACAAAGGAGTACACACACACGCACACACACACCCACTGTGTACGCACACACACCCACGGTTTACGCACACACACCAACTACGCGCACACACACACACACACACACACGCACACACGCACACATACCCTCTGTGTACGCACACACACCCACTGTGTACGCACGTCTGTGTGCGTGCGGCCCAGGTTCCCAGGCCGGTTTCTCACCCAGTCCGCCATTAGTATTCACTGATACCGCCAATTAGAGCAGTGCACGCGGTTGTGGACGAGGGCGTCCGGCCGTGGTTCTACAGCGGGCAAGCGAGTAGGAGGAGGCAATGGCCACTGGGTGAAAAGTCGGAGGGAATATTTAAATACACGTGGGATATCACAGGGCCTAAAGGACTGGGAGCAGTAAACGAGTGGAGGCGGAATATAGCAATAAGCGACAGCTTCATCATGCGCTGATTTTTTAAGAAAACCCTAAATTGTGCAGGCCCTACTTATTTTTCATCATCCTAACACAGAAACATCTGTTTTCAGTTCCTTTTTTTGGCTCGAAAGTTACTCATAGCCGTCCTAGTCTGGCAAAAACCTTTTTCATCATACTAACACAGAAACATCTGTTTTCAATTGACCTTTTTGTTGGCTCGAAAGTTACCCATTGCTGGATAAACTTTTAAGGCCGGATAAAACGGAAGTAATCAATCAGCTGACTTGCAGCAAACCGACGTTTAATGCTTGTTTATTGGTTTCTTTTTAGAGGAATGTAGTGGCAGCACTGCATCCGTAACAAATTTTTGTTCTGTTTGTTATAGGTTAGGCTTGAAGGTTTGAGAAACGTATGTTTGTGCGGACTACGTTATGATTGAAAGTTCAAACTCAAATTCGAAGAAGCAGACCTAACATGAATCGGTGTGGAACAATCAGCTGATGGAATATAAGTCAACTCACATCGAAAAACTGAAACATGAATTGTAATGCAACAATAAGCTAATGTGCAAATTACATTATTTCTATTATGACACTTCTTTCGTCAATGCTGAGCTATCATGGGTCTAAAACCTGTATTCTAAAGTGAATCCTGTATTCTAAATTTTTATTAGATAACTGGTTGGTTTTTGGTTTTGTAATGTACATCATTATAATGTTTATTGTAATACCATAATTGGTGCTTATTACAATATTGCAATGGTCGTAGATCAAATACAAGTTGTGCTTCAGGATGAAAAAAATAAAGTAAAACTGTACACTTAATGAAAAACTGGACTCGTCCGGAAACCTGCCCGCTGCGCAGGTGGATTGTAATAAATAGTTTCCCCCTTCGTTTAATTAGCAATGCGAACAATGACCGGTTCTAGTGGGCGTTTACACACACTCACACATTCACACTCACACACTCACACTCACACACACTCACTCACACACACACACACACACACTCACACACACTCACACACACTCACACCTGAGATGGTCATTGCTCCCAGCTCGCGCCTGATGCTGTTTTGATTGGGAACAACGGTACCGTCTGGAGTCTGAGGTAACGCACGATCGAGGATCCATCGCGGCCACAACTCCTCACCTCCTTAACCCACAATGGATGTAACGGTGGGTGGGTATCGGTGGACGTGGGCATCGAAATGGAGGAATCATAGGCTATCAATAACGGAGGCTTATTCATTAAATCGGAAGATTTATTGAACAATTGATGTGTATTATTGCTTTCTTTGAGCGGTCTATTGTATTACTCGAGCAATTATAGTTCGAACCAAAACACAAGGCCCACACCGACCATAAGCCCAATGATAACATTAACATTGGTCCTACCACAGATAAGCGCAGATATTCGTTTATCTGTGGTCTTACGGACGGTCTGGGCCTTATGATTAGATTTCACTTATAATATTTTTAGTCTCACCATTTTTGCAATTTGTGATTGTAGTCTATGATTCATCGACATCCAATCGACATCCAATATAAAATATAATATTTATTTTTAAATAAAAGTGAAGTGTTTGAAGGAGGTTTGAAAACTCTATAGATCCCGAAACTGGATTGAAGTATCATCTTCGAGGATAATATTTTGTAGTTTTTTAGTCTACCTAAATAGGCTGTATTATCTAAAAAAAAACTGTATTATCTAAAAACTGTTTACCTAAAAATTGTATTATTGAAACAAGAGAATATTAGATTTTTTGTTGTATCGTGTACTGTGTACTGATGTAACTGATGTACCGTTAAGTACTGATTTCAGACTTGAATATGGGTTGGTGTACATAAATACCTCATATAATTATTCCTTGATATTAATAATATTAGTTCAATTTCATATTATATTACCGACAGATGAATAGAGTGATAAGTATTGCAAATGATCGTACAGTTGACATTATTCTGGGAGAAAATTCTTCTAAAACATAAAATTACAGCACTTAACTATGACTAAACTAGTGCATGAAAACCGGGAGACATTCTTGTTTGTCTGGAGTGTTGAATCAAAATGTTGAAGCGAGAAGCATAATTGCGGAAACAAGAGACTCATTAGAGGCAGCCGGGAGTGCAGCAGCGGCATATCTGCACTGGTGTATGCGGTTGCACAATATCTTGTATAACCGTGCGGGTACAGAGTGCGGGTACACTGGCAGAGGTAGGGAGGCATTCCGTGCCAAGAAAGGTTACATCCGACCCGCCCGAATGGTCCGACCGCCAGCCTACTTTTACTTTCGTCGTTTTGGTAACAGTGCATTTCTCCCACCTCGTTGGACAGAGACAAAGAAAAATGAAGGAACACATTCATAACATAATTCATTAATAATTGATTGAGTAATGGGCTGTGTTCGTAAGAGCAAGATTGTAAAATTGGTCAAAAGCAAAATCGTCAAAATATTTTGGGAGAGTTTGAAACATAATCGGTTTTAACAAGTATCTTGCATGTCATTTGGTTATTGTAAGTAAAAATGATGGTTAAAAACCAGTCGTACTGAGTCTGCTACAAGAATCTCAGAAACGGAAGTGTGTGCAAGGAACCCCTCTTCAGATTAATATCCTGCTGGTGTTCTTGGTTTTAATTTTCAAAAACGAGTACGTACGCAAAACGCTGACGTGAGTGAGTGCATTTCAATTTCAAGGGACTTTAATTGCCCATTTAAAAATCAAAATTCCTAAAATTTGAATTTCTCTTTCCCAATAGGCCCTAAATAAGAAGCGTAGAGGCGTTCCATTTCTTCTCCCGACTAACTTTCCAATCAGATAATACAAAATACAGTACACCTCGGATCATCCGGATTAATGTGTCAGAACACCGATCCGGATAACGAAAAATCCGGATAATCCGTGGTCATTACAATATTGTCTAAATAGCAATCACGTACCTTAGCCCCAACAAAATTGATGCTGCAAACGAAGTATCAAGACTGTACAACATGTTATTCTTTCAAGCTCGTTCCGCATAAGTACCATTTTACTAACTGCGCTCGATTCTTCCTGTCACCGTTCTTGTCCCAACACCCACTTCCTTAGTTAAAGTTTACTTGATTCTCCTGCGTCAAGTCTTTTGACAGCGTTTAGTTTCTGTTCTAAAGTTAAAACAATTTTTCCCCTTTTACAACCACCCATTTTGAAATTCAATATCAGTTGACATAAAAAGTTCACAACTGTAAACACTTAAAGTGACAGCAATGACCTAGCCCGTAAAATTACCGCAGGCTAAGCTTATGTTGATTACTGCTAGCGCCCCAAGTAGCAAACCAAAAGAGAAAAGACAACATTCATGGAAATGCTGTAGTGTGCTGTTTTGGTGATGCGACTCCTTTAATTATCGTGATTCCAAATGAGAACAGTAATGTATTGTATTTGTAGTTTATTTATAGAAGGCGCATTTCACTCGTGAACTCACTAAAATCACTTTTTGTCGTGATTTAAATTTTTTAATTTCTCGGATGGACCGGTCCGGATAATCCGGGATCCGGATAATGTGGGGTCCGGATAATCCGAGGTGTACTGTAATATCCCACCAAATTGATAAATTGGAAATACAATTGCAATTGCTAGAGTGCTCAATCTCCTTCAGATTTCGTTCATTAAAGAGTTGTGCTCAAACATTAGGAGCGCGGGCTTAAAACTTCCGTGTTTTTATTCCTTTAATAAAAAGTATCTGCAATTATATTTAGAGCTTATATGGCCTTTTGAGCCCAAAACCTCACATAAAAAATAAAGTCATTAAATATTGTAAGACTTTATTACTTATTGTGTAACCGTGAGGACAGCTCAAAATGATTTAAACATGAAGAATCAGTCAGTACATGTCCTTAAGGAAAATTGTATTAAAATATTATTATTATTTAGTAAGGAACCTGCGCAACAAAGCCATTGTAGGTTGTTATTATGTATCAATAATTGTAATTTGATTGGTAAAGGTGGATGGTGTTGAACGAGGCCTTTTACTCAAATATGGTGTTGATAGGGCACTGTCCCTTGAGAATGGGATGGCTGGTTTTTGGTACTAGGTACAGTACTTAATCATTACCTAATGGTTGAGTTGATATTTGCTGTAAATAGAGTAAAGTTCTTTCATTTTCTTGTAACAAATGGACAAGCGCTGCTCAGCAGCTTTGATGAATCGTTAACTGTGACAACATATTCCTTAAAATTTCTATTTATATGTTATAAACTCAAGTATTTTCTTTTATTTGTGTCCTAAGGGAATATTGTATTAAAAAACCTAATATTCTTCCCTAATTTCTTTATCGAAACCTGTAACTCAAGTGAGGTGTTTATAGGTGTCATGCTTATGGCTTCCTCAAAAGTGCCTGCGTAAATGGGATCGAAATATTGATAGGGAGTTCTAACTGAAACTTAATAAGCATAATATGCTCCAAACCTATACTGCCCTACTATTTTATTAAAATCATGCTTATTTGTTATCTGCATGTTATCGAATAATTCTGAGTTACCAATGTTCTTTGTTTTCGAAACAATAGTTTCGTCATAATAAACCCGTATAATGCAGTTATAATTATTTGTATAAAAAGATTTCCTCTTTAAAAAATAAATCGTAATTAATTCTATTTCCAATAAACATATCAACCTTAATTTTTATACAGCGAGTACGGAGTGTATTCATTTAGCCCGCGGCCTACAGGGGCATGCGGCAACCAGTTTCTCCAATGCGTGAACTGGTTCTTCTCTTCCCGTCTATTAAACGCGTCCGATGAAATGGAAAGTTTTTCATATTTTAAAGCAATAATATCGGCTTTCTCAGAAATTAGCGGCAACTTTCTGCCTCGATTCTCTGACACTCTTCCTCCCGCCTCTAGATACGTTTACTTTTACTTTCAAATGTTTTTACCGTGTTACTTCAGGCAGAAGGGAAAGTTTGTTTTGAGATTGATTTGTTGGATAATTTTGATTAGTGCTGAGTGTTTATGTCAAGGTAAGTGGGATTTCTATCGCTGATAATTTTTTAGTTAGGGTTTTTGGGTTTATGGAATTTTTAGACGGTATCACATTCTAGAGCAACAAAGCCATGATTTTTAATGTAATAAGAATATTCTCTCAATTTATTGTTTTACTTATACCGGGTGTCTCACCTAAAGTGAACCAATAGCTAACTTTTTTATTATAAATCTGACAAAGAACTTCTTATGGGGCACTTCCCTTAATTTTTAACGCTGCTTTTTGGAGTCACTTCAGAATTTAAAAATATGGCCGCTATTTCCCAATATGGCGGACAACTTTGATTTTTCTTATGGAACACCCTATATTTTAGGGCGTTTTTGGATTTTTTGCTTAATTTTAGGAACTTTTTATCGTTTATAATTTCTTTCTAAACCCAACGGTTAAGGAGGTATGATCAAATAAAGTTAGATTTTTTCCCATTTAAAATGCATTGGGGCATTTTTTGTAGTCTGGTATATCGAAAACGGTTGGGATTAATAAAAGATACCAAAGAATAAAAGTGCCCAAAATGTTAGTTTAGTTGAGGTTTAAGCATAAAATAATTTTTAGTCGAGATTTAATCGTGGGGATGTGTTATTTTGAATATGATTTTACTCCATAATTAATACATGGGATGGCACAGTTAAATGGACACAATGCATTTTAAACGGGGAAAAATCTAACTTTAACTGCTCATATCTCCTGAACCATTGAGTTTAGGAAAAAATTAGCAAGAATAAAAAGTTCCTAAAATTAAGCGTAAAATCCAAAAATGCCCTAAAATATAGGGTATTCCATAAGAAAAATCAAAGTTGTCCGCCATATTGGAAAATGGCGGCCATATTTTTAAATTTCAAAGTGACTCCGAAATGCAGCGTTAAAAATTAAGGGAAGTGCCCCATAAGAAGTTCTTTGTCAGATTTATAATAAAAAAGTTAATAGCTATTGGTTCACTTTAGGTGAGACACCCGGTATATGTATCAATAAATAAGGTTTTCATTTGACATATTCCTAATAATATCCAACCCAAGTAGGCCTACCGTTCATAGTTGAATATAACGTTAAACATAAGTAATCGTAATTTTAATTAAAACGTTTATGCTTTTTGATACTGACTGATAACCAAATATCTTTATCTCTCATTGCAGTCTTTCCTTTACAACACAGTAGAAATCTCTAAAACCAGTGAAATTGAACCTGGAGAGATGGTATCTGGTATTCGTGCGGCTCTGGATAAATCTTCTATAACTCTTCACTGAAATCTTCCGTCTGCACGCACTGATTCCCATTTCGTAAACACGTGTTTAGACTTCGCCATTTTCAGTGATGTAGTTGATGCAGCCGAAACACGTGTTCTACGAAATGTAAATCAGTGCGTGAAGACAGACGATTTCAGTGAAGATGATATAGAAGAAATTGAACTTCTTCAACAAACATTTTTAATTGAACTTTTTTTATGGAAAATAATGGTCAAAAAGCTGTTTGATGTCAGAGGCGGAAATAGTTGCCTAGACCTGGATAGCATTTTAGTGCCTAAAATGCTATATAAGTGTCTAAAAACTCAAGAGTCTACATACACTTATAGCTCTTAAACTTATGGCTTGGTGTATTTGGTTTACCAATAAAATTTGAAATATTTCTATTTAGAAAGTATGATTTTAACTTAGTAGTTTCATTACTTATAAACTCTCCAAGAAAAGTCTTTTCTTCAATCATCTCCATTTTTATCGGATTAATATTTGACACAATTGAAGGAAACAATTTGAATTGGCCGCTAACTTTTAAATACATTGAAAATAAAATAACTCTTTTTAAAATGAGTTACTATGAAGATGTAAGTGCCAAATTAATTCCGGCTGTAATATTTTTCACCCTTAAAAAGTATCGATACTAATAATTTATTTTTGGTAAAAAAAAACAACCGACTTCAAACGCTCTAAAAAGTATGAAATAATTTTATTTTATAAGTCAAATTTCGTAATATCCAAGCTCACGTATTTCAAGTCGGCGCGGCTCTATCAATATATGAAATACTCAACTGTGAGTAGTGATTAAATATCTCAGTTTAATCTCAATTATAATAATTGCGGGATAAAATTTCAGTCGTCAACTCGAACAGTTTGATTTAAAATACAATTTTTACAGTATTGTAGACCCAAGACCCACAAGTAAATTCTCTAGTCTAAATTTAAAACTCTCCTCTCTTATTTATATGAAATTAACACACAATTTTTATTTTAATGTTACATTCAAGTACCGGTAAGCCATACAACAAATACATTCTTCAAATGTTATTAAAACTTCGAGCTATTCTGCCAAGAAGATACATAACTAAGATGCAATATAGAGCCGCGCCGACTTGAAATACGTGAGCTTGGATATTACGAAATTTGACTTATAAAATAAAATTATTTCATACTTTTTAGAGCGTTTGAAGTCGGTTGTTTTTTTTTACCAAAAATAAATTATTTCATACTTTTTAGTGGACGTTTTTGTCTTCTATGTTTGATTTCGATTTATTCAATAATAGTTGTAGGATACCATTAATACTCCACTCCAGTTCATTTCGCTGATGACTCAATCACTTGATAGATTTCTAAACTGTACTACTGTATTTGCTGAACTCATTTTTTGGACAGGTTAGAACAGTCTCTTGTACAGCGAAGTCTCAGGTAAATAATAATGTATATATAGTACACATTATAATTTGTTATAGTCTCCACGTGTCCAGCTATTTATTACTTATGCGCTATGCATATGGCCACATGTTTGTAAACATCTCATTTTATAAGGGATTTTAAAAGCCTATACATGTGCTTTACAGATCAGTCCTATATGGGCCAAATACATTACTGGCAAATTCTCAGCTTAATAGGTTCGTAATTTTCACATTTGACGTGCATTCAAATCCATATTTACATTGTAAAACAATATTTAAATGTTCACAGCATTTCACTAATGTACTGTGAGCAAAAAAATTATTTAAACAGTTAGTTGTTCTATATAACATAGATAAGCCACCAGACATTAAAGATTTTGAGGGTGTAAAATTGTCTGACACCGAGTATGTTCCAGTTCTTCAACATTGGCCGTTTAAGAGATATTAATGTATAGTCAATTTTTTTGTTAGCTCGAAACAGCTGATCTTGATCCTGCTCAATGCAAAATATTTTCAGGTGTATTTTTTTTATTTTGTGTCTTTCTACGCCAGTGGCATTTTTTAACTGTATTTTAAGAACTGGAATAGATTGCCTCTGTGCTTAGCTCAATCTATTTATTAGTTTTTGCGCGTTTCTATCCTAAAGACACAAACAGATATATCAGACAAAGTTTACTATTTAATGTATTTACGCTTTTTTTGCTTTACAAACTCACGACCACAACATTGCAATTTTGGGAGAATACTCAAAACAATTTTTAAAGCAGATAAACCAAACATTAAAAACCTTATCCCTTCAGCACAGCCTTGGAACATTTCTGAAATTCTGATACGCGGCGGTCATATTATGAATTATCTCACGTGCACAATTACAATCTTCTATTGAATTGATTGAACCCTCGAATTTGGCGACAGATTTTCTCGGACAGTTTACTGTAGAGGTTTTTATTACAAGATAACCATGTGCTTGGCACCTGGAAAATGGAAAATGAGTTAATTTAAGTACATTTGCAAAACTGTCCAGGGGCTCACTCATAAGATCGATCTAGTCTTGAATTACGATGCTTGCACGTTAGCACTATAAGTTGTCCAATAAGATATATAAAAATAATGTTTCGCATGTTTCAACCTGTGAAACACGAACTCACAATGACCAATGACTTGCAAAGCCTGTTGGGGATTTTTTCAGTGGAAACTGCAAGAGCGCTCACATATGACAAGTCACAAAAATTCCTCTTTGTACGACGATGACATTATTTTTTATGGCCATTTAAAATTAACTGGTGTGCTATAGAAGCAATCTATGATGGGCTTAAGTTCTTTCACAAGATCCAAGTTTCCGATGTATTTCTGAGGTATTCCTAGGCCACACTAAAACGTTAAGATTTAGACTTGCTCTTCTTCATTCATGTTTTTTGGTTTACACTTTTTTTATTTAAGTAATAAAAATAATGGAATTGACTGTGTTTGAATCTACATATAATTAATTCATAACCTAGAAGACAAACTGTTTTGACATTATATAGACATGAAGCAGCTGATCATTTGCTCTATAATTATAAATTTAATTTGAAGGATGTAACAGCTGTAATAAAATAAACCTGACTTATCCCTGTTCACCTTAGCTTTGTTTTGTAAACAACAAGTATTTGAAAATGTTGAATATTTGAGGTTTTTTGGACTTTTCTCCTAAATAAATATTTCAATGAAACAAAATGTTATATATGGGACCTACGGGAAACCATTCCGGTTATTTTGGTAGTAGAATCACGTTGATTGGTAAAAGTATCGCAGAAAAATCGGTGAACATCCCTAGAAAAAAAAAAAAAAAAAACATCTCCCAAGACGAATTGAGAACCTCCTCCTTTTGTTGGTGGGGGAAGTCGGTTAAAAAATGTAATGATTCATATTTAGTAGAACAACTGGCTAAATCAGATGTTATGGCTAATTTTTTTCATAACTATAACAAGAGCAGTTCAAAGGGCTGTAAGCCTGAAACTGGATTTTCCCCAGTCTTGTCACCAGCTGCAATCGAATCCTCGTGGCCAAAACCCCTGTATAAAATAAAATAATAAAAAATCTTTGGATAAAATGGTATATTTCGCAACAAGGGCCGAAAATGAGGTTTTGGAGGCTCGAGATCGTGTTTCAAATTCGAGACGAAGTCGAGAATTTGGAACGATCGAAAACTACAAAACCCATCGATATAGCAAAAACCAATCGGCTGAGGTGCAAACGCATTGTTTCACGACACTACAAAATGAAATATATACCTTTAATACTGAAAATGTAATTATTTATTTGACACACTTTCTTTGTCATGGTTTCAACAAACACAGCTATGAAAATCATATGATCGCAACTGTCCTGCCTTTAGAACCTATTGAATGCCGTATAATTATGTGATGTTCTCACGCTGTTTCAAACGCTCTGGTGGAAAAGAGCTGGTTTCGGTCACCAAATGACGTTTGCAAAACAGGTGTACGTTGTAGTGTGGTGAAAAAATAATTTTTCCCGAAAAAGAGTGCTTGTTTTAGAGTATGATTTGATGTTGAATTATTTTAGCCAATCACTAAAACTGAACTTGGAGAACATGGCTGTTTGATAAATTATGTTCAGCTCATTCCTCTGTAAAGTGCTACAGTGTGCAACAAAGCAAGGGAAAGCAACTCTTCTCAAAAATGTGTTCTATTTGTGCAATTTAATGCCTTTCGATTTGCTTTAGCCAGATATATAACGTAATCTGCCATAGTTAAATAAATACTTTTGTTAAGATTTTGAGACTAAGCAGCGGCTGCTTGCTTCAAATTAAAATGAGGGATGTTCTGGAGTGCAATGCTTAGTCTCAGACATGCAAGCAGGTTTGTTCATTGTTTATTGTTTTGAACGTACTGTAGAATCGCAAATGCATTTATTTCCGTGTGTTTAGTTGTAATAGACTACAAAGGTTTTTATGGCATAAAATCTTCAAAAGTCACAAAATTTGAACGTAGGCCTATGTATTATTTATTTTTACACTGCAACCTCGAGTTCAGTGGCCGGTTTACATTAAAACATGGACGTAAAAATAAACAGCCCGACAGGAATTTGCAACATTTAAATATTAAAAGTCCTGAATGGGCAGAGGGGCTAAGGTCAAGGCTTCCCCCCACCACGGAACCGTGGGTTTCCAGTGTTGCCACCTGCCCGGTAATAAACGCTCTGCACCATAATTTTACTGGTGTACCATAATTATGTTTGTTGCACAATAATCGAGAATGGAACCGAAAGAACCAAGTCAAGTTTGGAAATAGTTTTATATTAAAATGAAGACATTTACAGTTTCAATTACGTAAATTACAGAAATCAGTGTGTGCATCCATTTAACAATGTAAAGTAATTAATTGTTCGTCTAAAATGACTTAATAAGTTTAAAAGTTTGTCCAAGATAAATATTGAGGAACAAATTTGTTTCCAAGTTTTAATTTTGAAAAATCTCAAAACGAATATTTGCGAATGTTTGTTGCTTAAAACCCAAGCATACCTAACTTCTTTGTTTGAAATTCATTGTTGGTGATGGTGGTTTTATATTTTGATTTGGATTTTTGCGGACATTTGCCATCACTGATTAGTAAAAAACAAGTTTCACGACGTTTCGTGAAACTTGTTTTTTACTAATCAGTGATGGCAAATGTCCGCAAAAATCCAAATCAAAATACATACCTAACTTACAAAACCAAACTCATAAAATACCTTTCGGGCAAGTAAAATTTGAATCTTAAAATTTATTTTCAAAGATATGTTGATAATGATAAATTTTCTAAACATATCCTATCCTATCTAAGGAACATGCCAACTTTAGTCAGTAACAAGGCTACAAGATCGCGCCACTACCATCACGATCATTACACTCATCCTTCACTCATATTCAGGGTAACGTCCTCCATGAGGTACCTGTCTTATTAAAGTGATTAAGTGATTAAGTGATATGTTTGCTGATACAAAACATGTTACAACGACATCCCAACAATGTAGTTCAGCGGTCACCAGGGAGATGATACGATAATTACATTAAACGTACGATAATTTGTCAGCCGCGTACGATAATTCCCCGGCGTGGGTCGTCGTCTCCAGCTGAGCCGCACTCGCGCCGTCCGCCGACCGCGCTCTGGGTTGTCGCTCGCTGTGCTCCGTGTTGCCTGTTCTCTGTTGTCTGTTGCCGGTTGTCTGTTGTCTGTTGTCTGTGAGTGAAGTGTTCCATCGGCTGTGGATACTGTCGCTGTTAACTCATGTAAGTGAGACTGACTTTTAAGAATGCATTTCTAATTTAATTATTTTTATTTTGTACGTATAAATAACGGTTGTTTTGCGATAACTATTGAAGAGACATGATAGGTCACGATCTCGCAAAGTGGTGTTGAACTCTTTTAAAATTAAAGATGAAACCTGATTTATGTAGCGTACATTATTGAACATTATATACTGGTCGTCATGCTGATTTGCCCGTAAAGAGACTGCATACTAGGGGTGTGCGAGTAATAATTTTTGAAGTCGAGTTGAATCGAGTCGAATTTTAAAATACTCGCTCGAGTTTCGAGCTTTTTTTGAGTCGAGTTTTTATTTAGTAACAAAGATAATAGTTTTCCTAAAGTCAGAAATAATAATAATTACTAAAATACAATTAAATACTGTAATGTTATTTATTGAGTGTTATTCTAAGTGTTCTTGAGTTAAGAGCAAGTCTATCAAATAATATAATCTAAATTAAGGCGACTTTATAGTTTAAATCTCTTGAACTTGATTTGGCTATTATGTTTCTAATAAACCATTGACTTTAATTATTAATAGTCAAAGCATTGATTTTATAAAACTTACGTTATATAAAATCAATGGTCAAAGCTAAAACTCAGGCCATCTAATATATATTCCTTCGTAAAGTCTAAATCAATGTCTGGTTAAAAGAGCAGCCTACCTTTTCTTTTTTTCCTTAGATTGACGAAGAGAAGGTACAAGAAACAACTCCTAACTCTAAAAAGGAGTAAAGTGGAATAAATTTATTGATATGAATAGCTTTATTAAAGTAAAACAAAATATTTTTCACCCATATATACAGCTATACCTTTAAATTTTTAAAATTTTTAATTTACAGTATTCACTCTGATCCATTCCGTACTTATTTCAGTCTTCGTGTTATTTTTCAACATCAAGTACGTTGTTGTTCCCATTTGTGGGATGGCGCTTGGGATCAGCTCCTGCCATGGTTCTTTATTGTAAAGATTCACTCATATTTGGATTATTTCTACTTTTATAATGTTTTTTTTTACAATAATTGATCAAAATAAACTTTGTAGTGTTTATGTAAAAATAAACTAACAACACATTTTTAAGTTGTAAACTATATCCAGGAGAAAAATATAAAGTATAATTAAAAAACATGTTTATTATGCCAAAGCTGCTATGAAGTATCTTCATAAGTACACGAAATCATCTGGAATACAGAATTTTAGAATATAAAATCAGTTGTGCCGACTAATAGCCTATAAGATAAAACTATTTTCAAATAATTTAAAATTTAAATAATAACTCTGGCATGTTTAAGTGCCAAGTTTTTCATCATAACATGGTTCATCACATTTCAATTGGTTTATGAATTAAACTGTCATGAAAACGATAGTTATAAAAATGCTTTTAATCACTTACCATTTTAATACGTGGGCCGGAGCGTCACAATGAACTAAATATGTCATATTTTACTAGATTTAATTTAAGAGCTGATAAATTTAATCAGCGCACTTCTTTCTTTGACTTTAAAAGGAAGTATTTGAACTCGTTGGGTTTCAAAGATCAAAGATTGGTATATCATTAAGTAATTATTTCCACGGGGAACAACCAGCGATTTATTATACTTATTTGGAATTTCCCCATTAAATTTGGTTTTCGTTTTTGTTGTCTGAACTAAACATTATGTAAGTTAAATATTAAACCAATAAACTATCTACAGCAAAATATTAAAAAAAATAATTGTTTTACCGCCTCGTTGGTAATGTTGGTTCAATTTACTTAACATAAATTGTTTATATTTTCGATAGTAACATTTATAATTAAATTTGAATAAGAACATTAAATTTGTATTCAGTGGTTGCATATGCTCGACTAATTTTGAGAGAAGATTCATGGATAGAATAACGTAGAATGGTTTAATTTTTCCGATTAGGTATTTTTAAATAATTGAAAACATAAACCTTAAATTTTGTCAAGAGAAATGGATAATTTGGAAGGTTATATTGAATTTATTAATGTTAAAGTAATAACTTCAAATCATACTACATTGAAAGTTCCACCAATTTTGAAAATTAATAGTGAAAAGAAAAAAGTTTGAGTTATGTAACGTTATTGTAATTTTTAGTAGAAGTGGTTATAAGAAGCATGTGTTGGGTTAAACGTAATACTGCCATACAAACGTTTAGTAAGAGTACACCCAAGTGTAATGCAGTAGTCAGCAGACAGGTTCATGACCAGTGTAAGCCACTTATCAACTGCTGGGGTTTCCCTCAAATTCACTGACGTACGTCGACATTTGTCGACATGGCAAAATAATTGAGAATAATCACATTTCTTTCACGTTACAATATTACAACTGACTAATTCTCATATTCGTTTTTAGGAGACACTCATTACTCGGACGGTTAAAGGTTATCTCCAATATCAAAAACATTTCTCTCCTATTTAATAAAAAATAACAATGTGCAAATTGAAAATTCTGAACCCAAAATAACAGTATATTTCATTACAAGGACGCTAAAGTGACGCTTTTCGTACAAGGTCAAGTTTTAAAACCGAGGCTGTAAGCCGAGGTTGAAAAATGACCGAGTAACTAAAAGCAGCTTTTGGTCCGTGTGATTAACTATATTTTCGTTATATTGCTCAATACAATACGTAAACTACTTAAGAAAACCAAAATGTTACAGCTTGTTTACCTTTAAAGATGCCTTCAAAAGATGCCACCGTCTTGTTCTTGCTATTTGGAGCAATCATTTGATTGTCTGTTTCATTTGTGTTAGGGTAGACTGTCAACAATGAACAACTATCGACGTATCGAACGCATGTAATAATCGATTGGTGAAATGAGCGAGTTTCACAAATTGATTAAACTGACAACAATGAATGTTTCGATAATAACGATGAATGTTTCGATTATTTGTAATCGAATGAATATTGTTCGATTATTACGACGTACTCGGCACTTTTTGACTTTTATAGTCCTAGGAGTATAAAGAGTCAGCTGGTATCGAGTAAATCAGCTTTTAATTCCTAGGAATAAAAAGAGTGAATTTAGGTCCGGAAAACATGCATTAAAAACATCTGTTTTTGAAGCAGTATAACGAAAACTAAATTATTTGGCCATCCTACAAGAAGACCCCTCACATTATAATTTCAACTATGAACAGGTATATATAAATAATTTCACCAGTTGTAATTTAATTCTCTCATAGTCATAATGCTTGAATATAAGGCAAGTGTAAGTACAAATTCCCACTAACGGCTTATGAAATATCTTTCACCTCAGAGCGAGAAGTGCGCTAACGTCATTACTTCATCCGAGGTTCTTAGAATACCTAAGAACCCCCTTATAAACTCCTTACAATTTCCTTAAGAAACTCCTTATAAATTCCTTAGATAATTTACAAAGAGTTTTAGCACCTCCAATGCCTCATGACATTAATGTGCAGTAAAATATATGCATTATCGCATAAAGGCCATTTCCTCGAGTAAATCATTCGTTGTAAATTATTTGTTGTGGGCGCTGGAAAACGTGACACAGGCTATGTTACAAAAGCCATAATAGTCTCTTTGCACTAGGCAAACTTGATATTTGTGATTCTTATCCGTAGCTTTTATGCATGTTTGCAGACAATTCAGAACGTAATTAAAAATGTTACTCTTGTATATTTAGGGAGTAAAAAACAAGGTCGCCTTGCCTTGTGTTTACTCCCATTGTACTTTCAACGTTTTCCCCACCTGTACCAAAAAATGAATAAATACGTAAATAGTTATTATTCCACTGTGTTGACTTTATTTCCCGCCGCGAGAGAAATTAGTCTTCTCACACCCGGCGAGGTACAAAGTATTATTTTACTCTCTCTTTACAATATAAGGAATAAACATACGTCTAAACGTAGCCGGTAGGGGGGATGTATTTCCCTGTAGATGTGCACAATTTTTAAATGTGCACAACTTTAATTTTTGTAAAAAAGAAAATCTATTTGAAATATACATACAGGCTTAAGGCAACACAAGGCTATTAGTATTCTATTTCCCTTAATAACTAAACAATCTTTTTATCACACCTTCTTAAAGACCTGGGAAAAGAGCTGGGAAATTCGGCAGTCCAAAACTTCCTTGCGAAATTAAGTATCAAGAGCCAAGAGGCGTGTCTTTCATATTGAACCAAAATTGAATAATGGGACACAATATTACAAAAACGGAATGTTATTTATTAACGATAAAATTACATTTAGTTTGACCAGTTGTACTGAGATTGTGGTTTGATTTACCCAAAAGATAGTTGTGAATTCAACAGCCAAGAGTAGGAAGGGTAAAGACATATGTTGAGATTGGATTAGAGTATTACAGTAATTTAAATTTGGCTGTAACATTACTGCAAAATATACTAATAAAGTATGTAGTTTGAACCGATTGAATAGTGCAAATTACATTCAATTTTAGTTCAACTTTTTAAACTAACTGGCTAGAAATTCCCTACTTTTTGATTTTAAAATCCTAGGGGGGGAGGCTCCTCTCACCCCCTCCCCAGAGCGGCGCCCCTGCCGACAATGTTTATCGTTATAACCCGCTCACTACGATCGGAACCACGCCGCTTGCGTTATCAATTGTATCTCGCAATCGCGCAATTAACGATGGCAGACTTGAGCTTGTGCGGCGGGCTGCCTAGAGCCGTGGGCAGGCGCAGTCCATACAGGACAACAATGGCGCATAACGCGGGCGCATTATCGTTAATGCGGTGAGTGACAAGTTCATTGCACTGCAAGGAAATGAAACTTGCTGGAGTTTTTATAGTCAAAAGGTACCTTTAATACCTTTAATATCTTTTAAGACCGGGACCACAGACAAAGGAATCTATCCAGACTGCTAATGCTAAGTTCCAGGAAGCGCTCACAGAGAGCGTAGGCGTCGAGTATCTGACGATTCGCTCCCGCAACGGCAGGATAAGGCCCGCGCTGTTGCCAGATTGGGCGAAGCTTCCCTCAACGTTTCCTTATCAGATAAACATGTTTTTATCCATGTCTTAATACTAACACTGCATCATCCCGACTCGTTTTCTGACTACACTAGTTCGTTCATCGCTGAATGAAAGGCATCGTTTCTTACTGCCAAAATATGTGACCAGCGAAATTTTTTAATTAAAGGTTTGCTACCTGTTGGCCTATGTTTACTATATTCAAGTGTGTAATTATTGTTTGTGCATTCTTATTAGAGAGAGTATGTTGTGATTAAAATTTAAAAATCCACCAGGTTTGAAATTTTAAAATATCCGAAATTTTTATTAATATGCCGGACTTTACTTTACTTATCCTTTGAACCACGTTGACTTCTCTGCGAAGCATGTGGCGTGTCATTCCTCATTCCCCTTCATTGGTAGTTTGAGAATAATTCATCCATTTGTAGGTAATTTGTAGTAACATTGATCCATTAGGTAAGCAGTTAGGCTATTCTTGAATTTGTTAAAACTTGTTATACTCTTGATGGATTGAGGCAAACTGTCAAAGAATTTAAGTCCCGTGTAATTAGGTTTTGTTTCGGAAAGAGCCAGTCTGTGAGAAGTTGCAAACCTGTTTCTATGTCTGGTATTATAATTATGGTTAGGTTGGTGAGAAATATTTTGACTTTTAACATAAAGTACGGACTCCAGAATGTATAAAGATGGAACTGTTAAAATTTGATGTCTTTTGAAATCAAAACGGAAATCAACGGACTCCCGTTGTTCTTATAGGCACTGGCACTGTAACAACAGTAGATTCAAGATGAAAGGCTTGAAGCTCTTCTCTATACCGACAACCGACAGTCATTTATGGACCCAGAGAGCAGGTCATGTTGCACATTTTTATAATGCTGTAGGTCTATTTCAGATTATTAGCGATTTCCTTAAAAGGATAAACCATTACCTACCGTAGGTCTCATGGTAAGACCGAAGCCCGGAAACATGTTAACTTTTCATTTTGGGGCCCCCAGAAGCAAAAAACACCATTCGTTCGAATTGTTATACGGGTGTTTCACGATAACCCTGAAAAACTTCAGGATATGGTTCCTTGGATCAAAACTAGAAAAAAAGTCCCATAAACATAAGTCCTTTTCAATTTATGAGTGAAAAGGGTTTTTTTCTGATTTCAATGTACCTATTAAACATTTTGACGGCTAGAATAGAAAGTAGGCGTAATATTGTGATAAAACCTAAATTTTAAAGAGGTTTCATAATTATTTTATGAAAAAATGTTAAGTGTGACTGAGAAAAAGTTTATAAAAATAAAGTTTTTCCTTAAAATTTAAGCACCAACATTTTTTTTGTTTGACAGTCCATATTGTAACCGTTTAAGTGTTTGGCTTGCAACTTCACCAAATGGCTTAGAATTTGATGGAGAACAAAGAAATATCAATGTAAGCATACTTAATATGAGGATTATTTTTGTCAAAACTCAAAATATCATAAGGTATCAAATATTACTTAAATTTGAAAAAAAATAAAAATTTATGCTTTGATTATTTTTTGTTGTTATTTTTTTGTCTGAAGAATTGAAAAAGTTGACTTTCTTCCCCATGTTAAATCTCCATAAGAAAAGTTTATTTTTCATTTTTGACCCATTTAACATAATGTTTTTCAAATTACGAATAAAACCTGATGCCAATATAGGACCGAAAACCTTTGTTTTGGTACAACACGCATCTAAAACGGTCAAGTGGAAGTCTCAGACGAACTGTCCCAAGGTTTGGAAAAGAGTACTTTTTTCCCCATGTTAAATCTCCATAAGAAAAGTTTATTTTCCATTTTTAACCCAGATAACGTAAACATTTTCAAAATACAGATACAACCTGCTACTGTAGGACCGAAACCCTTTGTTTTGGTACAACCCTCATGTAAAAGTGGCCCAGTAGAAGTCTCAAACGAACTGTCCCAAGGTTTTTTCCTTACGGCTTTAAATATATATATACATAATGATATTTGGTACAGGCGTGTAAAGTGGTAATCACTCGGACGAACGAGGTCGCAAACCAGACCGATCGGACTAATGTAAGGAACCCCCCCAAGGTATAAACCCCTCCGAAAATAGGTTTTTTTTAATTTTTATATGAACAAATTAAAATAATCCTATTTTGAAACCATTGTTTTCAGCTAAGAAAACAAACAAATAAGTATTTTGAATCATTGCTCTATGTCCATTGGTTTCGGAGATATTGAAAGTAGTAAGCACAGTACGTTTTCCGATGTTAACCTTATTGGTAATAACTAAAGTTCTACATCTAGATTATTTTTCCACATATCTTAGTAACACTTTGTTTGTTGTTTAATCTAGATGACATCTCATGTATATTAGTATATTAATGTATATGGGAAATTAAAAAATTCTATACCTTCAATATTTTTAAACATAATACCTTGATAGCACTTGGTATTTGGCTTCTTCTAGTTAAGATCTACTAAATGTTGAATTAAAACCACCCGTGCAGTTTTAACATACCTGTTGCAGCAAACTGCATATTTATTCCCCATGTTATTCTTATTGAGCTTACAAACACAAGTCATATCTCACTATTAGTCCAGAGGCAACGAATGCTAAAAAAAAGGTATAGAGGGAATTGCATGGAACACAATTTTTGACTTTGTACCTTTGTTTGGACTAGTTAAGAGATGAACATATCAAAAGTATCCGTCTGTAGCCCTCGAGCGGGGGGATGGAGGTGGGTCAAAAGGTAAATTTTTTTTAATATCTTGAAAACTATCAACTTTTATTATTACCTATTAAATTTAAAAATTATAGAAAATTAAATTTCCTGTAAGAAAAGTATATAATATGTGTATTTTGGTCCAACCATTTACAAGGTAAGCACTAATTTTATTAATATTTACACAAGTATTCCTTCCATAAGAAATACATGTAAATTTGTGGTTAACATACATGCCCAATGAATGGGGCAATGCTTTTTTCGCCTAAAGGAAAATGAACAGCATTCAGGAAATATTGACAAAATTTCCAGTGATTCGACACGCCAACCATAAAATTTTGGTCTAAAATAAAGTTATTGACGAGCTCACAAAAACGTTATTTTTGAATAAATAATTTCAAATTGTAATGAATCCTTGAGAAATAACGTTTTTTGTGAGCTCGCCAACACCTTTATTCTAGACCAAATTTTATGATTGAGGTGTCAAATTACTGGAAAGTTTGTCAATATTTCCTGAATGCTGTTAATTATCCTTTAGGCGTAAAAAGCGTTGCCCCATTGGGCATGAATGTTAACCACAAATGTACGTGTATTTCTTATGGAACGGATGTTTGTTTAAATATTAATAAAATTAGTGCTTACCTTGTAAATGGTTGGATCAAAATACACATATTATATACTTTTTTACAGGAAATTTAATTTTCTTTAATTTTTAAATTTAAAAGGTCCTAATACTAAAAGTTTATAGTTTTCAAGATATTTAGGAAAACCAAAAAATTGTACCTTCTGACCCCCCTCCCTCCCCCCGCTCGAGGGCTACAAACGGGGACTTTTGATATGTTCACCTCCTAACTAGCCTAACCAAAGCTGCAAAGTCAAAAATTGTGTTCCGAAAAATTCCCTCTGTACCTTTTCGTTGTCTGGACTATATTTGGATTGAAATATGTTTTTTTTCATTTTTAATTCATTGAGTATGCAGGTTTGCTCAACGGGGGTATTTTTGTACCACTGAATTCAGTTTTAAACACAAATCTTTTAATAGCTTCAATCATTACCATCTCTCCATTAGTTTCAGGGGGTTATTGATATTATGAGAGGTAAATACAGTACATCGTTTCCATGTCATTCTTATTGGAAATGAATGAAATTCCATATCTCCCTTACTTCTCAACAGGGCCGGACTGGGAAGAAATTTTGGCCTGGGCATTTATATGGCGTACCGGCCCACGGCATTTCTCCACCGGCCCACTTTATTGATATACTTTCCGGGTCGGGAAAAGTGGTGACCTCTTTTTTTACTCGCACTTGTGGTTTTCGGCCTCTTAATGTCATTTCTGTCCCTTTTTACTGTTCCCGGACCCCTATACATTTGCTCAAGGCCTTTAAAGATGTATTTCATGATGATATTTGCTCTACGCCCGGCCCCCGAGCTGCCCAGCTGCTCCTGGAGGTGGCTGCCCACCGGACATATGCCCGGATGCCCTTATGGCCAGTCCGGGCCTGCTTCTCAACATATATTAATAAAGCTTATTTGTAGTTCCATCTTCTTGAGATCTACTTGGCATAAAATCCCCCATTTCTACATTTCTGTGGCAGAAAACCTGCACAATCACTTTCCATGTTATTAAGTACAAGTTTTCAAAACTTTATGTGAGGTTTCAAAGTAATGATTTATCTAAGTATATCAAATTCGCTGATTCTGCTAACCTACTGCAATCGGAATATTTTATTTTCACTGTAATACGTCTCAAATAATAGCGAGCTTGAAAAATTCTAAAAAGGTATTTAGGAGCAGTGAAGGGGCAGGGCTTGAGTAGAGGAGTAGACTTTCCCTCCTCCCCTAGCCCAAGATGTGTCAACGTTGTTGCTATTGTACGTGCACGAAGTACAAAAAATAAATTTCTGTTACCCTTAAACCAGCGGATAATTAGGCCTCCGAGACGTAATTCACGTAAATTACGTGTGCCTAGAGGACCGGCCTGTGTCTCAAGCATTGTTATTCAGAGAAGCAGCGAGTCATCTCCTCATATCACGTCACTGTTGCTGGGAATGAGCCACAGAATATTTGTAAATTTTGAAATAAAAATGTAATTTGGTTCATCTGAAAAAAATTGTTGAATTGACCCAACACGAAAATATGTAAAAGTTTTATATTTTAACGATACTGGACATGTATCGTATACTAACCTTAAACACGATGCAACCACATGCAACATAATATTTCTAACACACTTTACGAATGTATGTTTCTAAATATACAAATATTGTTGCAGGATTATAAGTAATATTCATAAAAAATATTACTAAAATGTCACATTATGAATATATTCATAAAACAACATATTGCTATGTATATGGTGTATATTCGTAAAAAACTATCAAACAAATTTATGATATTTCGGTATAAATCGAAAATATTATACATATTAGTTGACTTATTATAAGGATAAGAGAAGTAAATAGTTATATAGTTATTGATAATGATTAAAGGTCAGTATTTTCAGTATTTTAAGTATTGCATTATGCATTTTAATTGTCCAGCGAATAATCGCATTTCTTTGTCTTGAAAGTCACATTAAAATAACAATTTTTGACCTCATTAAAACACTTCAACTTAATTTGAGGATAGACAGAGTTGCATAAAATACAATCCTTCGTTTTAGGAAACTACTTGTGGCAAACATAGCGAGTCGTTAGTGTTGCACGGACCCGGGGCATTTAGTTTAACCGTTGCCTGTGGTGGGCAGGCGGGGGAGGGGTTCGTAACCATAGCAACGCGTTGATAAACAGTGTGCGCGACTGCAGCGCGCCCCGGCGGCTTACGCAGTTTCACTACGGCGCAGCAGCGTGGCAACGCAGCACGCTGATCCGCCATTTGTGCGTGGTAACTCGCGCGCCTACCTAGCGGCAAGCGCGGTAAAAGCTATAAACCGCAACCCCCATTAACAGTCTGGATAGATTCCTTTGTCTGTGCCGGGACGCATCACCGGCTGCGTATTTAAACCGGAATATGAGTGTGGGATGGTTGTGGCGCGATTTTGAAGTCTTGTCACTGACTAAAGCCGACATGTTCCTTAGAGAGGACTGAAAATTAATAGCCTAACAACCAATTACAACAAAAGGGACCGCCGTTTCAATGTGGGATCCGAACAATTTCGCCTGGTTTACAATATACGAACTGGTCTAGTTATGAGGACGGTCTTATGAACGTAGTACTCAATAGAGTGGACGTAAATCCCCACCAGGGAACACCGCGTCCACAAGCCATCGCTCATAACTAACCACAATTCGTGACCTCCAAGTAGCTGGATTACAGGACACGCCACCGTCCCAGTCCAGATAAACTATATAATAATATTTTGTTGTCAGTGTCAACGCGATGTAAGATGTAAAGGTGTCATGAATATAATCAGTATCCCAAAGAATAATATTAATTATAATTAACTAGAACAACACAGGTATTTTTATTCAAAATTCATAGGCTCTGAAGTGAAGTCAAGTAAAGCTCTTGTACACGGCTACGCTGTTGAGGCGCTCTTGTCTGAGAAGCTCGTTCACGACCAAATGTTTGTAAACATTATAAGGCATTATTTTTTATAATTTCTTACGGATTTTTTTACATTCTAGTAACTGATAGTCGTGGCTTTGCCGGGGAAATAATTACCATAATTTGGGTTTAAGCTTTATAGAACCATGCCCATTTTGTAAAAAAAATGTGCTTCGTTTTTGATCCAATGTCGTCCCCTTTAATTCAAAAAAGATTACTTTTCAAACTTCGAAAACGAATTGGGCAAATCTACTTAACAATACCTTTTATTTGACACCTAAACAATTAATTCAACTCCGTCTGGCTATTATCGAGTTTTGACTTCGAAGGAAACCCTTCCTGGCGTATTATAAATAATGTGCAGAGAAGAATGTGGAAAGATTACTTCAAAAGTTGTAAAACTCATACAAGTCCCACATAAAATATTACAAATAATTTACCGAATGTCATGCCATCTTCATAAACAGAATCCGAATCTCATATTAAAAAACAGAGAGAAACACAGACTTATTATCTATTTAACATGATTAGAATCAGTTAAGTAGTTAGAAGTAGTTTTTGGCAGAGTTACACTGGCCGAGTGGCCGAGCGCTCCTCTGCCTGGCCCCGATATTGGATAACGATCTCGGGCAATTATCGTGTAAATGCTCTCTGCGAGGTATCAGAGCACGACTGCCGGCGCAGGCTGCCATCTTGATAACTTGGTGTGGGCGGCTGTAAAGTAGCCATTAACATTTAGGATAAGTTGAAACAGGATGAGGTTACAGTATATGAACATGTGCAACAGTTTAACTTGTAAGGCGGAACGAGCTGAATCAAAAACGTTAAGTATAGCGATTCCATCCAGCAATTCGTTAAAAATTCAGTTGGTTGGAGGTCTCGATTCACACAACAAAGATTCCTTCGATTCCTTGAATCCTGCTGTTCCTTCTTCCCTCATAACCAGGATACTTTAACACGACAGGCCCGGCTATTGAAGTTAGGGCTACAGACATTAAATTACATTACTGTACCATATAAGACGCCGCCTACCAGTAAGGGGTATTTTAAGGCGAATATTTATTTGTGAAAAATGACTTTTGGATGATTTAGACTTCAGGAATCTATAAAGATTACGTTTTTACCTGCTGGAGGCTTAAGAGGCATCAGTTCTCATTAAATTTGAACAAAAATTCGTAGATTAAAATTCGATAATTTACGGCTTAGATGTTAGATGGTGAGAAAACGGGGGACATTTATGAGCGAAATATTGACCACGAATACGGTAATTAAAAAAGATATTTCGTTTGGGGCCCCATAATCTTTGATTTATTTTTAGAGAGATTTAACAAAACTCAACCTACACTTCACTTCTTTATATGTGTCGTCTCCAAATAATTTCAAAATATTTTTCCATCTAAAAAGTTACATTTCACTCAAGATGAATAGAATAAAACGAGGTGGTTCCATTTTAACCCGTCATCACTGACCAGCTGATGTAGACGTAAATACGTCATCACATGTCTTTTAATTCAATTGTGTTTTAGTTCAGAATTCACAGCTGGAAGTAGACGCGAATACGTCATAAGAACAAACATAGGGCCTAAGTAACGGGACCACCTATTTTTTCTACTCATCTTGCATTTCACTATGCTTCCCAAAAACAAAGGCAACATTAAAAATTGTATTTCATTTGAGTTTTGGAGCCATTTGCCTTTTAGTAAAAGTAGGTTAGAACGTAAATTTTACGCGTCTCAAGCGCCCACTAACCTTTCCTCAAGTGCTTGTGTCGGAAGGCGATGGTCGTTGACCAGGGCTACCGTGCATCGTGAAGAAAGCGCCGGGCGTCCTGACGGTCGGATACGGAAGTGGCTGTAATTGTTGGCGGGAAGCAGCGCCAGTCAGCTGATCCGCCATCTGGTGTGGAGTCTGCCTAACACCGATAATCAGATAATCCGACATCGTCGTCCGTCATTAGTGGCCGGGGGGCTCGCGAGAGCCGTTATTACAAGAAGGAAACTGAAACACTTCATATACAGACTGTCAAATAAATACTTGAGTTTTCTAATAGTGATAGAGAAAGGTGATTGTGCGAGCAAGAAACACAGAGGAGAATCAAACAGAGGTATCTTCTAATGTTGCTCAGAGTGTGTCAAGCGCTGCCCAGCGTGTGTCGAGGACTTTGTTTACCATTAGCTCCGCAAGAGACCAGCACCGTCGCTGCCCCCTCCTTTTAACTTAACTGTAACTAGTATCTGGATGTAACTAGTAACTAGTAACTAAACTGTAACCGTAACTGGATTTATCTGTAAGTAGTACTTGGGCGCAACAGGAGACCCATTTAAAAACGATCTCTGAACTATACGGTGATCTTATATTTTATTAAGTTTAAGATTTCTGATAATATTTTTTACAATTTTTACTCTGTAACGAATTTAAAAATGGGGCATCATATATTCAGTGTAGTTAGAATATTCAGGCATTTTAATTAAAAACCTTTAAAGTGTACCTAATTATCCCCGAAGGAACCTTATTTCATTCCGATAGCTTTCTGAAACTAGACTTACGTTTTAATTTCCTTCACTAAACTAAATTCTTTAGCTTTTACGTGATAGGCTGTTTTAAAACTCTATCGTTTTATAATATTTTATATTTTTATTTGATTATTTCTCTCCGCCCGGTAAAAAACTAAAATTTCACCTGTTAAGTAACCCCTGACAAGCCAGGCGTGGGCTTGACTAAGCTCTCGACCGTGTAAACCGCTACGGGTTTCGTCGGTCGGTCATCGTCCGTGTGAAAAACCCCGTTGTGTAACAGTATTTAACAAAAACTGGCGCAGCTTTGGTTGAACATCAGCGCATTAGAGTTAAAAGCAGATTAAAATTACACAATCAAATACACTGTGGGACCATTACTGTGAATTGTGTAACAAAACTGATTTTATACCAGGCTATAATATAAACACAATCATCTGACTTTCGGCCCTCTGGCGGAAAGAGAGGGTTTCGGCCACCAAATGACGTTTGTAAAACAGGTGATTACGTCATAATCGTAGTGTTGTAAAAATACATTTCCAATCACATTTATTTTTTCATGGCACCTCACTTACAGGTCCCGGACCAGATTTTCACCACATTTACCCTCAGAAGAAAACAAAAGTGTCAGCCGGTAAACAGGGTAGGGAAAGCAGACTATTTGAAAATTAAAAAAACGTCGGTGTATAGAAGTGGAAGGCGAGGTTCTGATTCGCCGCGGCCGCGACGCCGATCGATCCGCCACACTCGGACAATGGCGGGCAAGAAGCGAACACAACGACCACCGAGTGATGGATGTCACCGCCTGCGACCATGGAGCTAAAGCACTGACAAGTGCAGCACTTTGTTGAAATCATTGTTTAAACAACCTACAATCTGAGGTACTTTTTACAAAGTTAGGAAAGGCCTTGCAAAATTTGAAGAATTTTGAAGCGGATAAACCGGGTCACAGAGAAGAATCAGAAATCGCTTTTAGATGGGTCTTCTGTTGCGCCCAAGTACTATTTACAGTTAAATCCAGTTACGGTTACAGTTTAGTTTCTAGTTACTAGTTACAGCTAAGTAAAATTAGGAGAGGGCAGCGACAGTGCTGCTCACTTGCGGAGTTAATGCTAAACTAAGTCCTTGACACACGCTGGGCAGCGCTCGACACACTCTGAGCGCAACATTAGAAGATACTTCTGTTTGATTCTTCTCTGTGTCTTCCTACCTAGAAGGTTGAACCGCTGGAAAGGATGAGTTTCAAGTAAAGGTTAGACTTGGTTTGTAAGTTAGCCTCCTCCATAAACAATTATCTTTCGGGGGTTGCCTCCCTGAGATGATCCACCCGATGACCGACTGTACTCACAAGTCAAGAACCACCGTTGAAGAGAGGGGGGGGCCCTGTATAGATAAATCCTGGAAGAGTCGCAGCTTACTTTTCTACCATACAGGCTAAAGCCTGTATGAACCCATGAACTTGAGTTGGATTGAGGAAAGAGCTTTTCTTATCTAATATACTCTCCTTCCAAGCAGATAAGCTAGGAAAATCAATGCGGTTTCTCTAGGGCACGAATCTTGATATCCATCTTCGGCCGGAAGATAAAAGTTCCAAAAAAGGTACGGACGTAAAAAAAGGAAAAACAAAAAAGACTTACCAAAGCTATGTCAACATACTTAGAACTTTGTCCACGCAAGTTATAGCAGACAGCTTTACAACGAGACATTCTCTCACCGACACCACCTTTCCGATTTCCGGCCATTGTCACGTGTTCCACGAGTTCATTAGAATTATTACCGCCCAAATCGCCGATAATAACAAGGAGTGATAACAAGCCGGGCGGTTCGCGAGGTAATGATAAAGGAGGTCCGACTTCGGCACCTGCGACGCCGCCGACCGCCCAAGCCGCGTCCGGTGTGACTCATAAAGGAGCCGACCTGGTCGACTGTAAAAACCTCTGAGCTAATTAGTTTTACAACTCTCTAATAACGTTTGTATGAGAAAAACATTCTTTAAAAAATTTTTAGCAATGTCGCTCTTTTTTAGGCTGAAGCCAAATTAAAACATTCTCGAGGGTAACCGTGAGAAGAACTCTTCACTGCATTTTTGACATTCAGTCGCTTCAAATAGGCTCTAGCGGTTAAAATTGAAAGTAAAAACTGCGTAACAAATAAAGCATTGTAATTTGAAAAATACAGTGAAGATTTAATAATAACGAAATAACAACGAAGTAAATAAAAAAATAAAAGCGAAAATAAATAATAACGAAATAAATAATAAAGAAGTATTTCAACCGCTGGACTGGTACAGTTTGCGCATTATATCTCTGGCTATGGCTGCTATACTACCGTATAATATGATATTTTAAACATATTATGCTATTGGTAAACACAACGTTTAACAAACAGCGGGGCTGTAGAACAATGTTTTCAGAAAAACACCCCCTCTCCACCCCGCGCTTTGCAACCAGCTGACTCTCCCTTAGCCGGAGATAATGCGCGAACTATACATAAACCCTTTAACGCAAACAATTTCAGGGCTCCCTAGTCAACTCATAGTTCCCATCAATAAATGGTTCTCACACAAACTCGCCCTGGATCCTCAACGTTTTTCCCCATGCTCATGTGAGATGTGATCCATTCACCAGTGTTTCAAACTGAGCCAAACTGGTAAATCTGTGCTAATTAACTGCCTAGCGCTATAATTGGACGCGAAGAGCGCAGAGCGCAACCTTTACAACACATATCGGCCAGAAACGGATCGTAGTACTAACAGGCCTGGTTCTCAGATGGTCTTACACATGTTCTCACGTTCTTGTAATGTTATGGAGCTCTTGATGACTCATACATCGGCTCGGTGAAAGTAGTTGATGATTGTAGTTGCGTAATTTGTGCTGAGCGTTTGATCTTGAGTTCGGTAATTGTGTAACTGTCTCTGCGAGCAAAAGTGGTGAAGAGCGAATAATTCGTTTTTATTTAAAGACTGAAGTGGTGAATAACGAGTCTAAGAATAGGCCAATTTTACAACATGTTCATTAGATCTCTAACATCGCTGGATAGATTCAAATTCAGAGATACGTTTTGCACGTAGCGACTCCTGTGAAACGCATTACTTGGGGAGGCGAGACACTAATATCCATTTTATGTTCAATCCGACTTAAAAAGCCTGCAGATTTTCGCCTGTGCAACAGACGATTCTCATACTAACCGGCGGCTTTTAGGATTGATTCGACCGAAAGAAACATGAGTTTAACTAAAAGCAGACTTTCCATTGTTACAAAGCCATGGGTTCATCATGTACCGTGTGAACATTTTTTAACTCGTTTAAGTAACATCATCTAAGATATTTAACAATTAAAATAAGATTATTTATCAGGAACATTATTGATAAATTATAGTTTGCCTATTGATACAACGGAAAATCCACGATCAAATTCACGATTTTGATGCGTGAATCCCCCTGTAAGATATTTATAAATAAAAATAAGATTGCAACAACTCCCCTATACGCAGTTAAATGAAAAGGGACGTCAAGTCTTTCATCTAATTTATCAATAGTTGTCAGAAAAATGATCGGTAGGCCTAAACTATAGTATGCCAATGCAACTATAGTTCGTTAACTGCAAATGTTACGATTTAGCGTGAATCGCCCTTAACGAGATTGAACATTTAACGATTTAAGTCCGTAGAAGAATAAATCGAACCCTATAATTGTAAATGTTAGGTAATAATGTGCAACAATTTAAAGTAAAAAAAAATCGATTAATTATTTTATTTCTGATCGCAACCCCGTCGATCTTGCAAAATGTTTAATCCCCAGTTTCCCAATCTTTGCCGGTCAGCTTGTGTTTGATTCGCTCGGTCGATTTGAGGTCGGTCGGTGACAAATCCGTCAGTTTCAGTCGCGACACGCCTTGGATCGACCCAAGATGGCGTTTCCTCACCTCGGTCGCCCCTGCAATATCTCGATTGTGATTTCCTCGCTCTTGAGGTTTATTACGACCCGCTGTGTTTGGAGGTCATTGTATTCGATTCTGCAATCGAGTGCTCGATAATTAGTACTTTTACTTTTGTAAGTTTACATTTGTTTTTTACGTCCACTGAAATCATTTGTAGTGTAAGGGAATGAATGTGTTTTGATTTGTTTATTGGTGTAAGTGCATGAATATATTTGTATGTATTTAATTTGAAATCAATAGATAATTAATTATCATTTTAGTAACAAACTAACTATGACGTAATTTGAGGAGATAGTTCAGAAAATTTGATTCGGTGTAAGGAAACGTGATTAGTTATAATTGAAACTTCTGTAGTTTTTTACCAATCTGCAGTTCTTCTTTACACAGTTTAAGATGAATAAAGCATATTTTACTGACTGTAGTGAAACATTTCGCATTAATATGTTTATTTGTCGTTATGTCTTCTTACATAGAACATGGTTTTTTGATTCTATCAAATTCTGAGATTCGTTTAATATCATTATTGCACTGAAAAAAGATTATCACTATTTAAAAAATGTTAACCTTCAAAAAGTAAAATTTATTAGGGATCAAATTGTACGGGTGTGTTTAATATATTTGGATGTATTTTTATCTGGTATTTTAAACGACTCTTACTTAAATTTCTGAGTCCACGTTTTGGAAAGAGAAACCTAAAAAGTGAAAACTCATGAATAGGAGTACAAGTGATACTTACTCGTCAGAGACAATGATATACATTTAAGTAAACCCTGCTGTCCTTCACCCAAAACCAACAACTCGTGAAGAGAAAGTAACTGAAGACGACTCAGTACAGACCGAGAACTCTGAACCAGAACTCGTAAATTAGTATAAAGTGGCTGGTAGGGAAAGTGTAAAATTGATGCAACAAGAACAAACAGACGGCCTTCTGCCTCTAATTCTGCAAGGCTGTGAACCTGACTGTGGCTAGATTGCAGTCAGAAAGCGACATGGTGTTGTTGCCTGGCGTTGTAGAATGCCATAGAAGAATAAATTTACCACATCTGCAAGAATGCATATAAGAGTTGCCACAGCTATTGGTAACGTTCTGGTTTATTCTTGTAAATCTACAAGTTTGTGGAGTGTGACAATACTAGGCTATAGGCCACAAGTGGGGCGTGATTTTGTCGTATTTTACAGCATGATAGCAAATAACGCAATAATCAGCAATGCCAGTGGAATACTACAGTGTTGGTTACAAGTTACAATGCGGTTTAAAGACACCCATTCTCAAGGAGAATGTCATAATTTATCCCGTTATTCTTGTGCTATTGCAACGACTGAATTATGACAGATATAAAATGTGTAGTAATACGGTTGTACTGTTATATTTTGATAACTTCTATTCCAGCGAAATATAGAACTTTCAGAAATAAAGACTGATTTTGTCATACCATCCTTGACATCTCCAAAGTACAATACATAGGTACATATATGTAGGCCTACCTAGGCTCGGCATAAAAAGGATCTATAAGTAAGAACCATTTCCCCAGGAATATATGATTAAAGTGATATATGGCCTTACTCATAACTTTGAAGATATATAGCAACAAAACAACTCTATAAATCCTTGGTTTTATGAATCATTTTCTTCTTAAACATCCTTATTCACACCGCGAAGAACACCTCCGACTTGTAAGTGGGATTTTACTGCCAATTAGCACTCGTATACGTCACACACATGATTCTGTGTCTGTCATATTTCTGTAGAAGGCCATTCGGTAAGAAAGAGATAAAATATATAACCGCAATCAAATTCAAATACGTTTATTCCTGAACAAGTTCAATACATCATTAGAATTACATGAACGAGGGGAAGGAAAGATCATAAAATGAAATAAATAATATAATTGGTTTGGGTTTTGCCTGCCTTCTGCTCGGAACATGGAGTCCGCTTCCAATGTTTATAGGTCTAGTCCATAAACTCTTTTAACCATCTATTCTTTATTCGAATGATTAAACTTTTAACTACCGTAATAACTCTGGCACTGATCTTTAAATTAAAACTAGAGAACAGCTTTACCGTAAGGTTGCTGACCTTAGCAAGATCATAGTTTGTATTTTTCTCTGCTTTTTCTAAAATTTATAAGAAACAACATTTGTAGGGACATTATTAATATCTACGTAATATCTCTTGCCCCAAGTGTGCGTGTTGCACTTGGGGAATTTTTTTATAAATATTGTAATTATTTTGGAAAATAAAGCATTTTCAATTGAATTATTCAAATGGTTTTTCGTGTAACGAGCCCTTAAAAGTTCACCTAGCTCATATATACAACACTACAGTTCAAGATTGTTGTGTATAGTTAACGTAGAAAGTTCAAAGATAGTTGATTATCAAAATAATACATTGAGAAATAATTTTGTGAAATTGCAACAAGTAAAAAACAACAACGTATTTTCCGATTTAAGGCAATTTAATTCCCTCGAGTTAATATTTTAAATATGTCTCTTAAAATCGTAGAAATCTTTAGTTCACTACAAGGCCCAATGCTTTTGTTGTTTCCTAAATACACGTTTATCAAGGTTGCTCCTGTCATTCCATTCTGTGTTTCCTTTACGAGTTTCTTGTGCCCTGTCTGTCCCATGCACGTGAGTCCGCCACGCTCGTCATCCAACACGTAACAAGGTTATCCCCTTCCCACATCGGCCGCGGCGGATCACTGAAACATGCATCGCCAAAAGAAAGATAGAATTTTCAGAAAGGATGGTGAGTTTAGGTTCCAGGAACAAGTCACGCATTAATTTATGAAGAGGCGGGTGAAAAGTTGTGACGTTCATCAATCACGTAACAAGGTTATTCCCATCCCACATCGGCCACGGTGGATCACTGCAAATACAGTACACCTCGGATTATCCGGATTAATCTGGCGGAACACCGATCCGGATAACGAAAAATCCGGATAATCCGAGGTCATTGCAATATTGCCTAAATAGCGATCACGTACCTTAGCCCCTGCTATATTGATGCTGAAAACGAAATATCAAGTCTGTACAACATGTTATTATTTCAAGCTTGTTCCGCATAAGTACCATTTTTCTAACTTCGCTCGATTCTTCCTGTTACCGTACTTGTCCCAACACCCAGTTCCTTAGCTAATTGTTTACTTGATTCTTCTGCGACGTCTTTAGACAGCATTTAGTTTATGTTGTTAGTAGAAGTTAAAACATTTTTTTTTCTTTTTACAACCACCCATTTTGAAATTCAATATCAGTTCACATAAAGAGTTCACAACTGTAAACACTTCAAGCGACAACAATAAACTAGCTCGCAAAATTACCGTAGGCTAAGCTTATGTTGATTACTGCTAGCCCTCTAAGTAGCAAATAGCAAACCAAAAGACTGCGTTCACGGAAATGCTGTAGTGTACTGTTTTAGCGATGCAACTCCTTAATTCTTAAAGGCATTATTCCAAATGCGAACAGTAATGTATTGCATTTGCAGTTAAATTTTAGAAGGCGCATTTCACTCGTGAACTCGCTAAAATCACTTTTTGCCGTGATTTAAAATTTTTAATTTCTCGGATGGACCGATCCGGATAATCCGGGATCCGGATAATGTGGGGTCCGGATAATCCGAGGTGTACTACTAATTGTCAAAAGAAATATCAAACTTTCAGAAAGGATGTTGAACAGGATTCAGGAGAACTAAGAAAAAGTTGTGATGATCATAATTAGTTTTCACCACACTACGACGTAATCACCTGCTTTACAAACGTCACATTTGATGGCCGAAACCGCTCTTTTCGGTCAGAGGGGCGAAAACGGCCCTAGGGCCGAAAATCAGCTGATCGTTTATTTGCTTGAAACAACGTGAGAACATCTCATAATTATACGTCATTCAATAGGTTCCAAAGGCAGGATAGTTGCGATCATATGATCTTCATAGCTGTGTAGCTGGTTTAAAGCACGAAAAGAATTCCTATCGTCGCTCATAACCTCCAAGTTTAGTTTTCAAGTGCGTCAAATAAATAATCAGATTTTAATGTCATATATGGTATATTTCATTGTATGGTGTGGTGAAAATAACATTCGCACCTCGACCGAAAGGGTTTTGCAGCTCTAGAGCGTTTCAAATCCTCGACTTCGTCTCGAATTTGAAACACGATCTCGAGCCTGCAAAACCTCATTTTCGAACCTTGTTGCGAAACATACTATTACAGGTTTATATTTTGATTAGAGTTTTTGAGGACATTTGCCATCACTGATTAGTAAAAAACAAGTTTCACGACGTTTCGGGATCTGGAATCTGATCCCGTCTTCAGGTGGAAGAAAACCTAGAACATAACAAGATTAGTAACACATGGCCAGGAAAAACCTGGACAAAAACAGAGCTAAAACAGAGATCTGTAAAAGCTGTCACGAGCACACTAAGCTGAAAAGAAAAACAATAGGCCTAACACAAAATACACAGGAATCACAAGTATCAAGAATCACCAGACAGGACATAAAACATAAAAACAGGTATCACAGGTGTATTACAGGTTTTGGGGCAAAATGTAATGTATTCAAAGTCTGACTCGGGACTTTGATCAAGGATCTCATAAAACAAACATCTGGCGACTGGCGACCTTTTTATCACCCCGCGGGTCGTCTTTGGGGAAGCTCGTAATTTTAGCCTTCCCGAAGACCACCTGCCTCAGTATCGCCCCTGCACACCTGCTTGGCAGTTGCTTCCCGAATATTTAAAACAGTGAAATATTAAAGCATATGAAAGGAATCTCGCTGTCCTTGCAAATTCACCTGTGACTCCTGGGGTTTTATGTTCTTCTGTTTGAAAAATGTTCCTTTTTCGGAAATCTCCTTGTTTTCTGATTCAAACAGTTAGATAAACAATCATATTCTCTGACATCTTTTGCTTTGTTTTCCCTCTTGCATAGCTTGGTCGACACTTAACTTGAAGAGGCAGAAGTAAGTTAATCGTGATATCTCTCCGAGAAAGGCCCTTCGCACTGACTGGGGTTGAAGTTATTCAATCAATTCAGTTATTACTAAATACCATGCATTCCTAAAAATAAAACACGATATAATAGTGCAGCTGTTCTTGTGTGAAAATAAGTAGGGTTTCCCGTTAAGGAAAAGATCGTTCAAAATCAGAAGGAAGTGAAAACTGGCAACCAGACTCGCTCTTCCCACATGAACTACAGTTTCTGATTTATTTCTCTCTCCGATAAAATAACCACTTTAACTAAGTCTCTTTGGTTCTTTAAAATGCCATGAGGAAGTTCTGTTATCAGTCATTATTCATATCAAAGCATTTAAAGCAATTAATACTGCGTGGGGTGGGCGGGGCTGTGCAGTGGTGCCGGTTAGTTGCTAGTCAACCGAAGAAGGCCGCTTCGCCCTTGGCAAGGCTGAACGGTATCTTTCAGCTCGGCTGAAACCGGTTGGCGCGATCGTTGCATTCGAAGCCCGTTCCTTTGTTGACTGCGCAGCGTATTCGGCTACGACTCTCGGGGGGTATACTTCCGTTATGTTTCGTTATATGTTTTTCATTGTTGCAATTCAATTATTTTTCGATTGGTTCCGGGGCATTGATTTTCGTTGAGGACATTGACTTCGTTGAGGAACAAATTCCGGCCAAATATAGAGTTTAGAGTCAAAGTTGGAACTTGAAACCGACAAGTATTTCGAAACGTTGAGAATGTTGTTGATTATTAATGCAATCTTTGATCCTAAAACGATATCTGTCTTTCAACTCGAAGCATCAGTCAGTGTCAAATGATATTATGGTACACCCTCTTAAAAGCTAGCTGAATTGCTTGACATTGTCACCATGAGACCATACTCAAAAAGATAGCCAACCTAACATTGATTAAAGTTAATAAGCCTAAGGATTTATCTTACAACAGCAGTGGGAGACAAAATTTAACTTCTTTTTCCCATTGAAGCATTGAAAAGAAAGCCTCCGTCTAGTTCAATCTCGATAAAAGAGGCAACTTTCTGTTTGCGAGGCAATCTTTTGCAATACTCCAAATCGACTTGCCCCACCGCAATTGATTGTTTATTCATAAGACAATTCACGATCCGGTGTACAGGCTGTTGGGAAACCAAATTTGGCGAGGCATAAACAAAAACACGTTTTGAACTCGACTCTTGTCGGTCCCGTCTTGGTTACGTAAGGCAAACAGGCTCAGCGCTCAACTGGCGGTGGATTTGAACCCGTGACCCCACGAGCGGCCTGGTTTCAGTTATCAGGTGTTGGGTCAGACTCTCACTGCCTTGCCCGCTGGTTATGTACTTTATGAGTCATTAGTGTAATTTTGACACGTCTATAAATTTGACTCATTAAGGCTCCTTTTCAAACTCGGCGTCAGCGCGCTCAGCGTCGACGTCGACGTCATTGCGCTAGAGTTAAATGCGAAACGGGCAATGGTGACTGTTTCGTAGAAGTTGCGTACGCTGATTGTTGACGCGTCAACAATCACCATTGCCCGCTTTACAGACTCAAGCGCAATGACGTCGACGACGACGTTGAGCGCGCTGACGCCGTTTTGGAAATGGAGATTTTGGAACACCATTTAATTTCTGGGTAAGCCATTACCTCTATGATGATTCTATCAAATAAATTCTTCTAAGATAGCTTCATGTTAATGTTGTTCTTTTACTCTTTACCCTTACCGTCAGGACTTGTAGCATTAACCTTGGATTCCTTAGATTGCAGTATAATAAGCCACGAAGGAATACACTCCGCTGCGTTGCATAATGCGCAAGGAATCCTCTAATGCTGCGGTGGGATGTAATTGTTGAACATTTAAATTCTTGAGAAATACCTTGTAGAGAAACTTTCCTTGAATGTTAGGATTGTTAAATGTGTTTTGAAAATATAAAGTGCATCAGTGATTCCACGGACTTTCCATTTTGCAATTGGTGTACCCTTATCCACCATCACCCCTTTGTTGCTGGTAACACTGCTCAGACAAATACCGCGTACACAGGAATCTAGAAATTCTCTATCAAATAATGTCTAGTAATATAGTGAGTGTTCCGAAAAATGTTTTGTTCTAAGTCATTACCACAGTAGTGGCGATGTGGCGTTTCTGGCCCAATCAAACTTTGACAGGCAGTCAATTTTTTGACAGCTACTTCCGGTCACGTGACCGGAAGTGACGTCATCAGCTGTGACGTAGCTGTGACGTGTTGTAGGTGGGTATTTAAAGTTTAAATGCCCTGCTGTGCTGGGTATTTAAATTTTAAATGGCCGGAAGTGTGTCAAGGTCTTTTGGGGATGTTTTTAAAAAAGATCTTGCATTTTCGGAAAATCCGAAAATGCAAGATAATTTTTGTTTCTTTTTACAAACTGTTGTTTTGTTGATTTTCACGTCTGTTAAAATACCATGTAAAAAATGGAATTGACAAATTAACAAGAAAATATCCTGCTACAAAGTATCCAAATAAAGATGCAATTACATAAACATAAACTTTAAAATATAGCGAATGTTCTTCCTTTTTATCTGTTAGCATTTCCTGAACAAGGTAACCAAAATTGTAACCACATAAAAATGAAAGTAGGCAAATAATAAATTTCGACGGGTTCACAAAAACCAAGTTGTAAAGTAGCGAATTTCTTTCTTCTTCCATTGTTGAATTTTTAGTCGAAACCAATTAATGATAACATTATTGCTTGCGCATCAGAACTAACAGTTGATGAAATTTCATTTACTTGTAGACTTGTAGTAGTTTCATTTGTAGTAGGTAATTGTTCGGAAGTTGGTGTAGATGTAGAAGAAACAGTATTATATTGAAGCTCAGAGTCCATGTGTGCTCGGGTAAAGAGCTGAAGCTTTAATGACGTGTGGTAGCCGTGTCCTACTGTGCATCAGGAGTTGTTGGTGGTGGGGGGGTCGTTTGTTTCTTGCACTGAAATGTAGATGGAATCATAACTTTCTGGAGGATGTACTAAAATTTGTTGTATAGGATCTGCATCAATAGGAAAACTTTGCGTTTCAATGCAAAGTCCATCTTTAATAAAAGAAACATATAAAACAGAACTCATGTTTATTTAGATGTTTACTCTGCCAGTTCTACTAGCAAACTGATGTGTCAGTATCGGCGTTGCAACCTCCCTTGACATGTGCAGCTCGGAACATCTGCCCTCCCCCCACCACCATGAGAGACTCCTCGCAATTTTTGGATTTGTAGTGTTAGTTCTAACGTAGGTGTTGTAGGGTGAACATCTCAGTACTAAACAATTGTTTTTAACATTTGGCTTAAAATACTTATTTAACTTTGTACAAGTTACAATATTTTTAAAGATGCTACTTTATTATATTACTTTAATACTTAGCTATAATATTTAGTTAAAGAAATCGAAACTGTAGTTGCGATTAAAATAGAAACATGGTTTCTTAACATTTGCCTTAAAAAGATTTGTAACAAAATATCGTAAGAAAATTTTTACAACATATTTGAATTAATATGTTTGCAAACCCTATCATGCGAGTTTTAAAAGATAAACGAGACCGAGTGGGCCGGGTTTGACCTCGCATGCTTTCGCTTGTTGCCGACCAGTTAGCAATACAACTGGTTGACCTTGCGCCGCACTTTCGCTTGCGGCCGGCCGGCGAATACAGGTCGTCGTCCTTGTTGCATCACCCGGCACACCTGTCCTTGATTGCTTAACACACTCTACACTCTACACTCGACAAGTTATTCTTTCCTTTGCCACCGTCCTAACAACACCTACTTCAATTTCACAATGAACCGCTCCGAGTATACCGAGATTTGGTATAACTGGTTTTCCTATCTTCAACTGCTTGGGGTACGAATTATTCAATCGAACAACAATCGTGATTGGTATGATGTTACAACCACTATTGCTCGAAAACCTTTTCAGCAAGTTTGGAAAAACATTCTTACCGGCACCAAAATTCGCACCGAACCACCCAAAATTCGCACCAAACCACCTATATCACCTGTATCTTCAAACGTACCCCAGCAAAAATTTCATCTAAAAAAACTGAAACTTAACCGAAAATATGAAATCCTAAGACATTTATCTTCTTCTATTTTCATTTTTAATTCTGAAAAAACCAAAATTTATGTCATTGACATTCCCAAAAAAATTCCTATTCCCCTTAACCCTCGACACTTGATAATAAATAAAAAAGGTGTCAAGTTAAACATAAATATTACCGAGTAAAACCTTTTCCCACCTCCAAAGTCCACCCTGGTGGCAAAAAAAAGGCCCTTCTAAGGGCCGACCTAAGACTTTCAAATTTAGGCTTAAGTTTAAGCCTCAACCCTTGGTGACTAACAAGGGGTGGTTTGCGAAAGCCCCTATGGGACTTAGAGGTACACGGACCTCTTGTTAGTCACCAAAGGTTAAGGCTTTAGCGAAAGCTCCCCGCTATTGACTCAACCTTTGGGACTTAGAGGTATGTGAACCGCTTGTTAGTCACCAAGGGTTGAGGCTTTAGCGTCCAACCCTTTGTGACTTAGTGGTACACAGACCACTTGTTAGTCACCAAGGGTTGAGGCTTTAGCGAAAGCCCCCCGCTATTGACTCAACCTTTGGGACTTAGAGGTATATGAACCGCTTGTAGTCACCAAGGGTTGAGGCCCTAACTTAAGCCTAAATTTGAAAGTTTTAGGGTGGCCCTTAGAAGGGCCGATTTTGCCACCAGGGTGGACTTTGATTGAGGAGGGGAAGGAATATAAGGTTTAATTTAATATATTTATTCTCAATTTTCCACCCTCCGCTGTTACTAGTAAAAATTTTGGATCTGTTGGGACAAGTGGTGGTTTGGTTTTTGGAGTTGTGAGGATATAAATTTTCGTCCTCTCCTCGTTGTAGATATAAATTTTGTTTTCTTCAATTCTGTACAGGTTATATTTTTTGTTTTTCTTTAATTCCTTTAGCCTGATGTTCTTTACTGGTGCGGGATGAATTGTTTGGGGGGTGGGGGTTTCTTTGATTGGTGCGGGTTGAATTTGTTGGGGGGTAGAAGAAGGGTGCAGTCCGCACAACTCCATCCAGTCTTCAGTTAAAATGTCGTCACAAATTGGAGCGATCGGAATCTCTTCAATTTGCGGCGTTAATGTTTCTGTAACTGGTGTGGGATTCTGAAATAATTGGGGTTGATCTTCATTAACAGCATCGGCTATTATTTCGTTAATGAAGGAGGAGAGGACGGGAGTAGAAGATTTTTGCGGAATAAAATCGTTGATTGCAGAAAGGCTGATCGATACCGGGATGGAATGTTGCTTCATCAGAGGTTTCTTGAGCAGACCCAGAAGAATAGGGCAGGATGAAGAGGCAGATGAGGAGTGGCTTATGAAAAAGAGGTGGCTTACCACTAACATCCGATGGAGATTATGATATAAGTAACAAACGTTTAAAGTTTGTAAATGATCCAAAAGATGATAATGATGCAGTAAATTTCAAAACTTTAAAAAGTGAAACATTACCTAGCTTAAAGCTTCAAAATGAAGTGTATAACGCTAATTTTTATAGAATTGCAAATCTTCCAAAACCAATAGATAAGAATGATTCGGTAAATAAAGAATATTTAATGTGGTACATAAACCAAACCTTAAGATATGATCCTAAAAGTAATAATAAAGCATATGATGCAAAAGATCTTAGAATAGCCAATATAGCAGATCCTGTTAATGATCAAGATTCAGTTACCAAAAAGTATTTACATTCAGTCATACCTGAAAAAACAGATAAATTTTCCTTTTACAACTTTGTAATACACGATATTGGAGACCCTAAAGATATGAAAGATGCGGTAAACCTTCAATATGTTACAGATCATTGTATTACACATGATATTAAGTCAATTGATTGCAAAAATAAAGTGTTAACTAACGTTAAGGAGGGAACTGCAAAATCAGATGCAGCTACAATAAGTCAAATAATGAAATTAAACAATAACAAATGGGATGCGGATGCAAAAATAATTACTAATGTTAAAGAAGGGTTGAATGATGTTGATGTAGCAACAATTGGACAAGTTCCTGCATTAAAAGAAATTTCATCAAGACTTGGTCAACAAGGCTTTGATTGTAAAGAAAGACCACTATTTAATGTTGGAATGGGAGTAAATGACAGTGATGCAGTTAGAGTAAAAGAATGGCGTGAAAGATGCTTAAGAACAGAAAAACACAAAAAGTTTTTTCATTGTCAAAACTTGCGATTGACTAGCTTAGATGACCCTATTGATATTGTTGATGCTGTTAATGTAAATTACATTATAAGACTCTTAAGTGTAGTGTTATATGATGTTTATAATACGATAAAGCCCATAAAAGCTGATCAAAAACTACATTGGGTTAAGAAAAATGTTATAGAAAAATATTTTTTAAATATGAAAACTGGAAATTTAAGATTTGCTCAAGTTGATGTTGATAAAAAGGATACAATCCTACCAAAAGACTGGGTAAAAGTTTATTACCCATAAACAAAATACATGTTTATTATAAATAAACAATGTCAAAGAATAAGTGCATCATTCATTATAAAGAATTTATAAAATAAACAAGTATTGGCATTTCCTTTCACTATAAAAAACCATGTTGAAAGTTCAACGCATCAGTCATAATCGACACGTTATAAAGAGAGGAAGAGGAATAGCATCAACAGCACTTTCTCTTGTTACTAAGCCGGTTGGAGCTATAGTTAACAAAGCTATCGATTTATTACCTGTAGAACTACATTTACCAGGAGGTTATCAATATTGTGGTCCAGGAACAAAATTGAAAAAAAGACTTGCTAGAGGAGATCTTGGAATAAATAAACTTGATCAAGCCTGCAAACAACACGATATAGCATATTCAAAGTTTGCAGATACTAAAAATAGATCAATAGCGGATAGAGCACTTGCTGAAAAAGCTTGGCAAAGAGTAACATCCAGTGACGCTAGTATCGGTGAAAAAGCAGCAGCTTTAGCGGTATCAGCAGCAATGAAGGGTAAAACGATGTTTGGAGGTGGAAAGAAGAAAGGAGGTGGAAAAAGGAGAAGAAAACCTGCAAAGAAACGTGGAGGAAATATAAGAAGAAAACGACGATCCACCGCAGGTAAAAATAAAAAGAAACAAACAATATGGTCAATGATAAAAAAAGGAGGAGGATTATACCTAAGACCGTATCGTGTGTATTAAACAGAAAAAAACAATTACTAATTCCAAATAAAGAATTAACAGATAAAGAATTAATTACTTATGTTTCTTGTTTAAAAATTCCATTTTTTAGAGGAGTGTTTATGAAAGATGCATTACCTGTTAAAATATGGAAAAATGAAACCGGAATAGTAAATTTAGATAATAGTAAAGGATCAGGCACTCATTGGGTATGTTATAAGAAACTAGGATCAACTATTTACTACTTTGATAGTTTTGGTAATCTCCCACCACCAAAAGAACTACAATATTACTTTAAAACAGCTAAAAATGTACTATACAATTATAAAAGAGAGCAACCTGATGATACGGTAATCTGTGGACATTTATGTTTAGATTTTTTAACAAAAAGCGTTAGTCAACTTTAAGATGTCTTCCTATACAGTATCATTAACTGGAACTTCATCTACTTTGCGAAGTGTTCTTTTCCCTGCGTTACGTTTGGAAAAAGATAAATTATGGGAAGCCGCATTATTAGATATAACAACTTATAATTCTATTCCCAACGTTACTGAAAATGTTAATGACAAAATACATTATTACAAAACAAAAGATAAAAATACAAACAAATATTCAGATATACAAGTATTTAGTTTACCCACTGGAGCATATGAAATTGATGATATAAATGAAGCGATACAAAATCATATGGGAAAAGATAATATAACAATAAAAGGAAATAACAATACTATGAAAGCTGAAATTAAATCTAAATATTATATAGATTTTAGCAAAGAACATTCAATTGGTAGTTTATTAGGATTTCCTAAAACAACAAAAATTTTAGAACCTAATATTAACCATTCAGGTGCTAGAACTGTAACAATAATGAAAGTTAACAGTATAGATATTACATGTAATATTATACATGGTTCTTATAGAGATGGTGAAAATACTCATATATTGCACACATTCTATCCAACGGTCGCTCCGGGTTTTAAAATTGTGGAAAAGCCACAAAACTTGGTGTACCTACCGTTAAACACCAGTTTTATTTCAGACATTGTGGTGAACATACTAGATCAAGACGGAAATCATATTGATTTTAGAGACGAACCTATAACTATACGAATACATATAAAATCAACCGTATAACAATGGGGTTATCATTTAAAAAGAAAGAGCTGACTGGTAAACAAGTCAGTAGCACTTTAGCTATAGAAGGATTAACAAGTGATAACATTCGTTTTCTAGAAGAAATTGGATTAAAACTTATTAATAATGGAAATATTGGATATAGCGCAGGGTCCGACATTCGACGAAACCTTATGGGAAAAGGAATATCATACGCACAACCCTTACGCTTCATCAAAATTAAATAATAATGATGAAATTAGAATTCCCATACAACAACAGGATATTTATACACTTCCATGTGAAAGTTATTTGTATATCGAAGGAAGAGTAACAAAAAGAGATGGAAGCACTGCAAGTACTGTTCCGTTCATAAATAACCCCATGGCATATTTGTTTGATGAAATAAGATATGAAATTTCCGGAGTTACAGTAGATTCAACAAAAAAGGTGGGAATTACAAGTACATTAAAAGGATTAGCATCTTTAACACCGAGTGAAAAAAATATGCTAGCCGCCGCAGGATGGGTAGCACCCGATTCCAGTACAATCACTCCAAACACTTCAGGCAATTTTGACTTTTACATTCCTTTAAGATTACTTTTAGGCTTTGCCGAAGATTACCGAAAAATAATAATAAACGTAAAACAAGAATTAGTTTTGTTAAGATCATCAAACGACAAAGATATTATTCAAGCAACTGATGGAACAACGGAAGCTACTTTAGAATGGAAAATGCAATTAGACAAAATTGTTTGGAGAGTACCGCATGTACGGTTAAACGATCAGAATAGAATTTCATTATTAAGAACTTTAAAATCAGATCGTGATATCGTAATACCATTTAGAAGTTGGGAGTTTCATGAATATCCGGTTTTACCGGAAACACAACGTCATACATGGACTGTAAAAACTTCTACTCATTTGGAAAAGGCAAGATATGTAATATTTGGATTACAAACAAAAAGAAGAAACGAAATAACTAAACATGCTGGTGAATTTGATCATTGCAAACTTACAAATTTTAAGGTGTTTCTAAACTCTCAATTCTTTCCATACGACAACTTCAACATAAACTTTACAAAAGACAGGTTTAGCGTTTTGTACGATATGTACGCAAGATTCCAAAATTCATATTATGGAAAAACAAACACACCTTTATTAACGCCAAACCAATTTAAATCTAACTATCCGATTGTTGTAGTTGATTGTTCAAAACAAAACGAATCTGTAAAATCTTCCAGTGTAGATATAAAAATAGAAATGGAATTTGAACAAAATGTACCCAAAGATACATCTGCTTATTGTTTAATTTTACATGATAAAATTGTTACATATACACCTTTAACAGGAATTGTAAAAGCAGTTTTGTAAAATGAAAAGGAAAAAAATACCCCCACCACTCGGTTATAAAAGCAGGAGCGGGAACGAAAATTGTTTAGTTTACTGTCTACAGTTGTATGGGTAACATCGTCTACAGCATTATAAACAAAATGAGTTCTTTATCAGTTGTACAAGACGTTTCCGAAACAGCACCTTTATTGGAAAATGATGATAAACATTTTGAAGAAAATATTGTAAAGGAAATTGATGACTTTTTAAAGTTTGGAAAACAAAATAAAAAGTTGGAAAATAATAAAACAAACGTAAGAAAGAAAAGAAAACTTGAAGAAAATATTCCACCAAACATTTTAACTGAAGTTTTCCTTCGCATCTTTTATCCTATTTCATCTTGCATGAGTAAAAGTGTGTCGATAGGATTGGTAAAATCATTAGACTACTCTCCCGCAGTAATACTAAGCCATGGAACAAAGATGGTTTTATTTTCAGAAAATGCTTGGGATTCCTTTTTAAAACATCTACATCTTATTGAATGTTATTTAGCCAACAGTTTCTTTGGAAGAAAAACTAACATTCGACTTTTGGATTGTGACAATGAAATTGACATTATTAAACATCGTGGTCAACAACAAGTAAGAATTAGAGACTCGACACAATTTGAAAATAAAATTCTTCTAACACGTGAAGAATTTTACATTTTAAACTATGCAACATCACCTATTACCAGGTATATGAAACAATTAGTATTTTCAAGCTCTGTTATTAAGGAATATCTGGTAGATGCATGCGAAAAACAACCAGAAAGCACTTTACAATACGGACCAATAGATACATCCATCTTTAATAGAATACCTCACGAAGTGGAAATGTGGAGGCAGTTAAGAAACTTTGAACCTTTTACTGAAGTTGCAACGGAGGCTACAGAAGAAGAAACCAACAACAACAATAATACAGAAGAAGAAACTTTGCTAGGTTAAAACTACAATGTAATTTAACAAAAGAATAAACCGTGGGGTAGGCCTACTGGGGATGGTGCCCACGTTAAACATACACCAACGCGCCTACAACTGTACGGCCTGGTTTATATATATATATCTAACCTACCGTGGTGTGGAAAACAGTTGATCAGCAGACACCATGATGAGCAGACAGGATGAAGAAATGGCAGCAAAACCTTGTGTAATTGAATTTCAAGCATTTCGCGGAAACGATGATAGATTTATCATAAAAGAATTGGTAATTTTGGATTTGCTTACACAAGTAGCATACCCGTTTTTATTTGAAGCACCGTGTTCTGTCCATGAACTAAAGTCAAAAGCTAAAATAACAAACAGATGGCTAACAAATAATTTTCATCATATCCATTGGTATGAAGGTTTCCTACCGTACAACAATGTACACAAAATTATGTTTCATTTTTGCAAACAATTTACACACATATATACCAGAGGATTGGAAAAAAAGAATTGGATACGACAGTACACAAACAAAGAAGTTTTAAACATAAAAGTGGACAAAACATTTCACTTTGATGCTAGAAATATTTGTGTTTCTACAATAAATCCGAAACACAACCAATCTCAATGCGCATTACAAAACGCGTATCACTTGGCTGCTTACTTACAACAACAAACGGAAGAATGTAGTGGGGGTTCCGAAGGTTATATAAACGAAGAGGCAACACACCCCGAGTATCAGTCTAACTCCATACTCCGAACAGACAACATCTCCTGTGAAGGATGGCATCACAACAGTTTCTCCAATGTTTAGTTGAACAATTCAACTTGCATTCAAAATCAAATACTCTAATTATCAAGAAATGTTCAGAATTAAAAGAACAGAAACATTATATTGTTCATGAAATGAAGAAAATTGATACAACGCATGGAGACGCAGTCGTCGCATCTTTATCCGATGCACCATATACACCGGGTGATGAACCAAAGTTTCAAGTATATCTTCCAAAACGATTCGTCCAGTTGCTGCAAAATGAAGATCTGCGGGAAATTCAACCAGGATCATTATATTTGGTGTCACACGGAATGAGCGGAAACAACTCTACGGAACTAACTCTGCACATCGCACAAAAATAACATTGTAAAAAAAATGTTTTAAATAAAAAGATAAAAAACAACAACATATCAGTATATGTTTTTATATACTGATATGTTGTATTTTTTTAAAACCTCAAACGGATGACCTTGAACTTTTAATCGATAGTATTATTCGATTATTTTATTCGATAGTATTATTCGATTATTTTATTCGATAGTTTTATTCGAATACTTTACATAAATACGAAACTTTAACGTTGAGAGGCTCAGTTCTGTTTAAGACAAGCTACAACCAACATGTCATCCAAAAGAAATAATCTAACACTTATAACTTATTGTTGCAAAGAAAAATGTTTTAGAATACCTGAAGATCAAGTTGACGGACAAGCTTGTACAAAATGTAATTCTTTCTGCTATTGTAAATGTAGTTGCAAAACATATCAAAAGAACCGGTTGGATAAACTAGAAGAATTACAACATCGACTCGGTCTATTGTGGCAACGATTAAATTCAAAGTGATTAAACAAACACCTGCCATTACCCCCACCACTACCCCCACTACCATCGGAGGTACCTGCAGCACCGGCTTTGCAATAGTCATTCCTGCTACACCTCTCGTCGAGTAAACAACTCTAGTCATGTCTCTCAACATTCGCGGGATTCACTACAACACTATCAATCTTACAACCTACAAGGATTTGGAAATTTTTAGTGAAGAACTAAAACAACTTATAACCACTGGGTTTGGTTTATCTTTAGAACTTTATGCAACAAACAATCAAAACGAAAAAAATGTGTTTTTGCCAACTTACAACAACAAGAAGAATGAAAATAAACAAGAACTTTCAGCACCGACAACAACTTACTTTTCAAATTTGGGAGCAAACTTTACTAACTTGTAAAATAATACTTTTGTAAAAAAAACAAATAAATAAAAAAAAGAAAATATCTTGCATTTTCGGATCTTCCGAAAATGCAAGATCTTTTTTAAAAACATCCCCAAAAGACCTTGACACACTTCCGGCCATTTAAAATTTAAATACCCAGCACAGCAGGGCATTTAAACTTTAAATACCCACCTACAACACGTCACAGCTACGTCACAGCTGATGACGTCACCTCCGGTCACGTGACCGGAAGTAGCTGTCAAAAAATTGACTGCCTGTCAAAGTTTGATTGGGCCAGAAACGCCACATCGCCACTACTTACCACCATGAAAGTAGAGTCACGCCTAAAAAACTGCGGGGGGGTTTAGTTTCTCTGGTTTTGAGTTTGAAACCTCTCTGGTTTCGTTTCTTCCAAAACGAAATAAACTTAATCTTAATTATTTGAAACTACTGTCAATCGGCAATTGGCGTTAAAGTCTCCTTCTTCTGAATTTTTTTAATCTTCTCCTTCATTTTTTTTTCAGAGAAATTTTTACGATTTAAACTTTACCCACTGTAAAGTTCACTAATGCATCCAGAATACCTGTCCTAATTTCGTTCAAATGCCAAAGATGACTAAACCATTCCACACTTTCCTATTCTCATGAAAACAATAAGACAAAATGGATTGCGGATAGTTATGAGTGATAGCCTGTGGTCGCGATGTTCTTCAGTGGGGATTAACGTCCGCACTATTGAATGCTCCGTTCATAGGACCGTCCTCATAATTAGACCGTAAATTGAAAACCAGGCAAAATAGTGGTTCGGATTTCACGTTGAAATGTAAGTCCCTTTGTTGCCATTGGCTGTTGGCTGTTGGGCTATTAACTGACAGTCCTGTCTAAGGAACATTTCGGCCCTAGTCAGTAACATGCCTACTAGATCGCGCCACAATCATCCTTCACTCATCTGTCATTCATACTTGGCTTAAAATACCTGCCTGGGTAGGTCGCCACTTCAAGCAATGTAATGTAATGACCAAAGTGAAGCCATTCCAAGGTTGTTGGCAGGTAATCCAGCAATATCACAGCATTACGGTGGGAACACTTCAACACCGCGGCGTTGCTTCTTCGTCTCGCGTGTCTGGACGATCATAAACCGTCCGTCATCAGGTTGCGAACTCTCCCACGGCGCAGTGGCGCAACGCAATCTGTGGCCAGTACGTAGGGATGTACGTAGATTTACGTACGCTTCCAGTACGTAGATTTAGAAGCTCATATGTTATTCAGTTTAATGTGCCACATATTTTCAAACAAACCAGTAGAAACCAATTTCATTTCAAATCAATTCAAGTTTTTAACAAGTTCAGTAGATATATCAATTTTAAACAAAGCAATAAATCCTTTAAACTATCTGTAAAAAAATAATAATAAATGGTACTGTACCCATTTGATTATGTCGTTTGCTTAATATTTGTTATATTTTTTAAGTTAATATTTATTTGCTTGTTCTATATTTGTTTATTTATTTATTCATTCATTTATTTACTCATATATTTTTACCTTAAGCAGATATTTACAGGATATTTTACGAATGGGAGTGATAACATTTAAGTGCTGTGCTAAAGTGATAATAAGCATGGAAGAAAAAGACTGCTGAATCAATTTTGTTAATTAATTGTGTGACTTTTTTCAGACCCACGCGTGCTTGAAGCACATGGGTCAATGTAAACTATATATATAAGTTTGTTTGAATAAATCATATTTCATTCATATTTTATCATTCATGGCGAGTAATTATCGATTTATCGTAAATATCGATATTTTAGTTCCGATATCTCGGAAAAAGTATATCGATAGTATCGGTGTATCGATATTTCTTTCCCGATACATATCGCGTCATGAAAAAAAGGTTCTTGAAGACAAATTTAAAGGAGTTTAGTATTATTAACCACAGCGTTGTTTCTAGAAATGCGAATGTGTGGGCTATTTCTGGCGAATTAAGGGAGAAGCTGTGTGAAAGCATAAAAAAATTATTGAATTTTTAGAAAATAATACTAAATAGTCTACCTTTTACTATCAAGCAACCTTTGAAATGTTTTCAGGCGATAAAAATGTGTACAATATAATATTTTGCCTTTTAAAAACAAAAAACTCCCCGTAGTAAGATTTTGAAAAATCTTGAGTTCTATGGTGGCAAAACCTGTTACTGATTCCTCGTTGAACTTGCAGAATTGTATTCTTTTTCTCCAGAAATATCGGATTTCCGATAAATTGGAATTATCGATATTTTGCTCTTAATACATCGTTTGTATCGAAATTAACTGTTCCGATACATCGAGAAATCGATATATCGTTATTTTGAAAACAATTATTACCAACTCAAAACCGTCCGGATCAGGTTGCGAACTCTCCCAAGGCGCAGGCGCGGGGCGCAAGCAGGCGCAGCGGCGCAACGCAATCTGCGGGCAGGCCCCATCCAGCTGGGCGTGCCTGTCAATGTCCCGGCCAATCAGGTTATGGCTGCCAATAACCTACGTGGGGCCGCACTGTGACATCGAGCACTGCTTAGTGCTGTTCAGTGCTGGGATGAAGAGATATAACTTAACGGAATGTCTGTTTTTGTTCAGTGGTATGGCACTAAAATGTTTCTTACCTGCGAACGGAAATTTAATTGCTGCTCCGTATGACATTTATTTTAATCGTTCCTTCCGGGGAAGTAACTGTAATTTCATGGGACTATGTTATGGTTGAAGGAATATAACAATTTTTATAGTCCTTAAATGATAGTCAATTTAAAATAACTTGGTAAAAACTTCAACAGCAATATCATTCAATCAGTGACGGAACTACACATACCGTCGCCCGGAGAAAAATCGGCGTTTGGCGCGCCCCCCCCCCATATTATTTGACGGCCGCAATTCGACTAGATTTAACGGCGCGGCGGCGATATGTCAACAATATTCAACAGCTGCAATGAGACCAAGACATTTGCTGGTCACAAAGACACTTGAGCGATTTTCTGCAATATGATCGAAGCCGTGGTGTAAAACCGCGATATGACAGCCGAGATGCGACCGAAAGGTGTAACGGCCATGAAAAGGGGCAGCGCCATTCGCTTTGTCCGCAAAAAATATGAGCGATTTTCTGGCCATCAAAAACCGGAAATGAATGCCATGAAAATAGAGATAGGCTTGACGGCCGCGATGCGAAAGAGATTTAACCGCAGTGATGCTACTGAGAGGTTTGCCGGCCGCAAAACAAAACATATTACTTATATTTAATTTTTCACTTTTTTCTTAACCGGAGCCAGCCAGCGTTGCTTGGAGCCGCTGGCGCCCCCTACCGGCTGGCGCCCGGGGCAGGTGCCCCCGCTGCCCCCCCTTAGATCCGCCACTGCATTCAACTAATCTTTTATGGGTTTAAAAACAAATGAACACTATTTCCCTTTTCTGAAATTTCTATCTTTAGCTGGACATTTTTAGTAAGGAAATCTAATGCCAAATTATGTAATTTCTGATACCAAAGTATAAAATATCGTTTTTAGGCTCTGCATAAAAAAGGACACCTCATCAAAAAGTGACTACAGATACATCAATATCCTTCTTACAGTGCAACCCATCCACCATTTGACAAGAGAAACCACAAAGAGCCAAATGATCCGTTGCAGCATCATCCCTTGAAAGCAAATGTCTTCTCTTCAGTCACGGCTTCTCGTCATTCCTTGCACAACCGAGACCTCAAGACGAGTCTAATGAGCGCCACAACTCCGGAGCGGGGTTGTCCACCTGCCAGGATCAATTACAGTAGCGGCCGACAGGAGCTGCACTCAGCGTCAGTTAGCCGCGAGGCAGGACAACGGTTCTGCATATGGATCAGCGAGCACAGAAGAATTACAGGGATGACAACGATGTATCGATATGTCGTAAATATCGAAATTTTAGTTCCAGTGTATCGGAAAAAGTATGTCGATATTATCGGTGTATCGATAGTATTCTTTCGATACATATTATTACCTTGTGAAAAAAGGGTTTGGAAAACAATAGTATATTTCATTACAAGGACCTAAAGTGACGCTTTTCGTACGAGGTCAAGTTTTACAACCGAGGCTGTAAGCCGAGGTTGAAAAATGACCGAGTAACGAAAAGCAGCTTTAGGTCCGTGTGATGAACTATATTTTTCGTTATATTGCTCAATACAATACGTAAACTACTTAAGAAAACCAAAATTTTACCGCTTGTTTACCATTAAAGATGCCTTCAAAAGATGCCACCGTCTTGTTCTTGCTATTTGAAGCAATCAGCTGATTGTCTGTTTCATTTGTGTTAGGGTAGACTGACAACAATGAACAACTATCGACGTATCGAACGCATGTAATAATCGATTGGTGAAATGAGCGAGTTTCACAAATTGATTAAACTGACAACAATGAATGTTTCGATAATAACGATGAATGTTTCGATAATAACGATGAATGTTTCGATTATTTGTAATCGAATGAATATCGTTCGATTATTACGACGTACTCGGCACTTTTTGACTTTTATAGTCCTAGGACTATAAAGTGTCAGCTGGTATCGAGTACATCAGCTTTTAATTCCTAGGAATAAAAAGAGTGTATTTAGGTCCGGAAAACATGCATTAAAAACATCTGTTTTTGAAGCAGTATAACGGCACTCAGCATCAGCATACATACACGTCACGTCACGTCGCGTCCATTTTCAAAGTGAATGAATCCTGTGTAATCAAATGGAACCGGGTATACATACACGTCACGTCACGGCACGGCCTGACTCGAATACTCTGATGAGCATACACGGCCGAATCGGCCGAATTGGGACGTGACGTGACGTGTATGTACAGCTTACACCGACGTCCACTCGGCCATTTGGCTCTTAGAAACTAGAAAATGCGAATCGATGCGAATATGTATAGCACCCCCTCCGGCATCGTCGAATTGGCCGTAAGTGGACGCGACGTGACGTGACGTGACGTGCATGTATAGCAGCACCTTAGTTGCGCTCAGCTGGTGTCGAGCGCTGGCCAGCGGGTGTCGAGGACTTAGTTCACCATTAACGCCGCGAGAGAGCAGCACTGTCGCTGCCCTCTCCTAATTTAACATAACTGTAGCCAGTAACTGGATTTGTCTAGTAACTAGTAACTTAACTGTGACTGTAACTGGCTTTAACTGTAACTAGTACTTCGGCGTAACGGAAGACCCATTTAAAAGCGATTTCTTTTTGATTCTTCTCTGTGGTACAGCATAAAATTTTGCGTTTTAAAGGCGAAAAAATCTCCCCTAATAAGATTTTGAGAAAAATGTTGAGTTCCGTGGTGGCAGAACCTGTTTCTGATTCCTCTTGCAAAAACCTGTTTCTGATGCCTGACATTAAAAAGGAAGAAACATGTATTGACGTTTGCAGTATACAGGTGCAATTTTATGTTGTCAAATGCAAAAATAATAACATCTTTATCATATTTTATTATTATAAAAATGTTGTTATTATCTTTTAACTTGCAGAATTGTGTTCTTTTTCTCCAAAAATATCATTTTTTCGATATATCGATATTTTGCTCCCGATACATCGTATTTATCGATATTAATGGTTCCGGTACATCGGAAAAACGATATATCTATATATTGAAAATAATTGCCATTCCCAGCTCCACAACTCGCGGTCGCGGAGGAGCGGCTGTCCACCTGTCAGGATCAGTTACAGTAGCGGCGACAGGAGCTGCACTCAGCGTCAGCGTCAGCAGCAGGACAATGGTTGTGCAAGCGCAGCGACCGCGGCCTTGGTGGAGGTGGGGGGGGGGGGAGTAAATGCGAGAAAGGCAGTAAAGGTTATGTGCTGGTTGTGGAGTGCGTAGGCAACCGTAACATGTGTGCGGAGTTATGGGGATGATTGTGTTTTGGTAAGTTGATTAGTTGATTGCTTGTTAATGGACGAGGGATTTTTTAGTAAGTGAAGAGGTGTGAGCCTTGCGATCGGTTAAGGGGGCTTAGGTTTGTAGGATGTAATGGTTGCAGGGGGACAGAGTCACTAGGGAACGTGGGGTTTGGGATTTGGAAAAGGGCCACTGGATTTCGTGTTTTCGGAAGTTACTTTTTTGTGGGGCTGGAAAAACGTGAAGGGTTCAGTCGATATGAAGGAATTCAGGTTATACTTCAGTGCGTTGACTAATGTAACATGAAAAGGAACAGGATTGCTGTGATTTATAAATTTTTTGCTGGTCGATTCGTAAAAAATCTCTAAAATTTCGTATGCATTCCTAATATACATTTAGGATGTAGCCTAAAAATCTTATGCTATTATGAAACAATGACGTTTGTGGAGGGAGTAGTCATATTGAAAAAAAATTATATGCCAAAAACTATTGTTGCCTACCACACAAAACAAAATTAAAGCAGTTTCCGTGGTCACAAATTTTCTCTTGATTTCTAAAACCTAGGTAACGGTTATATTTTAGGGATTTTCTTTCATTAGTTTGCTTTATATTGATTTGCATTTATTCAAAAGAAAAGCTTCTTTAGGCAAGGAAATAATAATATCACAGGCAAAGGAATGTATTGTGTTCATCGGGTAGATTATAGAAATTCCTTTGGCTGTGATTAATAATACAGTCTTATTGACAAAATAGAGGTGGAGAAGGTAAGGATATGCAGTTGGGGAGCGGAAAGTAAGAAGACCAGTGGAGATAAATAGCTATCTATATTCAGAGTATGTTAATGGTTTAAAATAATGTAGCTAGTAAACTCAACATAAATTACGTCGAGAACAGTATGCCATACCGCAAGAAGACCATACAAGATGCATCTCTTGGTGTCATCCGCTTTATTGATAGGCTCGTTGATTTTGCACGCTCTCGCGTTAATCTACTGAAGGACAACTCCTTTCTAAAGTCACTCGGAGTAATATCTTTCTACTGAGGCTGCGACTAGGCATCAACACTAGCATTTACAACTTCACTTTGATTTAGAAAATTTCAAATGTCTGTGATTAATCCAACGTGGGTGTAAGATGGTTAGCACTATACAGAATATCTGCTCGATTCTACAGTCTAAAAAAAGAATGTGTTGATTGGTCCTAATGTCTTTAACATGGACCATGAAGTTTGCCAATAACCAGATGGTTTCAATTGGATGGTCATTATCGGAAACGTGCATCATGAAAGAATTAACTTTTCGACTGTGTACACCATTGAAGTTACTACAGTAAGTTACAATCCGAAGCACAGTACATCGAAGAAAAGATAAAGGCCAGAAAAGAGCTGAGCCGAATCTTTTGTCTGTGTTTCGATATAAATAGAAATTGGTTAAACTTAAAACCAATCGGAATTGGCCTCGTTAAAATTTACTAAAAAATTGCATAACCCTTATAAAAGTGTTGGTTACAATGAGTTATTTTATACTATAGGTTTGCCAATACAGTTTGGAGGGTATAACATTTTACTAATTAAGGTACCGGTACGTTATGCTTTTGGGAAAGAAAGTTAATACCAGATTTGAAAGTCCCATATTTCTCTTGAAAGAGCTAAAAAAACTCATAAAATGCATTTGATTAAAGTTGAATATTTTAAGTGTTGATAAATAAATTTTCTAGGCCTATATGTATTTTCACAATAATGCAAAACGATTCGGTTCCCCAGCATCCTTCAAAGTTAAATATGTGCTAAAAATACTTTACAAACCAACAACAATCATCCTGAGCTTCTGCCCTCCTCATTTGCACCAGAATCTTAACCCGCCACCTCCATGTTCGTACCTAGCACGCCCCTCCACTTGCAGCCCACAATAATAACCACTTGCAATTAATTGCGCAATGCTGCAATTGCAATCACGTCGCTGTAATCAATTCCGCCCCGGCTCGCGGCCGAGGTCAGAGTCATGTGGGAGATCTCCTCCCTCTCCTTATACATCGGGAGGACAGCCTCCCTCCTCCCACGCCATTATAACATACTAAGTCAAATTTAGTCCTTAAATACACACGTATAAGTAAGGGTTTTTATCATACTGACACAGCAAACTAGGCGTGTTGCTAGCCTAACGGTTAGCGGACTTCAGTTTAAGAGGTCGCGGGTTCGATTCCCAGCATGTTCACGCAAATCTGAGGGGTTTAGGCCGCTTTCCCTTAAAAGCGTTTGAGTATCTCGTCTGTAAAATTACGTTGGCGTAGGCACAAAAAAAACATGTTTTCTGTTTCTTTTTGCTGGCTCGAAAGGGACCCATTGCCTTACCAGCACAGTTGTAACTTTATGACCTTCTAGGTTTAGGCCGGAAAGTTTTTCCGGACAGCGATTACAGGAAACGGAAGTAAACAATCAGATGATTTACAGCAAACCGACGTTTTGTGCGTGTTTATTGGTTACTTTTTAGAGGAATGCAGTGGCAGCACTGGCAGCAGTAGCAAATGTTTGTTTTGTTTATTACAGGTTAGGGTTGAAGGATTGAGAAACGTATTGGTTTATGCAAGGTATACGTATTGAAAGGAATATGATTGAAATTACGTTTTTTTTCTGAGTAGTATGATGAAAATCCCATCATACTCATCGTCCGGTAAAACAGTACTTCCGGCCTAGAAACGCGTGAGGTTCCAGTGGCTGAGTCGTACACTACGGCTGTTCTAGGGATTTGCCCTCTTCAGTGTTGCAGGTTACAGTACCTGCTGCAACCAGGACCTGGCTCAGTGCTTTGACATTGAGGCCGCCACACGAAAAACAGGACAAGTGTGTCTACAGCCTAGTGACGTCACTGGCTATGACGTCACCACTGTCACTTTTAAGTCCTACCAATCAGCCTGGCACTCGTGATTGCAGACTTTAGTCAGCACGTCAGCAGCGCTTGGCAGCTAAGGTCGGTCATGTGTGGGAGGATATCCTCCCTCTACTTAATACACCCTCCCTCCTCCCACGCAAAGGGAGAGGATAAGGAGGGATACAGTCATGGTCTCGAGGTTCCGGGGTTCACAAGAACTAGTGTAGGAACAGGATCAGCATACTGAGTTCGCGGAAAACAGCACATTGCCGGTGCACTTATCGTAAATTATGAATGCATCATCGCTGAGTCAGCTCCGTGGTTCAGTGGTTCTTTGGTTCTGCTTTGATTGGCTCCGCTTCGATTTCTATCTGTCCTGGAAGCAAAGAGACCAAGCGGCACTTTCGTAATTCAACTGTCGCAATTACTGAAATTGAGTCTAAAAGGCTTTCACTGAAAATCGCAAAATGCACTTTTACCATCTTGCCATGCAACTGTGAAATGTTACTATATCCATAGGTCGTTAAATGTTACCATCTATAAAATCTGTGTATTTAAACCGTTAAAATAATCCCCATAAAAGTTTGTTAATCAAGGTTATTTATGATGTATGACTGCTCAATTTCGATTATAAGGGCTGTCATATACAGTGTGTAAAAAAAGTCCGTCCCCCCTCCTTAATTTTTTTGTTTGTTAAGACATACAATTAACCTTTGGAGAATGATACTAACTCAACCCAAATTATTTATTGACGTTACCAAAATTTTGAGTGTCCCCCAAAAATCGGGGATTTTGGGGGCAACTCAAAATTTTCAAATGCAAACCCCTTTTGAGTGACCCCTCATTTTATAGAGCTTTCAAAAAGTAGATGAATGGTGAAAATTGGAGGTCTCTAACGTGTTTCTGCGCAAATTAACAGCTTGTCAAAGTTTTGAATACAACACATTCTTGAAACTTGGTGTCAAGGACGTTTGGAGTTTTAATTCACCTTTGGTGACATAAAAATTAATCGAGCCTGGGAAAAATGTTATTCAATTAAAAAGTACTCTCTTTTGGTGATATTTAAAATTTTGAGTGTCCCCCAAAAATGGGGGATTTTGGGGGCAACTCAAAATTTTCAAATACAAACTCATTTCGAGTGACCTCTCATTTTAAAGAGCTTTCAAAAAGTTGATGAATGGTGAAAATTGGAGGTCGCTAACGAGTTTCTATCAAAATTGGCAGCTTGTCAAAGTTTCTAGGAGTCGTATTCAAAACTTTGACTAGCTGCCAATTTTGATAGAAATACGTTAGCGACCTCCAACCTCCACCAATCACCTATTTTTTAAAGCTCTTTAAAATGAGGGGTCACTCGAAAGGGGTTTTCATTAAAAAATTTTGAGTTGCCCCCAAAACCCCCATTTTTGGGGGACACTCAAAATTTTAAATATCACCAAAAGAGACTAATTTTTCTTTGAATAACATTTTTCCCAGGCTTGATTAGTTTTTATGTCACCAAAGGTGAATTAAAACTACTAACTTCCTTGACACCAAGTTTCAAGAATGTGTTGTATTCAAAACTTTGACAAGCTGTTAATTTGCGTAGAAACACGTTAGAGACCTCCAATTTTCACCATTCATCTAATTTTTGAAAGCTCTTTAAAATGAGGGGTCACTCAAAAGGGGTTTGCATTTGAAAATTTTGAGTTGCCCCCAAAATCCCCGATTTTTGGGGGACACAAAATTTTGGTAACGTCAATAAATAATTTGGGTTGAGTTAGTATCATTCCCCAAAGGTTATTTGTTTGTCTTAACAAACAAAAAAATTAAGGAGGGGGGGACGGACTTTTTTTACACACTGTATGGAAACAAAACAAAAAATTTTACCCACGACAATTTTTGTTAAAAAAAGTTTATTAAAATTTGTCAATTTGTGGACGTCAACAATGATGCGATTTAAGGTTAAAAAAAGCAAGATCAAAAGATTAGATCCAGATATGTAGCTAGGGTTATGACCATTTGATTAATACATATTTAATCTAGCTCCTAATTCTATTTTTTATGCAGTCGTGTGTATTATCTTTTCCACAGAATTGACTCTGGTTAAACTAATAACTTTCTAAAAAAAATCATGAATATTATGTTTTTACTTTTAATACTTTAAGACTAAATCAACATATTATAAAGAACAAACTTTAAGAAACCTTCTTTATTTTAGTTTTTAGTTGGTTCCAAAAGTAAAATCAACAAAACTAAATGTTTGTTGCCATTTTCACATAAATAATGTATTAGCATTGACTTTATCATTGGTATTAGCAATAATTCAATAATAAAAACAAACAGTAAGCAAATCATAAATTCATATCAATTTGTCAAAAAAAAATAATAAGAGCTTAAATAAGATACCACATTATGAACAATATTTGTTCAATTTTACCTCAAACTAAAACATGTTACATTTACTTACCATGCAGCAGACAAAATAAAGAATTTTCTGAATGCAGACGGAGGAGCAAATGTTTCCCTGTAATTGCATATTAATAATAATTATACTTTTATTCAAATACAGTGAAAATAAATGTTTACGTTTTTCAGTTCGTTTCTTGTCAAAACTTTTAATACAATTTTTTAATCATTACCATGGAAACCATTAATTAACGTTACCAAATTCCTAAAAGTACTAATTAATTGTTGCAAAAAAAGCTAAAGTATCAAAAGAATTTAGAATGTCTACCCAAAATGCTATTTATTGCCCTTCTACATTATTCTCTTTGACACCGATCGTATCCATGTTTCCAAACTAAATTAAATCGGACTGTAACCAATTGAAGTGCATACCCAAGTGATTTAAACAAAGAACAATCCCGTTACAACAATGAGACACGTAACGTTTAATGTGACGCGTAGTGTGATGAGTGATTGTGCGATGGTATCCGCGTGTCGTGAGAGTGCGAGATGATCGTATCTCGGTAATACCCAGTTGTAAACAAGCTTCGCTGAGAATGTCACGCGATTAAATGCCGGTTAATTACCTGCCCGGTCTTGCATGTACTGGCATCGGCAACTTGTAGAGATATCTCATGAGAAAAGTATTCTCGTATTTTAGGATTTTTTCGATGAAACTAAAACATGACGTTACTTCATGGTGAAAAATTACTAAATCATTTACATTTACCCTTTATAATGTATCAAATTAATATTTAACGCCATTGATGAATAACGCTATGATTATGCAGAATTTGAAGACTACTGCAACATGACTATTTTGTATAATAATTCGAGATTTTTTATTAGTTCAACAATACAAGCTTTCTTTCTGAATGACATTATTTTTTGGTGAGGTCATTATTATTCTCAAATATTTCGGGGCCTAATCCATCCGGTCTTGATAAACCAGATTTGTTTTTGTGTCCGCGAAACGTCGACCATAAAAAAACAATGCGTTTTCCAGTATTTGTGAAACGTTAGTGTGTTTTTATTAATCATTTAATCATTCATTAATCATTTTCTTAATCATTAATCATTCTTAATAAGACAGGTACCTCATGGAGGACGTTACCCTGAATATGAGTGAAGGATGAGTGTGATGATCGTTATGACCCCTGGATGTCAGTAAGTTTTAACAGCACTGACTACTACGGTGAGCGAATGCCCCAAAATATTTGAGAATAATACGAGCTTTATTTTTTTACTTAGCACTATATCCATTAAGCCCTACCGTTAGCCAATTCTACATTTAATTTGTCCACATCTTTAACACAAGATTTCGATATAATTATCTTTCTTGATGGTCTCGTACAATCTTACGTTACGCAGCAGTAGGTACTTTTCCTCTACAATTAAGTAATTTCTCCTCTGTCATCTAATCACTCTGACCTTTTCGCTTTTCTCTCTTCCTTCTACCAGTCTTGCTTGTTCTCTCCCTAGCCAAGTTGGCAACGAGTTAGAGTTCGGTCGGAAGAGCTAAGGGATTTAATCTCCAGTGTATTTACTTAATGAGATCTGCCTTTAATCCCTCTGATAAAATCACTCAGGTGTAAACAGAACATATCCCAAAATGGCAAATCCTCAATCGCCCACCTACATTCCTTTGAACCAGAGCACCTTTTAAGGGCATTCCCAGGCCTATTCCTAGAGCCGCGGGTGACCTTGACCCCGCTGCCCGGGTCACGCGGGGGGCGGTCTCCGGTCTCCGGTCGCGCCAGGACCCGGGACATTACTCACGCTCGGGATGCAGATCGCAGGACCGGTCTGGCCGACCGCTGCTCGTCCCGGGGTCACCAGACTCGTGTCGTCGCCTCTTCCTTTGTTTCCCAACAGCTGATCGGAGAGCTCCAAACTGCTGATTGGATTTTTAAAACAGCTGAATGAAGGACTCCAAACCAGCTGATTGGATTTTAAAACAGCTGACAGGAGAGCTCCAAACTGCTGTTTTGATTTTTAAAACACCTGAATGAAGGGCTCCAAACCAAATGATTGGATTTTAAAACAGCTGACCGGAGAGCTCAAAACAGCTGATTGGATTTTTTAAACAGCTGATCGGAGAGTTTCAAACAGCTGTTCGCCAGTTGATGGTGGGTTTTGCAACCGTTCATACCTGAGCTTTATGATATTTCAGCGGTATCGCGAGGAATCGCGTTTTTTGCGATTTGAAACCGATCCTGGTTGTTTATAGCAGCCGTTTACGTATTAAAGCGTGTTAAGACATGTTGTCACGCACTATTGCTCTATATTTCAGTATATACTGTACAACAAAATTGCTGAATGACTATCAAATTCTCAATTCGTTTGTTTTGTTGTTTTTTTAGACATAAAAGTAATGATATATTTCGCACCAAGGGCCGAAAATGAGGTTTTACGGGCTCAATCAAGATCATGTTTCAAATTCGAGACGAAGTCGAGTTTATTTCATTTCACTACCAAATGAAATAAACACTATATTACATATAAAATCTAAATATTTTGTTTAAAACGAAAATAAACTTTGAGTGTACGATACTGTACTGCCTACGGAAACTAGTGTAGTGGCGAGATGTATATCGGAGAAGAATTATCGAAACACCGATAATATCGAGACCAAAATATCTATATTCTTTTTTCTATATCTGATCTAAAATATTGATACTGACGATGTACAGTATCGATATTTTTGCTGCAACAGTGTGTTTCGGTCCGAGTTTGACGTTTGTAAAACACGTGATTTCGTCGTAATGTTGTGAAAGGAAATTTAAAATATCTCATCAAAGAAATGCCATGTATTTTGAATATATGTAATAATTATTTACAACACTTTTGTTAATTTAAACTTTAGATATTTCAGTTATTAAGTAGTTTTAACAGCCTCTTAGTTCAAAAATTATGCATGTTTTCGTGTCTATGTGTAATATAAACTGAACTGTATGATCAAACGCGTAAATTAACTTGACTTAACTGGTGTCATAAGTGATCAAATAAATGGTGAGTTTTTGCAGAATCCAATCTCTCTATATAGTAACAGCTATATTGGCTGTATTCTGCTTTCCTCAAGAAACATAACTCGGTAATACGCCAATGACGCCATACAGCCTACAACAGAATAGGTACATTAAACTATGATTTTTTTATTGCTCTAAAGGGTTTCCGTAAAACAATATCCCTTATGTATCCTATACTCTTACATGAGTAATGTTATCGTGCGTGCGTGTGCTTGTATGTTTGCTTGCTTGTTTGCTCAACGATCTCAAAAACGGTTCCGAGGCTTTTCTTCAAATTTTGTAAATTAGAAATTTATGACTAAAAAAACATGTTCTCTGCAGATTACTTGGCCAGAGAAAATCGAATAACGTAATAAAATGAATTTTAAAGTTGTAAAATTTTAACATTGGCCTTATGAGTTGCCATGATAGCGACGAAATAATCAAGAAAACTGTAAACAAATCAAGTAATCATGACAGCTGTTTGCAAACTACAGCCATTTATAGGAAAATACAGCGTGTGGCATAAAGATTGCTTGGAGAAATAAAAACGTGTACTTATACATCAATATTTTTGAATTGTTTTATAATAATTTTGATGAACAGGTAAATATAAAATAATACCGAGCAAGGCTCGGTCCACCAGGTACTCCTATTTTATCACGGCTTTGCATTAAAATTACTCCCAGTACAAAATGACCAACCCAAAACGGGCAGTCGCGCCCGCCCGCTGAGTCAGCGCAGCGGTCAGCTGATAATATATTTTGACAGTTGCCTCCAGCGGCGACCACGCGGTTTCCCAAATTAGCCCGGGTCTGTGGGTTCACCCCCCCCCCCACCACCCTACACTCCCAGTGACGTCACTGTGTTTGGGTGTCGCCGACGTTGTGGTTGTGGTTTGGGTACGACTTAGCGCTCATTGCTGAGGTAATGGGAAGACGTTTTGGTACATTGTTTCTGGAGATTTGTTTTTTCTGTTTGTTAGTAATTTTAATTTTCAGTTGATGGCAAGCAATTTATTTTAGATAAGGCTAATTACAGAAAACGTTCCAAGGTTAACAAGGCTTAAACTTATATTTTTTCAATAAACTATGTAGCTTTAAATGTATGTTTGTTGTATATCAACAAACATACATTTAAAGCTACTGCATATTATGTATACTGCTTTATAAAACTGCAAGTCTTGTCGTTTCTGCAATACTTGCCATGTTTACTTTTTTGTTCGTGGATGATTATTTTTACTTTAATTTTTTTGCATTTTGGGATAAATATGCAACATAGGGTTTCATCTCAGTTCATCGTTGAATCGTAAGTGACTTCCAATAGGCAATGCCCCAATACTTTCGTTTGACTAAGAGTAGCAACAAAACACTGTTGTGCGATAAAACATTTGTGCTACACAAAACTTGATCTTTATTTCGCGTTTCAAGACGAAACTAGATGTTTCCGTTCTATTTCAGAACGGCCGTATAAACAAGTGTTAAACGTTCCAGTCGGGATATTTAGTGGAGTCCAGCGGTGTACAGCTGCCAACATTCACCACATTCCAGTGACTCCAGCTCCAGCTCCAGCCCTCCCCCCCTCATTCGGTCCGTCGAGCTTCCTCCAGTGGGCAGTGAACGTGTCTTTCCTGTCCATAGTCTAATGGGACAAAAAAAAATGAAAATTCAATTTCTTAAACTTCCCTGTTTCTCTCAAAGTATCCATTTTAGCCCTAGTCGATCTCCCGTCAAAGCAACAAATCTCCTGATATATAAATTTAATTATTACTAGCTGGTAACCCCGGCTTTGCCCGGGAGATTGTTTTTCTTCTAGTATTCTTGTTGTTTCTCAGAGCTGCATTCTGTTTGTAACCATAGTAGCTATTTCTAATGGTAACCGTAGTAACTAATCAAAGCACTCCCAAAATTCTTGATATAGGTCCCTTTAGGACGATACTGGGCCTAAGCCCTTAGAGATATCAATACCAATCCACCATAGTGTACATTTTCAAGTTTTAATTTGACACCAAGATCAAGTGTCTTCGACATGTAGTTTTGGCTGCCCCCGAAATATACCAACACACAACTCTATATTGATATTGGTTTACTTGAAAAACCTTCAGTTCCTAGAGACAACATTTACATCCATTTTGTGGTACATTATACCTTTTAATTCCTATTATTAATAGCATGTGAAAGGAAATTGTTGAGCGAAAAGCCATGTTAAAATCTGAAAATAAAAATTCTACACATATCAGAATTAATAACGTTATTTTACACATTTTTTTATATTTGGAGTTACAGTATACAGTAGTAAGTTAAGTAAGAGAAAAGGTCATTGACATGATCATTGAATTCATGGCTGTGTAAGTAGTTTTCATACTTAGACTATTAGATTACATACAGATTTATAATTGAACGTAAAGATTATGTAATTGGTTAAGTAGGGTTTTAGGTAGTAATGTTAAACGAGTAAGTTGTTCTACTTTGAATATAAACTGCATTTCGCCCCAGGCCCGTTATTGTACAAGATTAGACTTTTATATCATGCAAAATTATTCCTCCGACCTGTTCGCCAGGGACTATGAAGACAAGCTATTTATTTTGGCCGCTGGACAAATTGCGAGTGTTTCGGTTTTGACTTGCCCATCAGGCGGCGTCGACCTTGGGTCGGCAACTTTTCAATCGAAGAGTAATTAAGTTCTCGACATTCTCAACCCGGCTTGGTGTAGGCTTCAACGCCTACCATTTCCGCCATGCGTATAGCCAAATTGAACTGGTCTTTTAACAGATAAATTAATAAACATTAATGTCTAGTTAAGTAACTGTGCGTCAAATATCTCGATGACGTAGGCTTCAACGCCCAAGATTTCCGTCATGCATACTGCCAAATCGAACGGCCTTATAACAGTTAAATGAACAAAAACCTTCAAGTCTAGGTAGGTGACTGATGTGCGTCAAATATCTCGATTTCGTACGCTTAAACGCCCACGATTTCCGTCATGCATATAGCCAAATTGAACTGGTCTTTTAACAGATAAATTAATAAAAACATTCAAGTCTATTTAAGTAACTGTACGTCAAATATCTCGATGACGTAGGCTTAAACGTCCAAGATTTCCGTAATGTATATAGCCAAATTGAATTGGTCTTTTAATTTTAATAGATAAATTAATAAAAACATTCTAGTCTTTAGGTAACTGTGCGTCAAATATCTCGATAACATAGGCTTAAACGCTCACGATTTCCGCCATACATACTGCCAAATTGAACGGCCTTTTAACAGTTAAATGAACAAAAACATTAAAGTCTAAGTAGGTTACTACCTAGGTGTGTCAAATACCTCTATTACCAATGTGTGTTTTGCTTTTCTGCATGTGCTCAAACGAATTATGCTACACGACCAAAATTGTTATGCCATAGCCACTAACTGTAAAAATTGAAGAATTGTTTGGTATGAGAAAGTCAAATTGGCAATGAATTAATTATTGTTTCACGCGATCATCTTAATGAGAAGTTGTTTTGCAAGTAGATCGCACAATAGAATGTGCAAGCTCTTTTGAATCCTTCGATTACATCACGGCATCTTGAGGAAACAATGGACGATAAGTCGTGTAAGTGGGCTTTAAACCGCCCGAGGCGTGCGTATTGGTCTTACGTGCGATTCCAGGAGAAAGTTCAACATGCGCAGATCGGAGTCCTATCGTGATCCAGGAATTGATAACTTCGTGATAACGTGATCCAGGGTTTGTCGCTATACTTTCTTTCCTTCGTGAAAGGTCAGAAAGAGATACGGATGGGACTTTTTACTAAATTGTAGGTTAATGTAAACAGGAGCTTTATATGTTATTAAAACGAAAACGAGTCATGTTTATTTCATGAGTTTAAAATCAGACCTTGAACTTTACAATGACCTTCAACTTTAAATTACAACTTAGGCCCTAATATCAGTACATAATAGTGGATGCACAATAAGTACCAGGTAATAAAACTATTCCTTATCCAGCCTACCTGTCAAAACAACTTGTTTGTGAAATCGTTTGTAACTCGAGGCACACTTAGATCGACGCGATATAGTTAAATTAATGCCAAGGTTTGTTTTTAATTTGTTATTTGTCCGTTATATGATAACTATCAAGAGCTCAAGAAAAATGTATATAATACATTTGTTATCTTAATAAGATTAAGCAAGATCTCTTTTTATCTTAATAATATTAAGCAAGCAATCGATTGATTTGCATAGTAATATGAGAACGCAAGAACAGTTCATATTTTCAATTCTCAAGATAAATTTTCAGCATAAAAAGCTTATTAATTAATATGAGTAAATTATAATGTAAATGTCAGTATTAGCTGCCCACTGGTTTTTGCAATTTTTACCTTTTACATATACAGATTATCGGTTATCTCTGCTTCTTATAAAAACGTAAAACGAACTTAAATCCTCTTATAACGATGCTGGCAACTTATTTCCCTACATTTGATTATTTCAACCTGTAAAACAAGTTTTATAAACAGCGGTTAGGTTCACGGCAGAGGCCAAGGCCATGTGAATGTCGCGGTCTTTCGCGGGAAATCGCGGCCCTCTGTCAGCAGGTACACGGACATTCGCGGCTTTATGGCGTTTACTCAAGGCTATACGGTTCCGCCTGCAGATAATGCCATCACTGACATTTTTTGCTGACGTTCTTGCTGGTATTTTTGCAATCAGGCATTAACTTTTTTCTAGCATGCAGGATTCATTAGCTTTATGGCAACATGCTTCTAATAAACATTCATAATTTAAAAAAATGAATTAGCTAAATAGGCCTACCATGTGCTTTTTTTACTAGAATAAAGTTGAACTGTACAGTTGAAGTCTTTAAACCACTTCCCCGGTGTTTAAAAAATTTACATTTCAATTTTGAAAAATTTAAAGTGCAAAGTTTTGAAATTTCAAGTGAAAATTTAAAGTGTTCTTAAAGTTTAAGTACTTTAAGTTAAAGTACCTTTTACCTTTTGTCATGTTAAAATGTTACAAAAAAAATTTATTTCCGTCAGAAAAGTCTCAGATATGACTAAAATGTTTCTCTGCGTAGAACACAAGTAAAAGGTTCGTAAATATTACTAAAACGTTATATTGTCGTCTTTTCACTGCGGGTTGGATTATTTTCAATAATAATTCCACAACAAATAATTAATTGTTTGGCAAAAAACACATTACACTGAACTATTAATATAATTGCTTACTATCGTATATTTGCATGGTTTTTTTACAATTGTGGGAAAAAATAGCGCAACAAATTTTATTTGTTAACAATTGGACAAACTTAATATTCGTTTTTTTCTGACACTCATTTCTTTGGTGCTCGAGATGTTAACTGTAAAATATTTAATACTTGCAATCTAGCGATGACTCTACCACATAGACCGAGTCTGAGAAATTCATTGTCTTGTCACGCGCACTTGTTCGCTCCTTCAGATCGGTTTGTTTTTTCCTCTGTGAAGACAGTGAAGACCCCTATTCAAACAACACCGACGCTGGGAAATCTGTTGGCTTGACGTCTCCGGTTACATGGAAGTCTGGGGCTTATGGAGTACATCGTATTTCTAGCTGTAATCGGAAATATGGAAGTTTTCTTTACAATGAGCAAAATAGGTGTATGTTTTTTTCGAGCTTGTAAACATTATTTAGTAACAAAAATACACGTTTGCTCCGTTTTTTGACGGTACTGTCTCAGCAAACTAAAACAATAACTATGTTTTAGGTGAGCGCACCAAACACATTCATAGCTGATTTTTTTGTCTAGAATTCTGGAATTTAGTCTAGTTGTAAAAAAAGGCTGCTAGATGTTTAGCCTAGAGTGTATTTTCACACCTTTCATGTTATGTTTTTGTTTTCAGGTAAGTACGATGATGAATCCGACCACTCAGTACTCTTCTTTCAAAACGCAAGTATGCCGTAATCTATATCTATAAAAGAGGAAGTATGTGTGTGTGTGTGTGTGTGTGTGTGGGTATGGTCCCTATAGACGCCCAAACCGCGCAACGGATTTTTATGAAATTTGCAGGGATTGTTTACCATGTTCCCAGAATGGTTTTTGTCAAGTTTGGTGTAAATCCATCCAAAGGGATCTGCCCCACGGGCTCCTAAAGATACCATGTTATTCAAATGAGCTTTTGGTTTGTTTACTAAAAAACATATGATTATACTTAAAACTCCAATACATGATATTTTTTATGTAAATATATTTAATTATCATGGGCGCAGCAACGCGCGCCGGGTAACACTAGTATTTACATAAATATTATACTTATTTTTATTCGTGCGATGTTAATCGTTTAATCTGCTCTGGAAAATTACATTTAATGTAAAACATGCATGTAATCTTGGTAATATACATTCCTATCTTAATAACATGATCTTACTATAAGGTTATAAATATCCATAAAAATGTACTCATTTTACAATTACGTTTCTTTGCAAATCTTTCTTTGACATTATTGCACTCTTAACTATTACTGTTACCGCTTTGTCTTATATCAACCGAGTTTTCTTGATCACTTTAACAGACGTGTTTAAGAGGAACAATCGGTTACAATGAGGTAGTGAATAAATCGACGCAACCATTGTCGCACAACAATGGTCCAGTGTCGCGGCTGTGCGTAGGCGCGGCGGTGTCTTGCGTCTTGCGTCTTGCGCCTTGCGTCTTGCGTCATGCGCATTGACCGTGCCCGATGTTGATTGACAGCCGATTTGACACATCAAGGACGAGGGACTTCAAGTCAAGTGGGAGTTTGTGTTATTCGATCAAATCCTTGGCGAGTTTTCCTCAACATATTCTATATTAACTGTTGATTGTGGGAAACCGAAAATGTTTATTGGACTAAATTGTTTACCTGAAACTCGCAAGAAAAAAAAAACTTTTTTATTTATTTGTTTAGGTCTCTGTGGTTTTTGTATATTGCAAAATCTTATATGAAATCATGTTTGTATTTAATTTATTGTATTTTATTTTGTTTTTGCCTAAAGTCTAAAGACAAAATTGTAATGCGTCAACACAATACCCTATGATTGAATGTAGGCACTTCATTTCAATATATAAAATGTTGCTTTTAGGGTCTGGGTAGCTTTTAAAAGAAAGTATTGATTAATCCATTACCTTAATTTTTAACATTTATCACTGAGTGCCCAGATAAAATCGAAATCGAAAGAAAACTATATGTTGGAATGGCACTACCACACAACCAACGTACATAAGGTAATTAATTCTACCCCAGTTTTAGGAATTGGATTATTTACTCAATTCTCGAATACGTGTGAGAGAAAACCATTCGGTACAAAGTATTTTGAAGAGCAGGATAAAAATACAACGGCTTGAGTTGCCCACATCGAGGATGCAGCATGCAAGCCGCGCCGGCGCCGGCGCCGGCGACCGCGCATGATCAGTGGACCGGGAACTCCTTCATTAATTCCCGCCAATATCTCGTGGTCTGATATAACCTGTCTGGCGGCCGCTTTACCCGGCATTTCCGGTTTTCAGCCGAGGCATGTCCGGTGATCAGTGCTGCCACCACGCGGGTGGCGGGCTCGCCGCAAACAGCTGTTCTTGGAAGCTAAAAAAGAACTATTGTTAGCAAGTGCAGTAATGGCGCTCAATTACTGTAACTGTTACTGATATTGCTCTGTCCCTTTTCTATTTCCTGTGTGGTTGTTGGTTTTTTGTGGTTGAGACTCCTGCTGTTGCCGGATGTCCCGCCAGGTTGACAGTTCACATATCTTCACGAGACTTACTAAGGCATTACAGATACAAGGTTAAGTACAAAATCCAAAAAATATTCAGTTGAATCAGCGGAAAATGTTTTATAAGGGCTGCTTACTGCTGGGGACCAAAATAACAGTTAAATCCAAGCTGTTAAAATTGAAACAGCGATAGCTCAGGATGGATCAATAAATCTTCCCAATGAATTTCTAAAAAAACGTTGAGGTTTAAATTTTTCACAACTAATACCTCTCATCTCCCATTAATTTGCCTATTATTATATTAGGAATTCTTTATAACTATTCTGTTCGTCGAAGTTTATTTTGATAAAGATTTTATATTCGTCTGATATTACAATTTACATCGCTTGGTTAGGGGATTTAATTACCAAACTATGCAAATTTTGCACTTATTGGTGTATAAATTGAAAGCTACATGAATCGCAGAGACAGTATACATTATTCAAAATGAAGGCAGATCAACAATTATTGATATTAATAAAAATATAATTACCAAGTCCGAAAACTGCAGGGATCTGAATGACCTTATTTCCGCTATAAATTGACAGAGAAACCTTTCAGCATGGTAAGGACATTTAACTAAGTTTGCAGTTCTTAAGTCTAAAATATTATATTCTAAAATATATTTATATTTATTTTATTAAGTCTAAAATGATACATTATTCTTTACGAACTGTCCTGACTCAGCAATTTCTTTGCGATAAATCTTATGAAACCGCATTTTATGCTGTGTGTATATTGCATTACTATACGTTTTTGCATTCTCATTTTATTATTTTCCTACACTTTCCTGAAAATATCGTCACCATTGTTGCGATAGCCACTATTTCAACAATGCGTCTCACTTTCTAATACAAGCCATTGGTTCTGTGACCAAAGCATTTACCTACAGCCCAAGAGCGGTACCGTGGCGTTACATTGGACGTTACGTACTGTAACACTATTCAAATTGGTCACAGCGCTCCCAAGGTTTCCTGTTTGGTCATGCAAACTGAGAAAACCCGGTCTGAAATATTTAGTTAACATCGATACGCTTCGAACAGTTCAACATTTGAAAAAAATCTACATAAGTTCTGAAAAATATAATTTTACAAGGAACTCTTTCTATATTAAAATATTATAAACTATGATAGAGTTTTGTTTGTTTAATATTCGGTTATCGTTAACCAATGTTAACCTCAGTTGGAAATGCACTTTATTTTCAGATTATTCGTATGCAGACATGTCTCTATTGAAATATGGCGATTTGAACTTCCTGTGGCGAGCAAGCACTCTTATTGAGTCAAGAGTTTGAAAGTTTGTTCCGTTCTCTTTCGTGTCGGCAAACAATCCCATTGGCACACACGCATTCACATGTCTGCAACATCCACCACAAAAGAAGAAAGTTGCAATAATTTAATTTAAATAATAAATGTTTGATTTAAAATGGGAATGGCATTACCTTAATAATTAACATGAGATATAATATTTACATTAATAGTGCATACTAGCTGATAGCCCCGGCTTTGCCAAGACTATTTTTTCTTCTCGTATTCTTGTTTTTTCTTACAGCTGCATGCTGTTAGTAACCATAGTAGCTATTTCTAATGGTAACCGTAGAAACTAAAAACATTCCCAAAATCCTTGACGTTCCCGTTAGGACGATCCTGGGCCTAAGCCCTTAAAGGGCTTTTGGCGGTTCAAGTCTTACTTAAAGATGTCAAAACCAAACCATCATAGTGCACATAATGAGATTCCAAGTTTTAATTTGACCTCGCAAGATCAAGTGTCTACGACATGCAGATTTGTCTGGAGGCCGAAATATACCATCACACAACTTTTATACATATAAATGAAAAATTCCGATCTTTTTTATTACAGTAATATAATGCAAAGTGTAATAAAAGACACATTATCGAGGTTTGTTCAGAGGAACTCAGTTGCTAAACCAAAAGTAAATTTTTTTACTTGAACAATGCACACAATCTTTAAAGAAAAAGGAAATACGATGGTCCAAAAGAATATGTATATAAAATACTTCTCAAAAATATTCCACGTGGTACAAACGTTAAAGTCTTCAGTCCAACTTACTTCCCCTACTTCTCTATCTCTAGGCATAACAGTTCCTTAGAACACCTGCCGATCCTATCGCCAACACCAATCACCATTACACACCAGTCCTATTTAAATAAATCACCTGACGCAACGTCGCCATAAATCATCTGTGGTAACGCAACCAAACAAAACCACTCTCAGAGCCGGTCGCAATAATTGCGCCGAGAGCGTTGCGCTGTTGCGCTCATCACATTACATATCTGTTGCGCCCACGTGTTGCATTTGCACTCGCGTCTTTCTCGGAACGTCGTCTTGCACATTATTCTCTCAGGTCGGAGAGGTTGTAAAGTAAATAGTTAGCGGCAAGGATCTCGGGGTAGGATTAGTTCTTCAGTTTTATGAAGAGTTTTGTTCAGACTTAACGTTTTAGCGAATTTCCCCTATAGGGAAGAAGCTATTACCGTAGGTCTCATGGTAAGATCTAAGCCCGGGACCACTATAACTTTTCGTTTTGGGGCCCCCAGAAGCCAAAAACAATATTCGTTCAAAATTGTATATATATATATATATATATATATATATATATATATATATATATATGTATATGTATGTGTGTGTGTGTGTGTGTGTGTGTGTGTGTGTGTGTGTGTGTGTGTGTGAGCACGATAGCGCTCGCAAAAATGGTCCGATTGGAATGAAATTTGGCACAGACGTGTTAAGTAGTCATTATTCGGACGAGTTCGTAAACCAGCCCGATCGGACCATTGGAAGGGGGGGTAAAGGGGGATAAACCCCCCCAAAAATGTGTTTTTGAGTTTTTTACATAGAAAAATAGAGATTATCGAATTTTTGTTGGAACCATTGAATTCAGCTCGAAAAAACAAACAATTTAGTAATTTGAATCATTGCTCTATGTCCATTGGTTGTGAGATATTGAAGGTGGTAAACACGGTACGTTGTCCCAATGTTAACCTTATGGGAAATAAGTAAAATTCCATATCTCGGTCATTTCTCAACGTATCTTGTTCAAACTTGGTAAATAGCTTCTTCCAGTTCAGATCTACTTAATATTGAATTAAAACCACCCAGTTTTTATATACCTGTAGCAGCAAACCTGCATACTCATTCACCATGTTATTCTTATGGAGCTTACCAAAACATGTCAAATCTTGATATGTTGGATTGAAGTATGTTGTTTTGCATTTGAAATTCGCTAAGTATGCAGGTCTGCTGCAACGGGGGTATTCTTTTATTGAGATTGTAAAAGTAGTTAGTGTTTCCGGTCATAAGATAATCATAGAAGGCAAAGTATGGAGATTTTATTTCAAACTCCTACAAATAATAACCATAGAATAAACATCGTTTTAAGAAAACAATGTTTCCCTTTTAAAGAAAGGTCGTTTGATAATGTCAGTAGTATGTGGACTGTATTTGTCCCTAATCATTTCAGCATGATTGTGTAATAGTTTTTATTATTACAGTAAGAAATTACCGATTCTATACATTAAAACTTTTGCTTATGTTAATTGAAATAAATAATATAATCACATAAGTCAGTTCAACTTTAAATTGTTATTTCAATGAGAATATAGGCATGTTTTATTTCAAGTGAATTTTCCCCCTCTCACCATAAAGATTCATCACTCACTAGCCATTATTTCAAAAAATATCGGAGCAACAATTTTCATCTAAGAGAATTCTGTGACCAAACACTTAGGGCCGCTTTCTCCAAACTTAAACCCAAGGTTAAACCTTAAACCTATTTTTTAGGTTAACCGAGTTTGGAGAAAGCAGCCCTTAAGCAGATAGCATTGAATCATTCCAACAAAGAAAACACATTTCTCATGTAATAAAGGAGGACTACATAGCAATCAATCCAACTGCCCATACTAATAAATTACTCAAAACAATCATGCTTGGATCACCCATGCTATACGTAACGTAACGCTCCCCTGCTATTATTACAGTAGTAAAGATCGCGTTGCCAGACACTGAGCAGTTATTATTTAGCAGTTATGATCGGCTGGTGACCACGCGGCCGATGACCGCTCCGTTCTGGTTCTGGTTCTGGTTCCGGTTGCGGTTATGAGTTGTGGTCCGAACTGACCGTTGAGCATGTAGGTCCGCCAGCTTCCTCGTGCGTGAGTGTATGTAGGCGTGCTGCAACCTGAAACTAGGCGAGGATGAATTAAACATGGACTGTATTTCATCAACTTTATGTTGTCCAGACTGCTTGCTGTAGGTTACGTGAATGGCCCTTAGTGGAAATACACGTGATTGATGGATTTGATTCGGGGTTTGGAGAGTTGAATATCAATTAACAATCAACCTCAATATTTTTATATAGTATAATCGCTCAAATAGCCAGCAATCTTTATTAATGAGAATAACATTAAAATATATTTTACTGTACTTAAAAAAAGTTGAGGGAAAATAGTTTTAAAAGATAATGTAACGTTAAGATTGTTTTTCATCCGATGCTGTCCTGATTTTATGAATTGATCTATGTGAAGATTCTTTTGAGAGTTAAATAACAATTAGCTTGTAGTTTTGTGAACATGAACTAGAAGATAGTTAGATAGTAACAAGACCCTGGTTTGGACCGTTCCCGATCAAAACGTTGAAATAAGCCACTGGCGTAGAAAGAAAGAGACACAAAAAAATATCAAATTTAAAATTAGCTATTACCAGAGTGTTCGTGTTTTCCAACATATTGCGTGGCGGATTTGGAGCGATTCCATATTTTATTCGTGTTGGCGTCCAAAGCAATTTATAAAGATCCTTTCTTGTTCCCAACATCAATCTTTATGATTAAAGAGATTTCACTTAAATTTAGAAGTAGTGCGCAGAAGTTAAAGAAAATTATAGTTTCAGTTGATTTAAAACAATGACTTACAGTTCGCGCATTATATCTCCGGCTATGACTGAGTCAGCTGATTGTATGGTGCGGGGGGGAGAGGGGGTACTTTTCTGAAAACATTTTCTAAAACACCGTTGCTTGTCAAATGTTGTGTTTTCCAATATGTTAAAAATATCATCATATGACACGGTTAGTAGTGTAGTAGTGTAGTGGCCATAGCCGTTGATATAATGCGCGAACTACTCCAAACTCCTAGTTAAGTGTGACTTGTACAATAATTATTTTATATTTTAAAATTGATGGAGCTTACTTGAACTTTTATGATTCTCATAATACTATTCCGTAAACTTAAGTGATTATTGGCAGCATCTAAACATGTATTTGCATACTGTCATAATAGTTTTTTAGTCGCTCTGAGGGCCTGAAGGGAAAATGTTCTATACAGCCAGCCACTGCGAGCTCTTTTCTTAGAGGACCGAAAGGGCCAATAACCGGCAGTCAGTGGCCACTGGGTCAGTGTCTTCTCGTACTGCAGCATCATCGTAGAGGTTCCCATCACTCCTCTTTCCCGATAACTATCTCACATGAGGAGTGTTGCAATACGTGTAAACTATTATTACCCCTCTAAAGGTTGCAAGACCTGCAGAAATGCTATTTCTCACAATAATTCCCAGCTTGATAATTGATTATAGAGAACATGAAGACTGTATGCTACCTTAGTTCTCACGTCATGGGACAATAGCTGCATGCAGCTGGATGTCGTCTGTCACGAAGTATAAAGTCATGAGCCATAAACCACTAGCGAGGACGCAGGCTGTCAAGATACCGCAATCAACATCAACGCCGCGCCGCGCCGCGCCGGAGGTTCAGGTTGATGTTGATGTCTTGTCTACCGTCTACCTGTGTGGAGGCAGGCTGTCAGATCCCGCAATCAACATCAACGCCGCGCCGCGCCGCGCCGGAGGTTCATGTTGATGTTGATGTCTTGTCTACCGTCTACCTGTGTGGAGGCAGGCTGTCAGACACCGCAATCAACATCAACGCCGGCCCGCGCCGCGCCGGAGGTTCAGGTTGATGTTGATGTCTTGTCTACCGTCTACCTATGTGGAGGCAGGCTGTCAGACACCGCAATCAACATCAACGCCGGGCCGCGCCGCGCCGGAGGGTTCATGTTGATGTTGTTGTCTTGTCTACCTGTGTGGAGGCAGGCTGTCAGATACCGCAATCAACATCAACGCACGCCGCGCCGCCGGAGGTTCAGGTTGATGTTGATGTCTTGTCTACCGTCTACCCGTGTGGAGGCAGGCTGTCAGATACCGCAATCAACATCAACGCCGCGCCGCGCCGCGCCGGAGGTTCATGTTGATGTTGATGTCTTGTCTACCGCCTACCTGTGTGGAGGCAGGCTGTCAGATACCGCAATCAACATCAACGCCGCGCCGCGCCGGAGGTTCGTGTTGATGTTGATGTCTTGTCTACCGTCTACCTGTGTGGAGGCAGGCTGTCAGATACCGCAATCAACATCAACGCCGCGCCGCGCCGCACCGGAGGTTCATGTTGATGTTGATGTCTTGTCTACCGCCTACCTGTGTGGAGGCAGGCTGTCAGATACCGCAATCAACATCAACGCCGCGCCGCGCCGGAGGTTCGTGTTGATGTTGATGTCTTGTCTACCGTCTACCTGTGTGGAGGCAGGCTGTCAGATACCGCAATCAACATCAACGCCGCGCCGCGCCGCACCGGAGGTTCATGTTGATGTTGATGTCTTGTCTACCGCCTACCTGTGTGGAGGCAGGCTGTCAGATACCGCAATCAACATCAACGCCGCGCCGCGCCGGAGGTTCGTGTTGATGTTGATGTCTTGTCTACCGTCTACCTGTGTGGAGGCAGGCTGTCAGATACCGCAATCAACATCAACGCCGCGCCGCGCCGCACCGGAGGTTCATGTTGATGTTGATGTCTTGTCTACCGTCTACCTGTGTGGAGGCAGGCTATCGAGATCAGTTCGTTGCTCATACACGATCTCCGGTATTATTGCTTTGTTTCAGATGCACGATTCCTATGCCGGAGTAAACTTGGATTATTTATATTCATGCGGTTGAACAAGGGATTTTAAATAGCAAAATATATTGCACTCAGGGCCGTAGCATTGACTTTGAATCTGAATACTAATTCCACCCATTAATTTGGTATTAAGAGAGGAAACATATCATTTTTTGAGTCAGAAAACAAGCAATTGTCAATTAGTTATTGATTTATGGATTTTAGAGTTCAAAATGTTAAAGTAAATAGGTAAAATAATGGATTGACAGAAGCACCCTCAGCTAATTAATCAAACTACGTCAAATTTAAATTCTGGGTCACTTAAAACTAGCTACATCTGGGCCATAAGAATGGGAGGTCTGTTAATTATTTATAGTCAAAGGCCGTAGCCAATGTGGGGGGGGGGTCAGGAGGTCAACCCCCCAAATAAATATATTGAAATTGCGTAAAAATAAAAAAAGGTTAGAGAGTTATTTTTATTTCCTGTAACCAAACCATCCCCCAAAAATTATCCAGGCTACGGCTTTTATTGCACTCAACTGATAATTTTATTTAGTTCTCGGAAATATTAATCGATAATATTCAAGTGCTGAATTTTGTTTTTAGGACTATTAAAAAATTTTTAATAGTCCTAAAAACAACCGGAAAAATATATACGATTTCAATATATATTTCTAAACCATTATTTAATAATGGTTTAGAAAAATATATTTAATTATGTTTATCTATTTACAACTCTTGTATCAGGCGGTTTGATTGCAGCGTAGGACTATATTTCGTTTCCGATGAAGATCGAATGTTACGCATCGTAACCTGACAAATTGCTTGCACTAAAACCAGCCCATCAACTACGTTTATATAGTGTCCGCTCCTCGCTCGTCACCCATAAAATGTTAACAGCTTCCTTCGAATTCCGTCGTCATCTCTCATCAAGGGTTTGTCCAGCGGTTACGTTCGGTTTCTCCAGCTTTCTAGCTTCAAGCTGATAGCTGGACCAAGTTCACTTTCAGCGGTGGACGCCGCGCCGATTTGCGCCGTCACCTCGCTCCTCGTTGGTGAAATGCGAAGTGATCCGCGGCCACTCTCGGCTAATGGTCTTGTTTCGACTCATGTCAGGTTCGGCGATCCTTTCCCTCGTTGCGAGTGACTCTAGGTGTTTGGAAGAAGCGGCAGAGTCGTATCGTATCGTTTGAGTTATATGCTGTGAAAAGTTCACAGCGTATAACTACAGTCGACTCTCGCTAACACGAACCTTGATGTCACGAAATCCTCGGTATCACGAATTATTCTTAATCCCCTTGGAAAAACCTGTCTAACACGAAGAAATTACTATACATAACACGAACTAATGTTTTGGTTATATTTTACCTCTGTAACTCGAAGGAAAACAAAAAAACCTCTATGACACGAATTTCCGTAGATAAGACGAATTCGATTCGCGCTTTACCTCCATAACTCGAAATTTACCTCGGTCCATACCACACAGTTTTCAGAATGGACCTCTGCAATACGAAATCCCGGCTTTCAGGATGCAACCTGTCGGTGAGTCATATCCGGGGTCAAGCGCATGTTTTAATAAAAAATATAATCGATACTGTAATTGTTTTTACAAAGAGGAATATTACGGACTTTTTGATCAGTGGAATTATTAAAAGTTAAAGGTTTATTTTTGTAGCTAAAGGGGATACGGTAAAGTTTCTTTATATTATTGGTTGAATAAAAATTATGATCGATACTGCAATTGTTTTACATGTTTAAGCAGAGTAAGATTACGGTCTTTTAATCAGAATTAATATGATCTTATATTGTGTTTTACAGGTTATTGCTTTATAAATACTATTTTTCATTGATATATAATATGTAAATAAGTTAAAAGCTTAGATTTGTCGAAGATGTAGGGTATAAACTACATTTTTCTTTTCCTACCTCTGTATCACGAATTTTCATTTGGGCTACCTCATTAACTCGAACTATGCCTACGACGAACTATACGTAACACGAAGAAAAATCGCAGTCCCGTGAAATTTCGAGTTAATGAGAGTCGACTGTATGATGCAGTGAACTTTATGTATGATAGCAATGTTTATGTTATGTTAGTAGTTTATGTTATGATGAATGAGAGTATTCGTTAAGCCCTGTAAGATTATTATTTTTTTATATTCGTAGAAAATTGCCCACCACAGCTGAACTTAGTGCTCCTCAAATTTAAAACTTTGTTACCAAATAAAGCTACAAAATGAGTCTATTAAAAAAATAGATTCCAGTTGTTGAAAGCTATGGGTATCTATGGATAAAATTTAATGATAAGTGCTTGAATAATCAACATAATCCGCTGCTCATATTTTAAAAGTAAACTTTTAAAAGTCGCAATTTCAAACACCAATAAAACACCAAAGTCATCGCACCGTAGAATGCATGTTGATCCACTTACATAAGAAGCACACTTCATTGTTTTTAATAAACGGGGCGATGAAAAGGCGGGGAATTCGCCGGTGATAAAAGAGAATGAGTGGACACATCTGTTCGTCATGTTGATAAATAATTTTGTTTACATTGAAAGTAGTTTGTGGTGCTGGGAGTACCGACCGCTACTGCCTCAAGTTTCTGTTTTGTGGGCCGACGACTCTCAGTGGGTAAAACCACTATTTCATCAGGCACCAACGCACGTTACAGAGTATATTTTAATGCAAGTGAATTGAGTGTGAGTGTGAGTGAAGGTTAGAGCATAATGTCCAAGTTGCAACAATGTCCTTTTTATCAAAGCATATTTTGTATTATGGAATAATTTAACAATACTAATAACACATTTTGAAATTTAAAATTGCATTTTTATTCTCTAGAAAGGGAAGACCGTGTTTGCAACGATGTGAGATTTAAATTCTGAGCCGATCCAAACACAAGACAAAGAGTGTCTAAAAGGTGTCATGACATGAAAATCCCGGGTAATCAAAGAAATACAAGATATTAAATGCTCTGTAAATTACGACCTAATAAAATGAGTTTTGTTTTATAAAACTCTTGATGTTTTGTTCATCATTGTTCAAAACGTCATGAAATTACAAATTGCTATTGCTATTATTTTAAAAGGCAAGAACAAAATTATTCATCTTTAGGAGGTACCTTTAAAAGTAAACAAGTTGTAACATTTCGGTTTTCTTAAGTAGTTAGCGTGTTGTATTGAGCGGTGTAACGAAAAATATAGTTCAATCACACGGGCCTAAAGATGCTTTTCGTTACTTGGTAATTTTTCGTCCTCGGCTTACAGCCTCGGACTCTGTAGTAAAAAGCTTGACCTCGCACAAAAAGCGTCACTCTTGTCCATTAAAATTGACATATACTATTTCTTACATGAGTGACAACGAAAATCAACCATTTATGAAAATATAATCTTACCTAATTGGACTCCCTTATATAATTTCACGTTTCACCACCTTTCCTTTTTACATGCACAACATTACAAACAAGCCGGTAAGTTTTAGAATTCTTGTTTGTTCCCACCGGGGCAAACTTATTGTCTGAACAGTTGAACAATCATGGGAAAAATGACACAAGCGGGTATTTAACCGCAGTCTTCAGCATCGTAGCGGGTCCTGGCCATAAACATAACAGTGCCTGGGACGCCGCCGCTATACCTGCTTGTGGACACCATGACGGCGGAAACTCAGCAGAAACCGCTGTTGGAGGGAAATGTGATGTGCACCTCTTGCACATTCTCCCTGACTCATCTACTCCGCACTCTCTTGGACTCACTCCAACAGCCTCGGTGAATTCACGTAACGAATTTAGATCTGGTGAAATTCTAATTACTTGCATATATTTTTAGGTGTACTTGATACATAATTCTTTGGAAAAAATGTTTAAGAAAGCGAGGAATCAGATATTGAAAAGTTTAGGTATTACTCCTTGAAAATTTTCCGACTTTAAGTCCCTTTAAGAAAACAAGTGATTGATTATTGTTTCGTTTTCAAGTACAATCATAGTTAATTATAGGACTGTAAGAATTATTCAAGTGATTGTTCGGTCTGTGATTGAAGTGTAAGAATTATTCAAATTAAACCTTCTCTGTGGCTAGTGTGTTTACAAATCAATATGAATATTGCATGTGTAATGGACCCATCTTAAGTGATCGTTCTAATTGGATGGGTAAGCTCTAATTGGGATTTGGAGACGTGTTAACAGACGTTGCAAGTAGAATAATCTACCTGGGGTAAAGTACCTAAAACGAAAACCTCTTATCGTTATTAACCAATCCAAAGTGAAGCGATACACACACCTAATACAGATGGATATTACATGACAAAAACATTTGAACAAATGTAAAAAGACTTAGTCTATGAATGATGCGATTAGACATAAATGTGAGAGTTTCTATAACAAAGTTATGGAAAGAACACCGATTAACAAATTTTCTTATAAATACATTGGACATTAAAGAAATTCACTGAATTTCCAGTACCACTTTTGTCTCAGTTTCGACAATACAACGCCGAAGAAAAAAAACAGTCCATTGAAAAGAATACCAAGGAAACGCATACAACTATAAAGAGAATGCCACTTATGTGAAGAGCAACAAGAAGCTTAAGCTACTTGAATTAATGGCTGGTAATAGCATGGTTGCATTTCCCCGAGCAGTGATTCTGCCTCACTCAATAGACCCAATAACTGTAATCTGGCGTACAATGTCCAGTGTATGTCATCATAGAGTAAGATCATGTCTAATACGAGACGCTATGCATTCAGGGTTACTTCACTTGACACTACCTATTTGTGTGAAACCTAAAACGGCATACATTCAAAGATTGTTGTTATAGAAAAGGTTTTTTTGAAATTCTACTAATTGGTTGGATTATTTTTTAGATACTCTTCATAAAATTATCAGATGCTTGGTTGTTAACAGAAATTTCTGTAATTTTTTGTGATTATTAGACAATTAGTGTACAAGTTTTGAAGAGTCATCCATTGCAATTTCAATTTAACAGTGCGGTAATTTGACGTTTGAAATTAATCCTCTCGTTGCTAAATAACATGGTAGAAAATCAGCCTTGCGTCAGCAGATTTGAAGATAAGTGCTGAAGATTTTCGTCGCCTCTTGCGCAATGAAGTGTAATACGCCGCCGGCTTCCACCAATCCAAACCAGAATTGCTTCCTGGAGGCTCAAACTATCAGGTGTACGAAAGTGAACAAGAGATAGTCCGTGTAATTCTAGATATTATGGGCTATCCCCAAAATTATGGGGAGATCAGAATACAAACTTAGATTTCCGAATTGGAGCATCTTCTCAAACCTGTTCTGGAATATAAAACATTGCTGATTTAGTCACTATTTATGTTCCATCGACTCATATTAGGGTTTATGATTTAAATTTAGCAAAATAAGTTACTTCTTTATTTTATAAAATAAATATATTTCAAAAGTTAGAAGAAACTGTACAATTCTTCTCGCTCCAGCTACAAAGCGATAAAAGTAGGTATTCTCTGAAGTTTATCATTTCTTTGTTTTACCTTTTGTGACACGTCTTATCGTGAATATTCTCAGAGATGACTTCCATGCAGATAAACACGGAGGTGTGACTCAAAACAAAGAAGTGGCTTGTATAATATGACTTTCTTTAGTTCGCTCTCATCAGATTTAAACAAAATCTGCTTAGACCCGCCAAATATGGAAACTGATTAAGCCTAATGACTTGCGCTTGAACAAAATAAAAAATATTAAAAATATACTTAACACTTGAAACAGTTAATGTGTAATTTAGTCAGTATAAGAGAGGCTGATATAGCTAGGCTCCTCGAATAAACTCTGGAATAGAGTCAGAGTAAAGAGACTCGGGTAAAGAGGTATAAGAATAATCCTGATCCTAACTCTGATCATCCTCCCTTTTCCTCAACATGACGTGTAACTGTTCAGCGCAGTAATGACTGAACACTTTACTGCCTAAATAAATGCATGGTAAAAACACTTCTAACTGAAAACACCAACGTCTGACAACTGTAACTGTAACATCTTTCTGCTTCAACACATCTCAGACCTCATTTGGCTTTGCACATCCAGCATGCCTGAGCCGCTCTCAAATTACTCAAGCGAGCAATTTCAAAAGACACAAGAGACTGAGAGCCTGAGAATAAAGAGGACCAGAACCTGTCGAGCTAAGCGGCCGCTCAGCTGTTGGATAATTCCCGCCAAAATGCGACCAATCCGAGCAGCCATTTGCATAACTCCCGCGCTCGCGCATGTCGTAACTACCAACCGCTGCGTGGGAACACCAATAATCACAATATTCGGCACCGGTTCACCTTTCAAAACTTAGATCTGTTGTTTTGTAATCTGCCTAAAAGTGATAAATGGTTCCTTGAACTATACCGACCGCAATCATCAGTGCCTATGAGCCGTGAAAGTTCCTCATTCTTCGCGAAGTGAATGTCGACGTGTCTTCTTTCCTGGACGTTCAAAAGGGTAAAAGTTGGCCCTAGTGACATTTCTAACTGTGGAAATGGATTTGAGCTGTGAATTAAATCAGGGTTGTGATAAATAAAAAAAATGGGTACTTTCTTAAGATGCAATTATGTTTAGAACAGATTTTCGTTTCAATGATGTAGAATGTCCTGGAGCAGGCTACACAATATATCCAAATTGAATAAGTATATGTTTTTAATTTTAATTTAGAATGAGATTTATATAATACCTTTCATGATATAAACAACGATTTTTGAATGCAACTCTCAATTGAATATGAAAAGAAGCCTTGCGTACCAAACTAGCGTAACTACGAAGGACAGGAAGCAATATAGAGGATTGTTTTCGTTTCTAAGTTTTGGATCGTCCTAGACTCATCCAAACACGAAAAAAGTATAATTCTAAATTATATTTCCGACAAAATAAACGAAAATCTCTAGGGTTATGAATCATTTAATGTACAAATAAGCTGTTATTTAAAAAAACCTAAACCCAACAGTATGTGCCCTAACACTAACACCATAATATAACCATTTGTCTCTTCCCTCATAAAACGTGGTAAGGCGCCGGGGGGACGCGATAACTCTAGGATAATTATTTCTTGGCTCGCGTTCGACTTATGTCTCCATATATAATGTCGCGGTTGAGTTGCATATGCATGCAGAGCTTCCTACACCTTGCTCTGTGCGAGGTGTCTTCCTACTTTATACTCTGTGGAGACGTAAGTTCAAGGTCACGGCTACAGTCCGCCTATCTGCTTGTTTGCAGCTGTCACTTTCTGATCTTATCTCTTGTAATTAATTGAATCTTGTCAACCTTTTGACTGTTTCGTGCTTGGACGAGTCGAGTAATTAGGACTGGTTGGTTGTAATTATTTTGTTCTATCTGGATTTTTTGTATTGTTTAAACTTCTCAGTTCAGTGATCCACTTGAATAAACTCTGATCGACTTGTTTAATTTAATGCAGTTATGAAGGTTTTTTATGACATAAATTTCATTGACGCAATAGTATTACTTAAAATAATGAAATACAGAACTTTATTGTGGGTACCGGTACGCTTTTAATGCTTATCGTTGGTTGTTATCCAGAGTGTTTTTTAACGCAACCCATTTTTAAGATTGAATAATGCATATATAAAGACAAAATGTTTTGTTAATTTTGACATTTTATACAACCGGTTACTTCAGTATTATCACATTTACTCTTCATTATGATCCCAATAATCCGCCATTGACATTTATACAAAGTTGTGCTCTCTCCAACAAATTCCTGAACACGTTTTGCAAGGTACCTCTTTGAATTTCTCGTATTAAATTTGTTATGTTTGTTTTGAGTTGCTGAATATCCTGTGCATTGTTTCTGTAGGCCTTAAATTTTTGTTTCCACAAAGATAAAAATATAGTGGGGTCAAATCCGGGGATCTTAGGGGAATAATCCTTCACTGATAAAATTAAGTTGTGAGTTGCGTTTAAAAAAACACCCTGTATTACAATAATTATTATATAACTGAAACCCTAGAGGTGCCGCGTTAAAGAATTGAAGATTTGTAAATGTTTATAAAAATTTGCCTCTAATAACTATTTCTAAATCCAGCAGATGTCTTTTAAAAATAAATCTTGTATCACAGTTTAATGTTGAGAGCATTTTTCAAAAACCAACTGAGATTCCCACCTCCTCCTCTTTGTAACCTGACGAGGAACTGATTACATCGCAAGTCATCCTTCTCCATTTTCTCATTCTTTCACACCCGTTCCTCCGCCAGATGAATGTCGAGTGTTGGTTCTGCCTCGGCCATTTACTTGCCGCCACATCCATTTCCCATCAGTCATACTCGTAGCTTTCCTGCAATGTCATACCCTTGAGAACTGATACTTTTGAATTTTATTACAAACGACGCACATCCGCCTCGATGTGTACTGATTCTGCAGAAATATTACGTAATGTTTATTTATTTGAAGTATATTGCATGCATTTATGTAGTACCGGGTAGATGATCTCATCGCGTTATTTATGTTACTTTGCTGTGATATTGCAATAGCAGGCTGTATTCCTTAAGTCCTATACGGCAGATTTATTTTTTATTTTAATAACACTCGTAAGGTCAAAACATTACAGTAGCCTGTGTATTTCATCTCCTCGGTCTAAACCTATGTGCTTGGAAACTGGAAACATCCAGCGTGATTTTTTCGGCTCATTGAATTATCTTATATTTAAGTTTCCTGAAATCATTAGGCTGTGCTGCCTTTTCTTTGGCATAGTAAAAATGTAAATGTAAAGACTCAGTGTGCAGTATACGCACTTAACATTGCATAAGAGCCTCATATAGTAAGTAGGTGGCAAGACGCCAAAGTTTCACCGGGAAGTACATGTCCTTTCCTCGGCAAGTGACTGTTACAGTGCTGTAATGTGTGTTAGCTTAAATTAACGTAATTTTGTTTTCAGTATTTTCCTTTTAGCCAGATTATGTAAAAACTGAAGTATTTATTATCTTTTAATGATAACTGAAATTTAAAACTTTAATTTGGTCATATGTATTAATTCAAGATGACATTGTATTAGGATTTTATTGTTAATTCATTTACGACTTTTTTTTTTTTAATTAGGTTGTGTAACATTACTCAGGATTCAATGTTTGATATAATTGTTTAAGTGTTTTCAAAAGATGGACTTTGATGGATAAAATTAGTCTATCCTTGCATAAATTATAAATTATTGCTATTCTGAAATGTAATAGGTTATACTTAAATTGTTGTAGTATTAGTCAAAAAATAAATAAATAAAATGAAATGTAGTATAACCTGAAATCTAAACTAACTAGGCCCTATCAGATACCGACTTTTTCAAACGTATGAGTAGTAAACATTGACCTGTTGAATTCAGTTTGAAACGAATTTCGAACGCATAATCATGTCAACCTCTTTTACAATGCTGGTTTTATAGTTGTCATAATTATAAAATAACTATTAATATTTTTCTCATGTTTTACAACTAAGTTTTTAACCCAAAAAATTTGACTATCAAACAGGATTCTTCATCGATGTTACAATTTTAAAAGGAGCAGGAAAGCAAAAGGGAGTAGAGAGATTAATACAGTTTTTCTTTTGTAATCCTTAAGCATTTAAGCTTACATAATCAGTAGGTAGTGAGAAACAACTTCACTTCAACAGTTTTCTGAGTAGGAAGTAGAGAGATTAATACAGTTTTTTCTTTTGTAATCCTTAAGTATTTAAACTTACATAATCAGCAGGTAAGCTGCCGCACCCGGCACGGGCCCACGCTCCCCCAGTTCGCAGTCGCTGCGGCTCGAGCCGGATACGTTTGTTTGTACGGCGTATTTTACGATTCTGAGCGTGAATAATTAGGTTTAAATGCAATCAAACGCCTCTGGAGCGAAGTCAGGGAGATTGGTGGCTCTGGGAAGTCGTAACGCCCACGGTGGCTGTAGACACGGCTGTCGCAGACGTTTGTGAGATTAATACGAGTGGTGTCAGGTGTCAGCTCGAATAGGCGGTTAGGCGTGGTATCAGTTGTTCTTATGACATTGGAGTGGTTTTTAAGGATTAAGAAGAAACACTTGTGAAAACTTAATTTTTTTTACGTGTTTTGTTATTAGTTACGAATATTTAACCAATTAAAAATTCAGGTAGAGTAAATAATACCTGTAATTTGGTTGTTACAAAACAAAAATTAATTAAGTAAACAACATTAATGGAAAAACAGCCAATATGGTAAAAACCGAGATAAATGAGGACCACTGCTCTAGAGGAGAGTGCACGAAATAGGGCGGGCGGCAATCTGCAAAACTCATTAAACTGTCTGGATAAACCTCAGCTCAAATGACTAAAGTGAATGTTATTGTTGTACTGTTAATACATTTTTACGTTTTTCAGGCATTTTTACGTGTCAATTTATGTTTACTGTAACATATAATCATGTAAGTTGATTAACTACGCAAACAAATAATTAACAATGATTTCGACAGCAGCGCACTCACTCACCCGCCCTATTTGCTGCCCGCGATTGTAGTGTTTGAACTTTAATTACTTTATAGAACAGTTTGATCTGATTGAGCCCTCCAATATGTTAATTTTTGATCCGAAAAAAATGAATGGTAAAATTTACAATGAACCTAAGTAGTCTTTACAGAAACAGAAAGCCAGCCAGCTCTTAAACGAAAGGCTGGATAAAATTGATTGGTAAAATTAATAATCGTACTCTTGAAACAATTAGCATAACATACGATTTACAAATTTTGGTAACATTGTTGAAACAAATTGCACCTGTTTTTATGAGACAGGTCTATAATTGTTTACCGGAAGCACATCAGCGCATAAACGGAACGCCGTTGTTGAAAGCAGGAATAAGGCGGATGAAATATGGCAGGTGTTGTGTCATAGCAAAGTAAAACAAATCACTCATTTAGAGGATGCTAATGTTTATCGTTACTATCTCTGCTTTGAAGGATTAGCACAGCGAGCCAGTTAAATATAAAAATAGTGTATTATGTTTTGGAAATTACTTCCCTTTACAGTATTTAATTTATAAATTATATTTATCTATGAGAAAATTTTGAGGCCAACTTACTGTTACTGTTCATAATAGGAAATCAATATAGTTTTCTAAATCAATATAATTTTATATAATCTTACAGAAATAACGCGAAATGGAACTGGGTCATACTTTATTCGTTCACCATGAAAAGTATAGCATAAGCGTGTTTAAAACAGATAAAGACACGATGAAGACACTTGGAACCCTTGTAATAATGACTCATATTGAGATTTATCTTGAGCGTAGGTGGATTAAATATGATTGCACAATCCGAATGGAGCATTTAATGACTCATCATTGGATTTAGTGAAAGTAGTAAGGGCCGACCTCAATTGCAGTTTGATGGGCATTAAGTGTTTTTAGGAAGGCTTTGATGGATACAAAACCAACGCAAGTAAATCTGTATTCTGTCGCTTACGTTTCAAAATTATACAGGTTTCACTAAGTTTTTTACAGCGTAAAACTTTCCCTATTCGAAGAACATAAAAAATGCTTTAGAAAACTTTAAATTAAAAATATAATGTGTAAGAAATTTTGTTTCGTCTCTTTAAAAGACGAGATCATATGCAATAATGCAATCGGCTAAGTTAGATCACGAAATCATTAAAATTCAATTCCACCAGCAACATTCATGGTTAGCCGCACTCAGGTGCATAACACTAATTAATTCTCCAGGAACCCTTCAGTAGGCCGCCGCCATCGACAGTGTCCTTATTCTGCTCCATTTCCCCTCATTTCTTCCTGCACTAGGTGAAAATTGTGCAGAATTTCGCCTAATGACATTATCTAAGCACATTCCACGCACTGCTAACGACCGCGTGCGGCCGAGTCCCGGTGAAAACGGATAAGGATAAGATAATCACAACTACCGTCCAATCTCCGTCTTCATGCGCCTTTCGAATTCGAAGGAAACCGCTCTCGACCGTTAATCGATCGTTTCCTCTGCCGATTACTGGAATCAGTAGGGTAATTGCCCGACCGAAAACTCTCCAGATCTTCTGCTCTTTCGTTTCGGTAATTGGGATCATGTTGGGATAGATGTTTAAGGTTTCGATCAGCTTTTGACATCTGGCTTCTCTATATTTTGGATATCGATGGTTATTGAACCTATTATAACTCTTGACATTGAATTATTTTTTCATAAACGAAAATTCATTCCTCACTCATCTTTCATCCATATCCCGGTTAAAATACGCCGTTAGTGCTGCGGCTCCGGTTTTAAATCAGATTATTCAGATTGTTATTCATATTAATAACTTGAAATAAATCAACATTCTTGTAAGGATTGTTTTATTTCGCACTTAAGTCTTTAGTACGACTACTGAAAGTAGTGTTTCAACAATTGCAAACAACCAGGTTTACTTTCCTCTTTCCCTCTGTAAAACTTCATAAAATATCGCTTCACCTATTCCCATTGCGAAATATTTGTTTTGAATATGTTTCACAACTAATCCCTACTTTTCAGCCTATCTACTTGTTAGCGAGCCCACATGCAACTTTAACAATTCCGAGGTGGCCCACGCGAACGACACCCGAATTTCAAAACTGACGACACAATTAAGCCGAGTGGGCCGCTGGCGCCTCTGGCCGCGCGGGGAGTGCCCTGACACCAACTATTACAGACCCATTTCCATTTTCCTCGACTTTTCAAAAACATCGGTTGCACCTGTGCACTCACGTGAGGTTATTACCAAGCTGTTTCATAGTATCGGGGGTAGCTTGCTAATCCGGATGTGAAGGATCAAAAACTCTAAGCTCAACATGTGCCCACATGTACATGTATAATATTTACGCCTCAATCTTTCTTTTTTGTAAGTGGCGGTTCAAATTAAAAGTTTTATGCCACATTATTATATATCCATAAAATTACTTCTCGGTACTAAAAAAACCGCACGTTTCGTCGATCGTAGGTTTCAAGGTCTTCAAGGTCGCCTGCTCCCGCCTATTAATATAACCGCCTATGAAAAACAGTTAATAAATACCGGGGCTGGGGAGCCGTGGGCTTCACGTGGGTCTGGGATCAGTTCCGCACTGACACTAGAGATGGCGCCACCGCCGCGGACAACATGTAAGCAACATTACTCTTTGAGTGCTTTGATGGCTGTCACTGAACTTAAGTGCATGTGTTATAGATATTGTTTGATTTGTAAATGTTTAATTAATTCTTCACAAAATTATTTTTTGGTGTTTGTAATAGATGAAACACACGAACTTTTAGTTCGAATGTTTGAAAATCGTTATTTATTATTTACTTTTCTTCATGTTTTATTGACTTAACACCAAGTTTTTGTTGCTTCTTTTTTATTCAGTCAACTGAGCGTTGAATTTTTTTATCGTAGGTGATGCATAAACTTTTGTTCTTTATTCAAAACAACAGAGCAAAACAAATTATTCTTCTAAACAAAATTGATAATATATTGGTGTGAATCTGCTTGTAGCTAGGGTTAACAGATATTTTCAGGCTAACCCAGGACAGTTTTAGGTGCGGTGAACAAACACATCCCCCGTCCCTCAATAACAAAGCCGAAAATTGTAAAATAAAAATAAGATTGCTAAAGTTGAAGGTTTTTTTTAATTATTGTTATCTTAAATTAAATTTGTATCAGATAAGCTAGCTCCAACCTCATAACATATTGTTCTAGACAGACGACAGAGGTCGGTGATAACTCTAAAATCTGTAAATTAGTCACGACCCATTGAAATGTTGCATGATTTCACGTAAATTTTGAGTTGCAAATATTATGAAAACCCCGGACAATTAGCAGCACCGGATCGGACACCGGACAAAGCCCTCAAAACCCGGACTGTCCGGGGAAAACCAGGACGTCTGGTAACCCTACTTATAGCCCAAGCATCTTACGATTAGCCTACAAATTGTTTCAGTATGGTTTGTCATAGTGAGTCATAGTTATAATTTTGGGGATGGTACTCATTTTCCTACCTGTTACTGATATTGCTGTTCAGTAAATAATAGTGATTTAATCCTTTCTTCTTTGTGAAAACGTTGTAAAGAGTGTTAATGTTATCTCAAACTTGCTATAGTAATAAAATTAATTTTAGAATAAGAAATTTGTGGTAAAACGGCTTATTTTTTAGAAAAATGACAAAACTAATACAACTAATCAATCGTAAGATTTTTATTTGCCAAGAAAGGTGCAACCTTCTATTGTGCTGTGTCCGCTGTGTTGCCACCGATTGTTACCCTCGACGTTTTTATAATGGTTTATAAGATAAAACATCATCCGGTTGCTCAGTATACGTCAAATTTAGATGCATAAATTTAATCATCTTAATATTAACAGATTACTCACTTTGAATTACAAAATCAATGGTCAATCTTGATGATACCAATCCTATTTAGGTTTCTAATTTATATTTTGTAGTTAAATGTTTTATAAATATAGAGATTCCATAAAAAGAAATATGTAGGCTATTTTTTAATTTCTTTTTAGTTTTATGACACTTCAAGGGTACATATTACTGTACATGTAAATTTATTAAACCATTGAAAAAATTTAAAAATCGTTGAAAAAGCGGTCTATGAAATTGATTACATCAAAATTAAACTGTTGTTTTTAGTCCACAAAAGATAGTTAACACGGTACAGGTTTTTTGCTGAAGCTACAGTATTGTATAGCGTGGAGTGCCTTCAATAAGCGAACGCTTGTCCTTGACGTTGCTGAGTGGCAGGTTACCTCTTCGTAGGCGACAGGCGTTTCTGAAATATAAATCTAAATTGAATACATTCAGGACAGTAGAAAGTAGAATCCATTATAATATTTTTTAAAACCTACTAACCTATAAGCTTAGATAATTATTCATTAATTTAACCTTGAGGTTGCTTTGGGACAACCCAATATAATTCATAACTAAGTGATTTAATATACAATTGGGTGATTGGTTGACACAGGTGTGATATGAATTGTAGTTTAAGTGTTAAATCAATTTATTGACTACGTACTGTACAATAAGTTGTTTATATAAATACACATTAATATATTTAAAACCATTTGTTAACTCAATTACTAAACTTCTCCTGTACCATATTCTCCTATAAGTAAGTATACACCCAGAGACCAGAGAGGATGGCTGGAGGCCCTCTAGAGCTCCCAGCACCCTCTCAATCTGAAAGATGTGTACATGCGAATTTTTAAATATAAATGGTAATAAGTACTCATACTCAAACAGCATGCTGATACGAGAGAGCGAATTTCAATTTCAGGGAATAAATATCCCATTTTAGACCGAAAAAACCCAAATTGCAGGCGATATGCCCCCTTAAAAATGGAAATTTTCTGACTCATTCCCCTAAATAACTGGCAAAACAAGCCATAGAAAAAAATCATCTCTACCAAATTTTAAGGGGAATTGGATGATGATTTGGCTGCTAGATTGTAAGGCAATGTACTGTGTTTGGTGAATTCATTTTTTTGTTCGTAAATCAGTAATGTTAGGTTCTAAAATTTTGGGAGAAGTTTAAATTTTTGAATTTTTATTGCATTTAAAATAAAATACAATGACAATTAGTACAAATACATGTCATGTTTTTGGCCTCTGGGGACCCCAAAATTAAATGTTATCATGGTCACATGCCTCAGAGTCTCATTGCGGGTTAAGCCAATAGCACTCACCTCCAAAGGAACCACCAAATTTTCAGAGGCTCAATTCTTGTAACACTAGGAACAAAATTAACTACAGACTTCCATCACATCACCTAACTACCTTCGAAAAAACCTACCTACATTGGAGCTAAACTTTTCAACATCCTCCCACCTTAACTGAAACAACAGATAGGCAACAGGACCTTTAAAGAATCTCTACTTGACTGGCTGCTACAGAGGGAGTTCTACTCTTTTTTCTTTGAAGAGGGCGATGGCTTCACTTGACCATGGTATTGCAACTCAGCTAAATTAGCTTATTGTGCACCCTCAGACACAGGTCCTCATTCTCTGTCAAATCCCAGGTCCTTAACGAATCTTGAGATCCTCTTGACAATGGTAACCTGTTCTTCCCCTAGGTTACTCATTGGTAGGCCAAGGAGTCTAGTGTGCAGACCTTGTAGGGCTGGGCTGTTAGGGGGTTGCCTAACACGTATGAAGCCGACCACTTTCCGCAAGGTCCTTCTATTCAGTCTCAGGGCGTCTACTGCTACCACACCTGATGGTGCTCGCAACGACACCTGATGGTGCTTGCAGTATCCTCTTACACTGTATACCGTATTTCCTTTGATATTCCCAGCTCCTTCAATGTTCTCTTCCCATCCACTGGCGAACGGTTCTTCGCACTGTGCTGTAGGCAACACCACACTTAGGCTCCGCACCAATGAGTTGGCTGTCAGCTCCTCTATTTGCCCACATGTCAGTTCTACTCTGTTGAAAAATACATGGAGCAAAGAAGTCAACCTTAATGATGAATCTTAAATGTCACCATTACTGTACTTTATGTATATGTAAATAAAGATAATTTTGTCTTTGCCTTTGTCTTGTCTTTGTCTTTATCTTTGTCTTTGTTTTTGTTTGTCTTTGTCTTTATCTTATCTTTGTCTTTGTCTTTGTTTTTTCTTGTCTTTGTCTTTGTCTTGTCTTTGTCTTGTCTTTTTCTTGTCTTTGTCTTTGCCTTTGTCTTGTCTTTGTCTTTGTCTTTGTCTTTGTCTTTGTCTTTGTCTTTGTCTTTGTCTTTGTCTTTGTCTTTGCCTTTGCCTATGCCTATGCCTATGCCTTTGCCTTTGCCTTTGCCTTTGCCTTTGCCTTTGCCTTTGCCTTTGCCTTTGCCTTTGCCTTTGCCTTTGCCTTTGTCTTTGTCTTTGTCTTTGTCTTGTCTTTGTCTTTGTTAACAATTATCTCCGTGTGTTGCAGGATGCGGCTGTTCAAGCGGCGGTGCTCGGACCCCTCGCCGCAGCTGGTGAGTCTGTCGCCCATCAGCGGAGAGGGGGAAGGCGAGGGGGAGGGGGAGGGGGAGGCGGAGGCCAAGCCCCGCCAGACCCGCAGCGGACAGGCCTCCCCCGCCCGCACCCCCGTCAGCGGCTCTCCCAAGGCCTACAGGAAAGGTGAGTGGAAAAGAGGGTTTTATGTCAAACGCTTTGTGCAAAAAATGAATTAGATGGTATAAAAAGTCACAAGTCAATCTGTAAACAACGTTTAATACGACAAGTCTAAAAAAACTCTAACATTGACTTAATAGCTTAAAGGAGACTGCTCATGCTTTTGAATGTTTCGAAGCCAGAAATTGAGCACTTGCAAAATTAGTCCGGCCAAGTATGAATGACAGATAAGTGAAGGATGATTGTGGTGCAATCTTTTAGTCATGTCACTGATTAAGGCTGACATGTTCCATAGACAGCTTATTAATAGCCCAACAGCCAATGGCAACTAAGGTGCTTAGACTTTTAATGTGGAATCCGAACCACAATTTTGCTTGGTTTACTATTTATGAATTGGTCTAGTTGTGAGGTTGTTCTTATGAACGTAATATTCATAGTGGACATTCGCTCTCTTGAACGGAGTAACGTTGTGTGGACATTAATCCCCAATAGGGAACATCGAATCCACAAGCCATCGCTCATAACTATTCACAATTTGTGACTTCCAAGTAGCTGGATTACATCACATGTCACAGTTTTCATATAAAATTAGCTTTAATCAGTTTCCAAACTAAATTTTTTCAACCTGGGCTTTTTACTGTTTGGAAAATAGCATCTTAACCATAAATTTCTTTACTACTATACATTAACGTCAGAAAATTGTTCTTCGCAGGTCTCTCAACATGGGGCAAGAAGGTCGGGCGGAAGTGGGACCAGCTTAAACGGAGTGACTCGTCGGAGCTGTTGGCAGCTTCGCCTGGGAGGCGGCGCCACTGGTCGCCCAACACCAGCGCCGCGCCACCGCCGTCAGTGGCACCACCGCGCGCCAGGAGGATCTCCCGGGTGGAGTCCCTCAGGAACCTGTTTGTCAGAGGTGGAGTTAACTCCCTTGCCAATGTGCAGAACAAGGATAAAACAATCAACAACAACGTCATCAAGAACGTCCAAGAGAACGGCACAGAGTGGGTGAAGGAAGAGTGCCAGAAAGGTATTTCAGACTTGTACCAGCTGAATGAGCTTCTCGCAGAGTGCAAAAAGGAAAAGAATGGAGAAACAAAACCTGTGAAGTGTAGGAAGAGGGCGTTGACGGAACCGGTACCTGAAAATCCTCTAGAGGAACAAGGCCTTTTAGAATATATTCTCTCTCATCAGTCTATGCAAGGCGTTGCTGGAAAAGAGACAGAAAATACCTTGAAGTCTTTGAGTTATGAAGATCTCCTAGCTACCTTCAAAGATCTCAGTACGATGGAGCAACTGAACTTGTTAAAGAAGTCTACTCTGTCTCTAGATGAGTGGAACTCGGGGAGTGGTGAAAATAACAGATCTCAACTGTCAGTTCTTCCTGAAGAAAATTCCTCCATCTCTCCTGTACCTGGAAGAAGTGTTGGGAAAAGAAGACTGGTAGATAATAAAGAATGTAGAAGTAGTAACGAAGAACTTAGTAGAAGAGGAAGAAAAAATACAACTTTAAGACCTAGACCTGATTCTACTCCTGTACCTGGCTCACAGTTAGAAACTCTCTGCTCCCTATTAAATAATTTGTTGTTAGTCAAAGCAGATGAAAGTGGATACGAAAGTGATTCTACAAGGGCTGGATCTGACTCACCAAGAGGTTCCATAAAATCATCTATTTCTGATGTTCAGTTGCCCAGAAAGGTTGTCACTAGAACTAACTCCAATACCTCTTTCATCGCCGAGCAGGAAAACACAGTTTCAAACAATGTTCCAAAAGAATCCAAACAATCCAATCTATGCTGTGAAGAAGTGAATGAAACTAAGTGTGACGATGCTAAATTAATATCTGGAAAAACAAATCCAGAACAGGATGCTTTTGACGATGTCTTTTATCCCAATGAAGCCCATAAACCGAATGGTAACCCTTTGCCAAATAGCACCATGAGGGATTTAAGTCCAGCTAATGAAACAGACGAAGAAAAACTTTCCTTCTCCAGAAAAAGAAATGCAAAAATTAACATCGGCATACGAAGAGGTGATGTAAAATCTGTAGGCTTTTCTTTAGGTTATCGTAAACCTTCTCCCAGTTCTCAGCCTGAGGAGAACAAGGGAGAGAGGACTGTCGATAGCAAGGAAATTTCACTGCAGTCACTTCTATGTAACAGGTGCAAACCAACGACAGAAATCGAAACAAAAACGACTCCTCCCTCTCATTTCAATCTGTACCAAAGGTTTCTGAACAATAAGGCACAACAAAGTACAGCATTACATTCTCCAATGTCCCCTACTTCTTCTTATCCCGATGACAAAGAGTTCAAGAGTATGAGGTTTACGAAGGATCATACAGGAGAACTCGGAGTCTACATTGAGCGAAAGGACCCGGCTGCTAGATCTGCTTGCTATGTCATCTCGTACATTGAACCTGGCGGAGTAATGCATAGGTAGGTTCAATCTAAATTAAACTAATCAAATGAAAAGGAAAAAATTCAATCTCAATAATAAATAGTTTAAATTTATAAGATTAATGGTTGGAAACCAATTAATTTTTAAATAAATCCCATTACGATGAAAAATAAAGTGTCTTAAAACTGAGTTTGAGTTAAAAACCCATCTTAACTGGTTTTAAATCAATTTTAACTGATTAAAAGTCAATACTGTAAAATCTCAGGTTGAGATTTGATATTGATAACAATAAAACCCTATTAGCCTTCTCAGAGAAATCAAGATATTCATTAATTGTCTAAATTCCCCCGCTGTTTATTGATATTGAAAAAAATAACCAAAGTTCTATTGCAAATTTTTTGCTTGTGATTAAATTGAAAGGGTTATTTTTTTAACATGAAGACTTAAAAAATCTTAGATTTTGGACGGTGCAATTTGTAGACTACATATTAGAATGTTTCCTAGTGATTGTTATGTGTTTGTTTCAGAGATGGCAGGTTCCGCATAGGAGATGAGATAGTGAGAGTGAACGGCTGCAGAATGAGAGGTCTGACGATTCAAGAAGCTCGGACGACATTAAGAAACACGCCTCAGGAGGTGGAGATAGTCATCTGCCGAGACCCCGAACCCAAAACCCCTCAATCTGTAGAACCTCCCATTACCAATCTTCAAGATAAAACATTCAAAAGGCCTCTAGCACCTCTCAGCAGTTTTCCAGCCGCTCCTAAAGGAATCAAAGTCCCAGTGGAGAAATCCCAGTATCTGCGACAAGTGTCTATGCCTGAGATAAAAATAGACTCTTCGAAAAAAGATCTGAAAGTGGCAGAGAACAAAAATGTTGAAGTTGTCAAGAAGCCGCCTCCTTCAAAGACGACTCCCGGGAAACCACCTATTCCTCCGGAGGAGCCTGCCAAAGCTGTGACCGGGATGAGAAAGTTCTCTTGCCAGTTTGATGGAATCTCTCCCAGGAGAAGATCGGAAGCTCCGAGAAGACAGAGTCAAACTCCGAGACCAAAGTCTCTGACGTTATCCATGTTCACAGTCACTCTACACAAGGGCCCTGGGTACAAATCCCTAGGTTTTAGCATTGTTGGCGGACAAGATTCACCGAAAGGATCTTTAGGGATTTTTGTCAAAACTATCTTCCAGTCTGGACAAGCCGCTGAGAATGGAAACCTCAGAGAAGGTAAAAACTAGGTGATATCTACTTTTGGTTATAAATTCTTTGAATATTTATTTAAAAGATCATTGACCATGAAATTGGCACAGCAGTGGCAAAGGTGAAAGGTTAAAACCCATGTTAATGGACAAGAAATAGAATAAAATAAACTATCAAACACTCACAACAGATGACCATAGGTAAAAATATTCCATTTTGTGATATATTAAGTTTTTATTGCCACTACGGGGGTCTGTAAACCACTTTTTTGAGAACTACTATACTTTATCAGGGAAATAAAGTAAACACCCCAAACAAACTATTGGTTGAGAACTAGTTGAACTATTTCTTAATAAAACTGACCCAGATCAAAAAGAATTATCTCAATTACAATTCCTAGCTCAGCTCCTCCTTAACTCTTCGATTTGTTTCTTGTTTCAAATTTTGGTATGATTAGACACCATATTCCGCTTAAACTAAAGGTGTACAAAAAGAGGCTCAGGGAGCTTTACCCCCTCCAAACATTCCAAAAGCTTCGCTAAAAGCCTTGTGACAACAGTAGGGAGCACTATTAATGCTACCACAGCAAAATAGGTAGTTTTTTTAACAATCTAAAGTCTTGAGCTAATGGCCAAAGCTTTAGTTTTTCACTTTGATCACGATCAAACATTCCTCCCTTTAAACACAACACTACAGTCTTCCAGCAAAACATCTCCGAATTGTTAATAAGAGCTGTTAATAGACAAGGCATACTACAGTATCCATGATTTCCTCAACATTAGATGTTAGTTTAATTCTGATTTTTGTGCAGTTTTATTATTATTTTGTATGTTAAGGACGTACAGTTTTAATTTAGAATATCATGTATATTATATTTGTTTATGATGACCATGCAATGTATTTTTTCTTGCAAATAGTCTTGATTCTTGAGAGTAGTCGTTCGTGTGTGTCGTAGGTGACGAGATCGTCGCAGTGAATGGCAGGACGCTGCAGGGGCTGACACACTCGCAGGCCATCGCCGTGTTCAAGGAGATCCGTAGCGGACCCGTCATGCTGCATGTCGGCCGGCGCGACCAGCTGCATAAAAGGTAACGCTCCTTATACTTGGCTCCAACTGTAAAGAGCCACCCCCTCAGGTAGACGGGGCCGACGGGGCTGTCCTAATCCTCTGTTGACATACCCGCAGTGGCCGCAGCCTTTGTTAGGGGCCACCAGTAGCACTCATGGAATGCCAGGCGGAAGCCGGCAGTCAGGGTGGATGCCCCTAACAAAGGCTGCGGCCACTGCGGGTATGTCAACAGAGGATTAGGACAGCTCCGTCGGCCCCGTCTACCTGAGGGGGTGGCTCTTTACGGTTGGAGCCAAGTATACCAGGATTGAAAAACGAAATGAAATGAAATTCTCTATTTAACCATGCAAAGTTAGGGGCCAGATGGCCCTTGCTTACACTCAACATGGATGAAATAAATACATAAAAAATAATAACAGAAGGATGAGCTACTGAATAACTTGAACTATTTACATAAAAAATATAAGTAAAAAATAAAGTTATCTGATATTTACTGAAAATATATACATGATCAAAAAATAAAAAACAAATTTTTTTCCAATCACACACTCAAGCACACATGCATCACCATTCGTGCAAACACAGAAACCCTAAGACGCGCCAGCTGAGACCATCCGCTCAAGGTAAAGTGGTTTCAGCGCCGCCACAAACTGGGAGAGCTTATCAACGGATTTGATCTGCATAGGTAGGTTATTCCACAGACGGCAGGCGGTAACAACAAAACCCCTGTCTTAAGCTGTGGTCACATGATGAGGTAGACACAAAGTGATACTCATCACTTAATGTATACTGATCTCTTTACTAACTGGGATTTACTGGGTACTTACAAAAGAATTTAATAGAGGTAGTTTGAATTATTATATAATCACCTTTCCCTAAAAATACATTAAAATAATAATTAATTACATGTTAATATATTCTGGGAGCAGGTTCTTAAGGTTTTTGTCCTATTAGTAGTAGAACTTAATTAGAGCACCATTATCAGTTTACTTTCAAACGGCCGGGTGACAATCCTGTTCTTCCCACATAATATCCAGTGCCAGCCTTAGCGAGTGCAAGGCTCAGGGCAAGAAAACGTTCATGAGGCCCTCCCCCCAACGTCAATCCTACTTAATGCATTCTTTAGACTAATATTTAACCATATGTAAATTATGTGTATGGGCGGTCCAGTGATGGAAAACATCGTAGTTCTTGATAATTCTTCCATAAGGCCAATGCACAAATTCTTAAAGAACACTACGCAATGTTAGAGCCAAACAGTTACGGAGTTTCTAATTCCAAGAGTGAACATCATTACATTGGCTGCTTCAGTGAATCCATGACTTAATTTAGAGAACACAAAATTCCGCATCTCTATTTTTTTTACAAATCTGCCAATTTAGTAACTGTTGAACACGATTCAATTCAGGCACTTATTGTAAATGGAAGATTTAAGTAGGAGGGTTGGAAAATTCACAGCCATATAAGATGAGAATTTTACGTGGTCTTCTCTCCCTACAATCGGGTGGTTGTGGGTGCGACGCCAACGCTACTACTGTAAATCTTTAGTAATTCACCGGCAATAACCTTTCCGCATAGAATGGAAGCTCACAGGTCATAAACGGACTGAGGACATTAACGTAAGTAAAGGAACATTAACTCACTGCTACTTTCTCTCGGTGGGTACCTGATGAGGACTGTTTTAACTTTGAATACTTCCAATAATTCACACCTTATTACTTTCTATAGGCCTCACACAAACTGTACACCTTTATCAAATAACCTAAAAAGTGAAGATCATGTTTGGCTTACTGATTTGTCACCTTTTTAAATTGTGGTTTTAATATTACATGTTACATCCTTATGGTTAAGTAAATATTTCTGTGCTGTTTTATTCTAATTTTATTATTTGTTGTCACCTATTTTAAATCTTAGTTTTCAAAACCTTTATTTGATAAAACTCCTAACAGAAGCGCGAGGCCCTCCCAGGCGCGAGGCCCTCCCGAGCGCGAGGCCCTGGGCGGCTGCCCCTGTCGCCCTTCCCTATGGCCAGTACTTTTCAGCATACAGAACATTCCTTGCTGCTGTGTTTTAATTAGACCCTAAACATTATTTTTGTCACAAGTGACGCGTTCTTCTTCCTTATAATAATCTGTTTGTGGTCACGAGTAACTGGTATATTGCTGTGCAGCTGACAGTTGAAATACAATATCTCAACTTTTAGCAGATGCACACTGTATTTTTATAGTTTCTGTTCATATGATATGTTTGATTGACAGTTAGTTGTCTGTGTGAAAAAGTTTATCACAATAAACTTTTGATAATGTTCTGAAAAAAATCTAGGAGCTATTTGTAGGAAGTACGTGTTTATCACTTAGCAAATCAGGATTTGTTTCTGACATCATCGAGACAAACACCATACTGCTTGATGGTGTTTACTCATACAATACTTCTTTCAATGTTACCATAAATAAAATAACATCTACTAAACATTTGTCAAATACCACTCAGGTATGAATGGTATTTGGTATCCTTGGGTAATTATGAGTTCATAGCAGCGCATATTTTTATGTGCAATAAAGGGATTACTGTACTATAAATTTTAATACTAACAGAAAAATTTATGTTTGTTTCAGAGCTAACAAATCAAAGTCCTGTGATGATCTGGATAAGTTCAACTCCTAACAGAAACAGCAACATTTACTAACAGAAGGCTGTGACTGTTTTAGAACCTCTAAGTTCTTTCATTTCTGAGTTTTAGTTTAACCCTATAACATAAGTTGTTCCTAAACTGTACAGTTGTATGATAGAATATGTAAAAATCTTAGGTCTGGGGTAAGACAATATTTTGTACAGTGTTCAGCTTCTTACAAAGTTTTATATCATACTTAATAGATGACAAATAATGTTATTTTATGTTATCTCACTGTAATATACCAAGTTAAAAAAAAAATTATTTTGTGTTTGTTTTTGTTCCCTGAAACAATCTAAAAACTCACCGTAATTTTCTAAAAATATTGGTATTTTTACTTTTTTTCATTTGGATACATGCACTGAACTTAAATTAGTAAGAGAAAGCTTTGGTGTAAATATTCATAGGTTTAAATTCCAATTATTTATAAACTCCTCATGCATTTTCGTTCTGAAAAAGTTCACACGAGTTCTTTCTGATGACACCAAAATTATTAAAATTGGTTCAGAGCTATAGGAGGAGTCTTGACCACAAAAAACCCCTAGCGTATTTAATATTATGTATTTTAAATTTCAAAGTTGCCTTAAGAGTTTGTATTGAAAAGTACTCCCATGCAGGGGTGCCTATACAAGGGGAGACAATGATGCCAAATAGGAAAAAAAATTTGGGGGGGATTCTTTTTAAAGATTATCTTGTTAGCTTTGGGTACATACTAAGTTTACTATCAATAAATTATATAGAATAAATTAGTTGCAATAAAATTTAAATTTGTATAAAAATAAAAATAATTATATTAAATGTACAAAATAGGGATTAAAAAAAACAAACAACAACAGCAAAACTAGTTACTTCCCCCAATACAGTTTTGACTTTTTACATTTTTTTAAGAGGAAGGGTGTGTTGGAATGTACATTTATTTTTTAGGGAGGAAAAGTAAAACTGGTAACAGCAAAAATTTAATTTGTCATATAATAGCAAAATTTATTACTCCCCCCTTGGCTGATTTTATTTATTACATTAGTTTACCATAGGTAGGAAAAACTCCCTAAAAATTTAAGATTGAAAGCACGGTAACTGGAAACAGCCTTGATAAATCATTCATCGTAATGGCAGCCGTGCAGAGCTTCAAAACATAAACGACTTGCTTTATTTCAACATAATTCAAAGGTTGAATGGTCACTTGTTAAGTTATTAAGCTCGCAATTTCAGGACAGCGAGTGTGTACGACCTCTGCACGCCATCCAGCCCGAGGACGATGGGGATGATTGGGCATCGTTGAGGATCCCAAAGTTACTCTAGAAGGGAAGGAACTGTGGGAGAAGGCAAGCTAGGCACTGAGAAGGTGATCACCAAGAGTGGCAGGTGCATGTTCCCTGCCTACAAAGTACGAGTAATGGGGCTAGACAAAAAGTCCAAATATATCCTCCTTATGGACATTGTGGCAGCCTAAGTAAGACAATTGGGCATCTAAGTTACCCTCAAATTTACATGTATTTCTTATGGAAGGGCTATTTTTTTAATATTAATAAAATTAGTGCCTACCTTGTAAACGGTTGGACCAAAGTAGACATATTATATATTTTTCTTACAGGAAATTTAATTTTCTTTAATTTTCAAATTTAATAGGCAATACTAAAAGTTGATAGTTTTCAAGATATTAAGGAAAAACCAAAAAATTGTACCTTTAGGCCCTTCCAGCCCAGCCGGCTCAAGGGCTAAGGGCGGGGACTTTTGATATGTTTTACTCCTAACTAGTCCAAACAAAGTTACAAAGTCAAAAATTGTGATCCATGCAATTCCCTCTATACCTCTTTTTGAGCATTCATTGCCTGGACTAAAAACACAAATTTTATTTTATCTCGACCAAGTTTAGCTTGTGGCAGAATACAAATAATAATTGATGAACTGTTTATATCTAAACATATGTAAAAAGCAAAAAAAAATTAGTAGTATGTCAAATCAGCTGTCAGGAATAGAACATAAAATAAATCTCTGACTAGAGATAATTTAAAGACCTTTCTTCTCTGTAACAGTTGTCATTGAAAGAGCTAATTTAAACCATTTATTTTATGTACATCATAAGAAAAAATACTTTGCTTTTGTCTTTTAGCGAATTTCATTGACGGGATTAGCAAATTTCCTTAAAGGAATAAACTATTACCATAGGTCTCATGGCAAGACTTAAGCCCGAGGCCATGATAACTTTTCACTTTGGGGCTCCCAGAAGCAAAAAACACCATTTAAACGATATTTAAAGCGGAAAACACAGTACATTGTCCCTATTTTATCCTCATGGAAAATAAGAAAAATTCTATATCTTGGGTACTACTCAACATACCTTGGTAGGACTTGGTGGCTTTTATATTTCAGATTCACATGATATTGTTTTAAAACAACAAAATGTCTGCATACTGTTGCAGCAGACCTGCATACTCATTCCCCATGTTATTCTTATGGAAGAAATAAAATAAGGTCATGCACAAAGTCTGGAGGTCTATTGCAACGGGGGTATTTTTTGTTCAAGATAGACCATAAAAACCTTAGAACTTTTATGATATTAAATCAAGGGAAAATCCTAGGTTTTACGTACATATACTTTCATGAAACAGAAAACTGTATACTTGGTATGCTGCGACGGGGGTATTTATATCCTGCCTAAGTGCCACTCAATACCATACATACGAGCATATCTGACGATATTGGGCATAAGCGTTCCTAGGGCAGTGACAAACACTTGAGGGCTTTGTCGGCTTTGAATCTGCTCGCCCCAAAGCCAAAGCGAGCAGATAGTACAGGGAGGCAAAATAGAAATACCTCCTGCGAGGGGCAGTAATAGAATAACTCCAGTCGCAGCAGACCTGCGGTCTTTGCAGATTCCTGAAAACGTCTTTCTAGTTAATGAAAGTTTACCTTCTTTACATTTGTTCAATACCACTGACCTATCACTGCACAGCCCAAACTACTTGTCTTACAACATTGGACCTTTGCATGGACGTTCTTTATGGCGTAAGTATCTGCTAAGAATGTTTTTTTAATTCGAACTTTTAAGGGGTCTTGGCAAGGTTGAAGTTTATAAGTTTTCCTAAGTAAATGGAATGTTCTTTTGTTTGGTTTTCAATGTTCACCCTCAACAAAAGCAGATGGTTCAAGCTTCACATACGGATACAGCTGATTTACAATTTTGTTATTTTCATAATGGTTTTATTGATTATTTAGATTATATGTACTATATAAAAGTTTGATTTAGTTTAGTTAGTTAACTTAAAGTTATCATTCGTTTTTGTACCTTATCTGTGTAACTCAGTATGTGGCCCTATCTTCATTAGGCAGCAGGGAGTTAAAATTTTTATCGTGAGCGAAGCCACGGGCAACTGCTAGTAGAGAAATAAATTAAAAGTAGTAACTTAATGATGAATACATATAACATTAATTATTTGACTTTCTCACAGCTGATTGTTGTTATCTTGCCAGGAGACAAAGTAACCACTTTGCTTCCGCTGGGAGACTAATTATTATTTTACTCGTGCAGTAAAAGGAGTAAATAGCATCTAAATATAGTAGGTGGGGGAAATTATTATTTTACTCACACATTACAAGGAGTAAAAAGTGTCGATATAGCAGGTGGTGGAAAATGGCCTGTACTGCACAGTGTGCATGGAATTGAATATTGAATTGGCATCTGACAAATATGGATGTCCGATTTATTGCGAAGCAGTGTTATAAAACAAGTATCTGGTGGACTGATTCTTGCTCAGTAATGTATTATTTTTAGTATTTTATTTCCTCTTTATTATAATTTTACTCACAATTGGTAAAGAATGGTATGTTATAACTGCCGTAGATTTTGTTATCTTTAGTTTACGTGACATTGTTACTGTTTTATCATCAGGGTAGCCCATATGGTCTAATGTTGGACAAGTTTAAATTTAAATTAATCAATTGTATTAGATAAAGGTGCCAAACGATTACAGCAGTATATTACTAGTCTCTTGTTTATACGCCTTTTTAAAAAGCAACTTTGTGATTTTAAGTATTTAGGAGTATTGTTATAAGAACTCTTAAGGCATTGGTCAAGGCAAGATTCAATGACAAGATTAATCAGGTTCAATGGAATTTTATAACTATTATAGATACATTTTTCAATGGATAATAAACTGAAGCACCTTTTAAAGCCATCCATACATTATATCTTAGCCCTCTCTAGAAACAAGGCTATGGCGTTTGCAATGCCACACCAAATGACTCATCTGATTTGGTACTGCTGATACTCTGTTAATGACAACATCAGTTGTTTAATTGAAAAATGGTTTTGCCAGTTCGAAGGTGGTGGCCTTATTACTACTACTGTCGGCCACGTAGCAGCATTCACTTTGCTGGATCAGGAAATAAGAAAATTGGGCAAACAGTAAGTGACTGGTTGACCAATTTGCCAATTAGTGGTTATTATGGAAATAAATGACTGAAGGAAGTTGTTTTGACATTCATAACGAATTTAACAAAACGTTTGGTCAAAAGAAAGACTAAAGAATCTCAGTACCACTTTGTAAATGACAATCAGCCCGGAATGATAAAATTAGTTCAGTAAAATGGAAGTGTAATTTGTTGTAACCTATATTATGATAAAAGTTAATCAAATAAGTAGTTGTGCTATGATACAGTTCGCACATATAATATCTCTGGCTATGGCTACTACGCTACTAGGCGTATCATATGATATTTTAAAGACATGGTTTTGGTAAAACCCTATCTGCTGTTTGACGAACAGCGGGACTGTAGAACAGTGTTTTCTCAAAAGCACCCCCTCCGCCTCCTGCGCCTTGCAACCAGCTGACTCTGCCATAGCCGGAGTTATAATGCGCGATCTGTATAAATTTATGGTATCAATACATTTAGGAGATGCATATGTACATAAAACCTGTATTATTAATGCAAAATCCCGTTTACTCACCATAGTTAGACACTGAAGTTCAACACCTCCGAAGTCCACTAAGAGGTGAACTATCAAGAGTTTGCTGTAACAAATGAAATAGGGACATTTACATTATAAGTCATCGAAAGAAAGCGTATCAGACACAAATCATCGCAAGATCAATGTAAGACTCCAAACGACAACAACTTCAGTGACCTCAACTCCAAATACCTTCCAGTTCCAAAAAAAGAAAAAAGAAAATATTGTTCCTGTTGTTAGAAAAATAATATCATGACCTTAAGTTTGAGGTCAGAGAGAGACTCAATGAGTGTTTGGTAAAATATAAAAAATTAAAGTAAAACTAATGTAACTTATAAAAATCCATAGGTAAATGTTTAGTTCATTTCATGTACTGTTATGCTCACAATAACTTGAAAAATTGAATTTTATTTCCAAGCTATATATGGTAAAAGAGTCAAAGAGTGTGGTCACTTACTAGACCAAACTCTACAGACAGATTTAAATATTTTATAAGTGTTTTCATTGGTATATTTTAATAATATTATCTCTAAATTTATTTTATATATGTAGTAAAATACACTTATCTTTTTTGGTCTAACAATTATGTTGTGACCAATTAACATACAGATATGACTCCTAAGTGGCCTTTGACTCTTATGCCGCCTTTGCCAATTTAGTTTTTAACTGCTAATTTGACTTGTATAGAACTCATTACTGAGCATGATATGAGTCAATTCTAGTATTTAAAGAATAAATGTTGCAATCACAAAAACATCGTTAGTAGGAGTATATGATTTTTTTTATAATAATAAACAATAATAATAAACAATAACTTTATTCACCATTGTTACAATGTTACATCTGAATCATAATTATCTATGAATAAATATATGTACTTCTTTTTTTCTTAAATAAAAACAGAAATTTAATAAAACTCTGGTAAATAATTAAGTTCCCCTAGGCAAATGCCCATAAGGGGTCACCTTAATAAAAACAAAAAACAAAATTAATAAAATTTATTCAAAATCAGTGTTGCTCATAATTATTTGATATGTAATTTTCTCTTTTAAGCAATGTTTAGTTTTATAGTATATATTTTTATATTTATATTGCTACTAATTTGGCAAGTGGTTTATAAATCTATTTGAAAAATAAATGATTTAAATAGGTTATCTCCTTAATAAAAATTCAACATTTCCAATTCCCAAAAGCCAAGTTTTTAGCCCTTTTAGGTAATTAGATTTTAGTTTCATCTGAACATTCATTACATTATTTATAGTTAAACTATATAATCTTGGGGCGTTGTATGCGTAAAAATGAAGGTATATCGTCAAATTTGGTTGTGTTAATTGGATAGCATGTCTGTTTCTTAAACCGTAGGGTCTTAATAGGGGTTCTCTTTTAGAAATACTTCTCTCAAAAAATATTTTTAGAACTTCATAAATGTACAAATTTCTAATTGGTAATATTTTTAATTGGGAGAACAGTGGCCAGCAATGTTCCAATCTAGGTTTTTTTTTAGTATTATTCTAATTATACATTTTTGAAGTGTAATTAGTGGTCTTAAGGTTGATATGTATGTCCCTCCCCAACATGATAATGCATATCCTAATCTTGTTCCTACAAGGGCATGATATAGGTTAATTAATAATTTTTGTGGACAGAGGTTTTGTAAATAATAAAACTTTCTAATTGATGTATACATTTCTTGTTTAAGTTTGCTTACATGGTCCTTCCAATTAAGGTTGGAATTTATTATTACTCCTAGATACTTTATCTTGTTTACTTTTTCAATTTTAATGCAATTTTTACATTGAGAATTTATTGGACAGTCGAATTTATGATAAAACAGATCTGTATTAAAATTTACTTCCCTTTTAATATTAAATAGCATATACTTTGTTTTTTCACTCAATGTCAAGGCATTTGTTGCAAACCATATATTGAGCAATTTTGGATCTTGTTGCATTAAGGTGTGTAAATTGTCATAATTATTACTTGAATAACTTAAAGCTGTGTCATCAGCAAAAGCAGTTACACAACCATTAAATTTTGCCTCACACAAGTCATTTATGTATATAAGGAAGAGAATTGGGCCTAATACAGAGCCTTGAGGGACACCACAGGTGATTAAACCTTCTTCACTTAAATAATTTTCAATTTTTACTTTTTGTTTCCTGTTATTTAAATAGCTTGAAAACCAATTATAGGGCAGACCTCTTATACCAGCCATCCACATTTTCTCTAATAAAATTTTGTGATCCACGGTATCAAAAGCCTTAGTGATGTCAAGGTATATTGCCCCACATGACATTTGATTATTTATATCTTGGTGAATGTGTTCTAAGAATTTCAGCAGTGCATGTTCAGTCGATAATTTTTCACGAAATCCAAATTGATTTTGACTGAAAAAATTATGGGAGTTCAAAAAATTTATTAAACGTTGTTTCATGGATTTTTCAAGAATTTTAGAAAATATTGGAAGTAAAGATATTGGACGGTAATTTGAAATATTTTCAGGATTCCCTTTTTTAAATATGGGAACAACTAAAGCAAGTTTTAAACATTCTGGGAAAACTCCTTGTTTTATGCTTGCGTTTATTAGGTACGTTAATACTTCAATAATGTTTTCTAAAATTTGTTTAATAATTTCAGTCGTGATATTATCAAATCCTGGAGCTTTTCCATTTTTTAAATTAAGAATAATATTTCTTACTTCATCTGTTGATGTTGGTGTTACAAAAAAAGATCTACCTATATATTTAACTTTAAATATAGTATTGTAATAGTTATGATTTAAGTTTGGTTTCTTTAAGGCTTTTCTCAAATCATCTGCTATATTTAAAAAGTAATTATTAAATTCTGAAGTAATAATAGCCTTATTAGTTATAATTTGATTATTTAAATTAATTTCTTTAATGGCTACATTCTTAACTGGATCACCAATTAATTTATTTATCATATTCCATTGGCCTTTAATGTTTCCATTTAGGCTCTCAATTTTAGTATAATAGTAACGTTCTTTTGATTGTCTAATTTCATTTTTTAAGAAATTCCTATATCTATTATAATACGCTTTTAATCTGTGATTATTTGGTTGAGATTTCATTATTTTAAAAAGATATTTTCTTGTTTGAATTTTAGTACATAGATAATTATTTATCCATGGTGCTAAAGGTTTTAGTTTAGTTTGATTAATAATTGGACATTTACATTCCTCCAAAAGAGTTGTTATTATTTTTATAAAGTTTTCAAATGCCGTGTTTACATTCTGATCTGTATAAATATTTGTCCAATCATAATTAACTAATTTGTTATTAAGTTTATCAATATCGATTTTGAAGTTTATTTTATTTTCATTATTCCATTCATGGTCAGTTTGTACAGTACATTTAGTTAATGAATGGTCTGAAATATTCAAATGTAAAACTTCCCCAAAAAAATTTAGTTTGACATTTCTATTAGAATTTTGCCTAACAAAAATATGATCTATACAAGATGAGCTATTATTGGTTACTCTCGTAGGTTGATTAATTATTGATTTTAAGCCAAAATTTGACATGACAGTCATATATCTATGAGAATTCAAGGAATCTGCCATTATATCACAGTTCATATCTCCTGCAACTATTAAATTTCTGTTTTTACATTCTGTAAGATATTTTCAAGTTGGTCTCAAAATGTTACAAATGGATTTTCTTGTAATCTATAAATAGCTATTACATTGAAGCTTATCGCCATACAGTTTATATCTATACATAAACAATCAGCAGAGTTCACATTTGGGTATTCTGATATTAATGTACATTTCAGGTGGTTTTTAATATAAATTATGACACCTCCTGCTTTATATGTATCGTTACATTTACTAAAGTAGTTATAACCATCAATTTTATAAAAATTTGTTTCATCGGTATTTATCCAAATTTCAGTCAAGACAATTATGTCTGGCTTTTCAAGTAATACATTGATTTCTGGAACAAAGTTATCAAAGTTTGTTCTTAAGCTTCTGATATTTTGATTAAATAAGATCAGATTAAATTTATTAACAACCACATTTTGGGGCAAAATCATTTCTAATAATGATAAAAAAGCGTATGTAACTAACAGTAATAAACATCACAACATTATAAAGAACAATTAACAAAGAGACAACTTGCAGATAAGAGTATAGTAAATTAAAATTCAAAATCAAAGCATGACTTATAAGGCAATAAAACAAAACAGGAGTTCTAGGTGTATTTTTAAGATGTTACCTTAAGTCTGAGGTTTTGAAGTTCATTTGTGTTTGTTACACGTATTACCCTGTCGTGTTCGTTTTTTCTTAGGAAGATTTTGCGTTTTTCACCCATACGTACTTGAAATTAAACTCTCTTCTGAACTGCCTGGTTTCCATGAAGAGTTTTTTTCTTGCAGGACACAGGTTTTCATTCAAATAAATTGGATGGTCGCCTAGGTCGTCTGTATTCAAGTGTTTGGTGGACAGGTTGTGTTTCACTTTTCTTCTTTGGAGAAGAGATTCTTTAAGTGATCTCCTCATAAATTTTACTGGGATTGTCGGTGGCTTATTGTCTTGAGAATTTCTCCGAGGAAGGCGATGGCAGGCATCAATGTCACTCTCATTGATGTTTATATTTAAAGATGTGCCAACTTTCTTAACCAATTCGATCACATCTTCATTCTGTTTTTGAGGAATTCCATGTATTTCCAGATTATTAATTCTCAAATACTGTTCATTTTCTTCGAGTTTTGACTCCAGTTCACTCACTTGTTTTTTTAGTTGCTTGTTTTCTTGTGATAGTTCGTTGATTTTGTTGATAAACTCATCAAGTTTTTTGTTTTGTTGTTGAATAAGTTTATTATTGTCTTCAACTTTCATCAGACAAAATTCTGTAGATTTGTTTATCTCTTCAATTACTGATTTTTGATTGTTTTATATTTCATAAAAATGTTTCATAATTGCTGACATACTTGGTTCATTTGCCTCTTTTTTTTGTATCTTCAATGCATGCTGAACACTTCCAGTCCAAATTTTCATTTTCATAAATATTTATATCAGTTTCATTTACATTTATACATTTAGCATGGACGTACTTCAAACATTCTTGACATTGCACTTTCAATGATTTTCTTCCTATTTTCGTTTCACAAATAATGCATTGAGTCATATTTATATTTATTTTCAGTCAGCTGTGTTAAAATTAAAATGTTTATAAACAATGTTTCTTCGAATGTTGTTGAGATAATATAACCCTACTTTAACTTGGACACAGTTTTTTACAACTTTTTCCATAAAAATCCCAAACACTTACCAAAAGTCATCTTAAAATTTAATCTTGAGTTCTTCATTAGTTGATATCAAACATTTTCATCACAGTTATTAATACTTTTTCACTTAAAAGAGAATATTTTAGAAGAGCAAATTTTGCATGCTGCTTTTCCATGAGCATCAGCTGATATTTTTTCTAGATAGGTTTCATAACTATTCTGTTTTTGACATACATTTCTTCATTATGGAATAGATCAATAAAAAACTTAACTTGTAATTTATTTCAATATATAAGGAACTTGCAAGTTTACAAAATAAGATTAAGAATCAGTACTCTAGATACATTTTTTAACTTGTCCTTTTTCAACCTTTGTCTTTGTTTTTATCGCTAAAGTTACTATATTTTGTTTTTAATATTGATTCTTATTGGGGAAACAGTTGATTCTTGGGCACTTGCTTGATTTATAGTAAGCGAGTAAGCTTAATCACTTTGTATTAATACGAACACGAGCCCAAACATCTTGAATTTCTGAGCCCCAACAATACAAAGCCAGTGTTTCTAAATTATTCAGCTTGGGGAGTTTTGGATGATGATGAATTATAATCAGATGTGATTTTGAGGTTCAAAATAGTTGATAGATAACAGTTCTCTGATACAAAATATTTAGCTGAACTGGTTGGCCAATAGATAATAACAGTGGTAACACTTCCTTAATGACTTGTTACAAGAGAATCACTTTCACCCATTTCATTATCCACCCATGAGTCAAACATTGAGGAAAAGGAATTATATTATTTGAGTCCATTGACAAAACTTTTTATCCCCAATATTCAGCTATAAGGGAATTTCTTAAAATATTCCTAGAAAAATATTCACAAATTACAGTTTAAAAAACTAAAAACCACATGTTTTCTGATGGTGTTTATCTCGTGTACTTTTATTAAACAGAATTTATGTTCGAAACTATATTCTATTAAAATCAGTTCCGGCGACAGGATTTTCGGGCCCCTGTGCACTTTACAAGCCCGGGCCCCTGTCCTGGTGACCTTTTTTTTACTTATTTTCTGTGCACCCGGGCCTGCACAGTAATCTTGTGTAATTCCGGGCCCCCTGTGTGTCCTGACCCTATGCATTTGCCCCACCCGCCCCCTTCCCCCTGTCGCCGGCCCTGATTAAAATATAAATTTGATTGAATATATTTTTGGCGTCAGGTGACTTTAGAACAAAAACCTAAGGTTGTCTTAGGCTTATACAACAGCCTGTTCTCAAGATATTAGTTTTTTTCAGATAAATTTGCAAGCAGAACACTATTTAAAATAGGCTGAATTTTTTTGTATTGTCTCTGTCAACTGTCATAAATGAATAAATATGATGAGTTACATAAGAAAGATAAACATAAGGCCGAGATACATTTTCAGCGAGGTTTAAGAGCAGTTTTCCTGTTGTGGCAGTTTTATATCAACTATAATGATTTGACTTCTAATGTGTTTTCTGCAGACACCCCCGTTAGTCTATATATATTAGAAAATATACAAACAAAACATAGTTTTTCCATCATGGACCGTGTTTTAACTGTAAGTTTTAGTTTTCAACACAATATTTGCACTGTTGTAAATAAGTTTAAAAAGTAAAAATTAAAGTGGTTCATAAAATTGTTTCTATTGAGCTTTATCTGTTCTTCCTAGCTTTTGACTTGCTCATATGAAAAATAAATTTTATACTCATAAATTAATTAAAAGGGACCTTGATAAAAGCATTTAATAAACCACTTCATTTTCTGTTTATTTTATTAATTGTATTAAACTCAATGAGCTATGAAAATCTTACTGTTACTATCTTCCTGCTATGTAATTGCTCAGGTATTAATTTGGTTAGAGAAGTGTTATTATGATGAAAGATTGTTTTAGAAAATTGTATTTTTAGAACATACGTCTGTTTAGGATCTGTTTAAGAATTAATTCACAAAAAAAATAGCAATGAAAGTTTGATGATCTGTTTTCTGAAAACAGAAAATGATGAAATTTTGATCTGCAAAATTTTCTGTATAAATTCATCTTTCATATTCCTCTAATTGGCTCGTTTCGGCTTAGGTACATATATTCTACCTATATGTACCTAAGGTTGAAATCAAATTCTATATGCATTTGCCTTCTATATGCATTTGTATGTAAAATGTTGTAGTTTGTAGTTGTGAAATAATATTGCCTTTGACCTTTTGAGCACATTTTGTTTTTTTTGACTAAAGAAAGGGCAATAATCTTGAGTTATTTAGTTGACATAATTTACTTAAGTACAAAGAAACCGAAGTCTGGATAGTTCAAGCATTTTTGTCATGAAACAACCACATTAACAGCAGCTCTTTTATTGGTTATGGCACCAGACTTGACATATGACGACTAAAAGTTGTGTTATTTCACTTATTTTGATAAAAGATTACAGAAGTCTACAACACACTAAAATTATGAATAATATTATTAAATTATTAATCAAAAAGAATGATTAAAAATTAGGATTAAAAAACAACTTTGGGAAATCTCATGTAGAGGGCATTGCAGTTTAAAAATCAAAAAGAAGCCAATTTGGACAACAGTATTCGCTGAGTATAAAACTAATTTAATTTAGAAGAAAATAATAAATTTCTATTTATTAAGTGTTTTTTTACATTTCATTACGTACCATTGTAGTCCACCTAGTATTTACTAATTAATTGAGCTATTAAAATGGATACATTTAAAACTTCCTAGAACATTTTCTGTTTGATTTAAATCGATCTGTCGTCGATTCACCTCACACCGAGTTGTGCTGATTGCTCCCACAGGTAGCAGTCGTGCTGTGCCTGGCTGTAGGCCTTGTAGCAGGGGCAGCGATGCCCTCAGCTGCCACGGATGACCTCGACACATCCGAGTACTTCTGGGGAGGCTTCGGATTGCGCCCCAGATTTGGCTTTGGCTTCGGTCGGCCCTGGGGATACGGAGGATTTGGTGGGGGTTTTGGCTACCCTGGATTTGGTTTCGGCGGCTACCCAGGATTTGGTATAGGGGGCTATGCTGGGTTTGGCGGCTACCCTGGATTTGGTGAGTGACTTATAAAAGGACTTCACTTTAACAATTTCATGAACTTTTTTTCTGAATGACATTGTTTATTGGATGGGGTACTCTCAATAGTTATTCGTTTCCTTAGCCGGTGTAAATCCTGGTCACAAAAAGAAAAAAAAAATCCTGGCTCTTACATTTAAAAACAATGCTCTTTCATTCACACGAAACTAATTATACTAATAAAAATAATTATACGTTTTGCGTGAAAAATAAAAAATCACGCTTCCTAAGACTTGTCCGATGTTGGGGCAGCGAACATTGCTGCCCGAATATGTTATTTTATTTGTATTCATTCATGTTATTTTTATATGTCACGTGAAACGTCACAGTATAATTAGTTGCATGTGAACCCAGACTGTTTTTAGATGTACTAGAACTTATTGAGACCAGGATTCACACCAGTTAAGGAAACGAATAAACAAGGTGGGTGAGTCCGAATAATTAAACCAAAATAACAATTTCATGGAAGTTAGTATGTTATGGATAGTTTGTAAGTTAGTTTTGACGATTATAACCAAGAATTATCTATGAATATTCTCACATTCATTGATAAAGTCTGCTAGTCTATAAATCTTGATGACATAGATGAGTCATAAGCTTAAACATAAATTTTTTGATACTGAAACAATTTTACAGTCGAGGGTTCCATTTTTAATAAATCACATATTATAGAACATTAAAATTAAATTGAACACAAATACAGTCTTTTTGCTTCTAGAGCTTAATTTTTTGAAGATTAACTTTCCTATAATTGGGACTTGGAAGTCTATTCGGGAAGTTATAACTACGTTAAGTTACAGACCGCTTTTAGAAATCACTTCAAGAATGAAACTCACTAAATCTACATGGTAAGGATTAAATTCTTATTTTGAGGCTTCTATAAAACATTTATTTAGTTCAATAATTAAAAATTTACATAGTAAACGTATATATTATAATTTAATTAATGCATGTTTGTATTAGCGAATTTCCCTTATAGGGAAGAAGCTATTACCGTAGGTCTCATGGTAAGACCTAAGCTCGGGACCACTATAACTTTTCGTTTTGGGGCCCCCAGAAGCAAAAAACACTATTCGTTCGAATTTGTATATATATATATATATATATATATATATATATATATATATATATATATATATATATATATATATATCTATATATATATATATGTGTCTGTAAGCACGATAGCGGCCGCAAAAATGATCCGATCTTTATGAAATTTGGTACGGACATGTAAAGTGGTAATCAATTGGACGAGTTTGTGAACCAGCCCGATCGGACCACCGGAAGGGGGGGTAAAGGGGGATAAACCCCCCCAAAAATGGGTTTTTTGAGTTATTTACATAGAAAAATAAAATTTATCGAATTTTTATGGGCACCATTGAATTCAGCTCAAAAAAACAAACAATTTAGTATTTTGAAACACTGCTCTATGTCCATTGGTTACCGAGATATTGAAAGTGGTAAACACAGTACGTTGTCCCAATGTTAACCTTATGGGAAATAAGTAAAATTCTATATCTCGCTTATTTCTCAACATATCTCAATAAAACTTGGTAAATGGCTTATTCTAGTTCAGATCTACTAAATATTGAATTAAAACCACCCAGTTTTAAAATACCTGTAGCAGCACTCCTGCATACTCATTCCCCATGTTATTCTTATGGAGCTTACAAAAACATGTCAAATCTCGCTATGTTGGATTGAAATATGTTGTTTTGCATTTGAAATTCGCTGAGTATGCAGGTCTCCTGCAACGGGGGTATTTTTTCATTTAATACAAAAACATTGAATGCTTGAGTGTCTCTGATCACTAAAATATATTTCTTGGATATATTTTTGACTAAAATCTGTAAAATTAAATGTGTTTAAGAACTCCTAGAATATAAATTGCAAGAAATCTCGTACATTTATTCCTGGGAATCTTTTTGCTTCTGCACTAAGACTTTAGGGAAGTGCATACTTTTCTATCTTCTCTTTTAGGTTTAGTTTAGGCCTCATCCCATTAATTTGAATCAAGTAAACAATTATAATAAAAACAACAGGGAAAAAACAGCTCATTATGTATATTCAAGAACTGTAACTCAAAGTCCAATACATTTAATGATTATTTATCGATCTACTCAATAACAGTCTCGAAGTAGTTTGTGGGACGTTTTTAAATCTGACCTGCAAATTGAGAATGTTCAATTGTAAGTAGGCAACTTACTTTTATTAAACACTCTCTACCCACAAGCACCACGGCAGGTGTGACGGTCGGTAGTCAACCTGATAAAACCATATAGATGGTTAAAAACTAAAATATGTTTGTAGTTTGTTTGAGAAACAACAAAAATGTCACTATTAACCCTGAACTAGCTTTGGTCTAATTTACTATTATGGGAAGTTAAAATTTGTTTATTATTCCAGGGCGATTTGGATACCCAGGGTACTGGCTGTAGAAGATTCTTAATTTTCGATACAACTTTCCAAGGTGGATATTAAGATCAAGTTTAACAATCAACTCATATGGCCCATCTATGTGTTAAACATATTTTGAGCAATTTAAGTGGATGTAAGTTGTAAAATAAAACACCAAAAAATTACTTTGTTTTATTATGTTTTCTTTCCTTTTGTAAGCAGAGTATTGTGTGCTGTTATATGAATTAGGATGAAAATATTAATAAAATAAAGGTCATTAAAATATAAAGAAGTTATGTTTTTTTGTTAATTTAGAACACTTGCTTGAAAGCAAATAGTTTGACTTGTAGATACATAAATAAACGATAACAGAAATCTGGCACATATACTTTCTGCCCTCATTAATAACATTAATGATTCAGCTTTTAAATATTACGACATACGTTTAAACCTGAATTTTTACAATTACAAGTCATAGATTGAATTATTTAATAATAAGAATAGGATACACAGTTGTAATTATTTCCCCTAACAAGTGAACGACTATTTGCAGGATAGCTACCATGGAAATGTTAGAAAGGGGTTTTATGTTAACATTTAATAGATCCTAACTAGATGAAGCAAATAGTTACATAAATACCAAGTTTTAATAAGATATTTTGAAAAATAAACATAATATATCAAATTTTACTTATTTCCCATAAGGATGACGCAGGAACCATGTACTGTGTTAACCACGAATTGAAAAAAATCAATTATTTTCAAAACCAGTTGACGTAGGCTAAAATTTCAAAACACTGGGTTTTTTCAAGCCACATTTAATGGTTTCAAGTAAATTTTCTTTAAAGGTTAAAATTTTTAAGGAATTAAAACGAAAATTGTTACACTAAAATTTTTATAACTTTTGCGATTTTGCCGTTATGCGAGTGAAGTCATTTTTTGGCATATTTCAATCTACAAACCATGGCATTTTTATCAAAATTGTTAGAAGCGTCTTTGAAAAATTTGGATTTATGTAGTTTTTATGGATTTTTGTATGGTTAATATCCTTAAAAATTCAAAATAAACAAAATTAAAAAAGCTTTGAGATGTTATGGTTTTATATTTACATGTCGAATTTCATGATAATCGGACACTACTGTCGTTAGCTCTAGTACTTAGATTCACACCTCCACACACACGGACGGACAGGCACCATTCCGAAAACCTCTTTTTTGGATTCGAGGATAATTAAAACGAATATATACAGTGACAACTCAAATTCGGAAATTTTGTACTATGCTTTCTCCGTATAATAATAGGGAGAGAAAGTAAAATTTGAACATGTTAAAAATAAACGCCTTCATCGCTGGAAGACAATTGAAACACAGTATTTCATGGTATGAGGCAATATAATAGATTCAATTAAAATAATTGACATTATTATTATGACTCCTGTAGAAGTGAAGAGTAAGAAATATGGAATTAATCCATGATTAACTTCTTTAATTCATGGTTAAACTTTATAACTTATAACAAGCCATGCCCATGTGTTTAGTTGCAAACATTCAGCCATTATAAAAAATTCGAGATGGTTTGGCAAATCTACGTAATGATTCCCTTAATCTGACATCTCAAACATTAAAATCCGTCTGGATGCTATCAAGTTATGACTTATGTCGCCAAAGAAAACCTCGCTTTTTTAAAATGAAGATTGTAATACAAAGTGTTCCTTAAAACATTTTCTTCCACTGCAAAAAATTACCTGGAAAATGAGAGTTTGAAAATAAAATGTTTTTGAACTTTGGTTCAGTTTTCCATTTTTGCAGTTGGCACTATAAAATGATTTCCCAGCACAAAATGTACAACTGAAAAATGCACAGAGTATAAAATAAATATCATAGCAATTTACCTCTGTAAACATTCACAGAAAAAGCCTTAATACCACACATAAACTCAATTTTACGCAAGTTGCTCCATTTATTACTGGACGCAAAGTTGATTTCAGATAATTGTAAAACTTCAAACACACATTTGGCGCCGTAGTTAAGGATTCAATTTTTATCACAGATGCGTAGGATGCGTAGTCGGTAATATATCAAATAATATATATTATTTGATATAATATAAAGATAATATATCAAATACCTTTGTCTAAAATAGAGAAAATTGCCGACACCGCCAGAACAATAAAACAAACAACTCTGAAGGCAGCCCAAGGACAATTAACCTTGTGTACCTAATCTTCTATTTACGTTTTTCTCGTTATTCTTCAGTAATTTTTACTGCAAAAAATCAATTGAAGAGTTTATTTATAATTACATTTTTATAACACTATGAGATTCTTGTTTAGTATCATTCAAAAAATACGAAAGAAGGAATATTAAAGTCATTTACCCTACAATTGAAGTAATATCTCTAAAATATATGTAAAGTACTTCGTTTTAAATATAACTCAAGTTTTATATATCGAATGGATAAATAAATAAAATTAACAATTTACCAATATTGATCCACACATCACTGGGCCCAAACATGGAAGTAGACGCCGAAAGTGATTGCAACAATGCAGCTAATTACCGCCCTCTGGGGATCTTCTTGCAACTTCTGAAAGCCCGGCCAGTATATAAGATACCAACCCCTTCCTCGGCTATCAAGCAACCTCGGTGCAGCCAGCTGTCAAGTCACTGATATGGACCGCAAGATTTTGGTGAGTTTGAAAAATAATTTAATTTTATCAGGAAAACAATTTTTACTTATTTTTATAAAAAATAATAAAAATAAATTGCTGTTGGAAATTGTTGTTTGTTCGGTGGTTTATTAATTTACTTGAGTAATTTACGACTGTAATAAATGGTAAGACATTGTGTTTGCTAAAATGTGGACTAAACATGTTAAAATACTTTCAAAAAATTGCATTAAGACATAAATATTTAAGGAAGACTTAAGATTGCTTGAAAATTTATAATTTATTTCTTTGAAAGGTGAGCAGTGTCTGCAACCCATAAATCTTAGCTAGTAAAACCGTCCATCTCGTTTACTGCTTATTTTGACATAACAATTCAATTCTTTTGAATTATCTATACTGTATATAGGGAAATTGAATTACTAATATTCCGAACTTAATTATTTCATTTAAAGTAAGTTAGCACCCAAAACTGGAAATGGTACATCACATTTGTTTCTGCGAGACGAACTTTTTATACATTCATTGGTAAACAAGTAAAATGACGTTATAAAAATTATATAAAAAGATTAATGAGAGAAAAACTTATTAAAACGATAAAGCGTGATCTCAAAAAAGACCCGAGCATCTTCAGGCCAAAAGGAACCTACAGATCACTTTTTTAATGTTTAATATTTTATTCATTTATTTTGTTTCATTGTTTATACTTATCTTGTTGTCAGAAAATTAACCTAGAAATCTTTCGTTGCACCCGAAAATGGGATCAGATCCCAAGACCCAAACTTCCTAAAACTTATTTTACTCGCAATTTGTTTACCAATAAGTAACACCACAAGTCCGCGATTATATCATTAAATACACAAGATCCCAAATCTGGCTGACAGTTTGCCGATGACTGATTTCATAATCATCCCGTGCTTGAACTATTTTTTGAAAATCATCAATAACACAGCTGAACAAATGAAATAACATGATTTTTTACGATTTTCTTATTATTTATGCTTTTATAATTTTGCCCGCAGCTGTGCGTGTGTGTGGTGATGCTGACCGCAGCTTGTCTGGCCGCGCCGCCCGCTGAAGCCGCCCACGACTCAGCTGCCGCCCACAGCGGCGACCTAGCCGCCCCCGAGGCCGCCCAAGACGCCCAGGACCTGCAGACCGCCGAGTGGTTCTGGTGGCCGTGGCTCTGGCTCTGGGGTGAGTGCATGTTTATGAATTTCTTTGGAAATCATTGTTGGTGATAGCATTGCCATCTCTGGTAATAAGGCCGCGGCCTTCGACCTGGCCACGTCGCTTTTAAAGGGTTTTTTGCATGGTAAAAACCCTTACAGAGCCAGCTGGTTTCAAGTAAACAAAAGAGAGTGCCATAAGAGAGTATAGATTAACTAATCAGCTGAACCCTTAGGGGCGCTGTTGTCATTTTTATTAGCGCTGCGGCCTTGTTACTAGAGATGGCTATGGTGATAGTGAGTTTGTTTTTATTTTGATTTTGATTTTCGAAGACCTTTGGTATCGCAGTAAAATTCAATTCACGTTGTTTCGTGTTCTGGTATCTGATCCTGTCTTCAGGAGGTAGGGAACCTAGAACATTACAAGAGTCGATGATAATCTTGTCATGTTCAAGATTTCGTTCCACCTCGAGGCGGAATCAGATTTCAGATCCCAAAACGTCACGGCGTGATGTCGTGAAACATTTTTTTGTTAAGTAGAGATGGCAAATGTCCCCAAAATCAAAGCCTAAGCCCAATGTTGGAGGCATAAGGACTGATCAACTATGATGATTGTTTTCTTTTTTTGATCTAATGTAATCAAATCTGAAACCCGCCTCCAAAATAATGCTATTTTTAATTTTGTGAAGATTTATTTTAAAAAAACTGGAAATTCAAACAATATAAATAATATATACAATAACTCCATGAAACAGCTGCCGAATTAAAATGTTTGTTGATAAAACTGTGATTTGGTTTGTGAAGTTCAATCATTATATTGTAAGTAAAATTTAAAACAACAGGACAAGACAGCGAATTTGAACAAGTGAAACTTACAACTACTAAGTTGAGTTCAGCAAAAACATAATAATTTTGGTCATTCGATGAAAAATTGCTACTAATTAAAACTAATTAAAAGGGAAACTGTAGAATTTGTTTTAAATATGCCAAACTTGACAGAAGCTTAGAAAAAGCTTGGAATTTGTGCTAAAACATTAAATTAATATCCACTACTCATCTTTATTACACGTCGCATTTTCATCTGCAAATCGTTAAAAAAAACTATGAATATTATTACAGTAACACTAATAAATTGTCAATTTAAATAATTAGTTATATTTGTTTTTTTTTATTTCAGGACCTTACTTCTGGGGCTGAACAACTAGTCAAGATGAATCGTTCCTCCGAAACTGATTCCGCAGAGTATAAAAGTAATGTGTGTTTTGTTAAGTTTTTTTTAATAACAATATAGCATTATAATTTGTGTATGTGATATTTTTAAAATAAAAACAATTTTTTACAAATGATTTTTTTATTTTGTGTTTTTCCTTTGTCGTTGCTAATCTTTTAATACATAAGTTAATTTAGACAAATAACACAATATATAAACAAACAAAAATAAATGAAATGAAATTAGTTTGTATAGAAAAGTAGATGATTCTTTCAATTTGATAAAACTATAGCACTTAGCTCCCATAAAGCCCTAATCCACATCTACTATTACAATACTTTGACAATACCATAATGTTATTACATTACATCGTATTTAATTTCAGCTTGTGTCAAATTGAAAAGGTTATGTTTACACTTAAAATCCATATCTGCTGCTAAAACATTCATGGGACGACTCTGCTATACTATTTTAAATATAATTCTTTCCTATTCATTGAAATCCTTGTTCAGGTCAATGAGTCATTTTAACTTGATCTGTTTTATCTAGGTTTTGAGTTTTTATCAGTCGTATACCTTTTGAAATGTAATGTTGAACCTATAGAAGTAAACGAAAAAATAATTCCACTTCCACCGAATGCAGCGACCATAGAGTGCTCTCTAGCAATTGACATGTATCGGGTTTTAAATAAAAAATATTATCGTACACTATTCTAGAAATATTTCATTAATTTTATGATTAAATTTTAAAGTCACTTCCGGTTATACTGATATTTTTTACAAAAGATATTTGTATACTATATTTTTTAAGAATTCTCTATCTTCTTTTATGAGATGTTCTTGCTATTTAGTATTTTGTGGCATAGTAATGTATGAGTCAATGTTAATATCAAAACTATTTTGTTCGTGCACTGTTCTCATGACGTTACGACGATACTCATGATCTGCGTAAATGCCCTCTTCGAATTCATGGCATTATTGTTACAAGTTTAACATTACATATCATTAAATGTGATTCCGGTTAGATTATAGATAGTTTATGAAGTTTATGAAGCACAATAACTACATCAGATCTTCACCAAACACAAAGAAAGTTAAAAATATTTGTTTACATGATCATCAAAGGGATGAGTGGTTGATCATTCATTCATAGTTAAACTAAGCTAAAGTAGTTTGATGAAAAATATACAATGTATCTTTTTCATCAAACTAAAACTAAGGAACTAAAAATAAATGTTATTTATTTTTCAAAATAAACTCCAAGCTAATTGTGTACTCAGTTGAGCTCTCCAAGGTTGTATTTGTGAAACAAAAATTATTGTTTGATTATTATTAGTTGAAATAATTATTCCAGGCTTGATAATAAAACATACCAAAACAAATAGTGATTTGAAAATTGGATGCCAATTTGTTCAAACAATGTACATGTTTTAAATGGATGTGTTTAACGTAGGTAATGAGGAATTGAATTATGTTTTGAAAATTATGTAAGTTGGTTTATCGAGGGGTTTAACTTAAGACTAAATATAATCCGTCTTAATCTTAAACCGAACTAAAATGGCTCACTAAATCAACTCGTAGGCTAAATAATTGTTTAAAGTCTGCTTTGGTATATATATTCAATGGCTACAATTCCATTAATATGGCTTTGCTGGAAAAGTTTTTACTTCATTCAGCTGCTTTATTTGATTTTTTATTCCCGTGTCATATCTTATGGATAAATATGAAAATTTAAGGGCGTCTAGGGCTCTTCCCTTCAGTCTAATCTTAATTACTTTTATTTCCTGCAAAACTTAACGCCAAGTTCTCTCCAACGACACCTGAATTATTAAAATCAGTCCAGAAGTTTAGGAGGAGTTATGATCACAAAAAAACCCTAGCGTATAAAATATAATGCAGGCTAACGTTTTCCATTCCAAAATATAACTAATCTACATATCAAAATAGTAAAACTAAATTGCCACACATTTTTGGAATGATACTATTAAATAACTGAGAACTCTTTCAAAATTAAAATGAATAATAACTTAAAATTATGCTATTCAGCAGTTTTACAGTTACAATACTGTACAATTATATAACAATAGCGAGATTATACCTTCGAAAAAAAATTCTTGATTAGCATGATACGTGTTGTTGTATTCACTGGATGTAAATAAAAAACGTCTTACAACACTTAAAAATATATTTACTCTTATACTGTATTTACATACAAGATGGTAAATATACAAAATCACTTTCCACCATTTTTGTATATTTACCATCTTGTATGTGAATTCAGTATAAGTGTAAATATATTTTTAAGTGTTGTTAGACGTTTTTTATTTACATCCAGTGAAAGAAAACTAAATTCCTCCGATTTCGAATTTTAAGGTTTTCATTGACAGTTGCAATCTCCTCGTGATCACGAAAGCATTAATGAGCGAAAACAGATTTGTTATTTTTGGTTTGATGTTAAGCATAAGCAAATTTTATTGAGTTGCTACTCTATATAGTATATATTTCAGATAGTTTAATGTAGTTTTATTTTTTATTAAAAACTGACACAATTTTTAATTTTAACTTTTTAGAATAAGATGTTGAGTGAATTATAATAACGAGTTTGCTCCCAACATAAAGAAGCAGACACTCAACAACTCAGTACTTTATGCTATATTATTATTTTTTATTTCCCATTGACTACTCTTGACACTTTATAAAACGCCGGTCGTTATTGTCCGGTATGTTGTAATTTTTCTAGTTGATGAAATATTATTTAAATCTGTGTGCTTTTTTAAAAACTTTAGACTTTACTAATAAGTTTGTACGAAGCAAAACTACCTGAATATTAAACTGAACATCCACTAAACAATCCTTAAGACGATTTTACACCACCAAATTCATTTAAAATGAAGATAATTTATATGAACAAACTGTGAACCCTAGTTACCGTGCTGTGAACTGACTGTATCATGAGCGGACCTCTATCTCTATCTTAGCGGAATTAAATTTATATAGTTTGTTTTGCTGCAGAAACTTCATTAATCTTATCTCTTCCCTATCACGTCTTCGGAGGGGAGACAAGACAAACAGTCCGGTGGTACTTCCAATACGCTAGGATTTCCAGGGTAATTAAATATTACTAATATAAACCATGACGGGGGGATGTTTGCCCGGGGAAGTTTCCTCTAGGTTATAAAAGATCTTCCTCTTCCTTTCACATTCAGTTCTCTGACCTCAATAGAAAAAGATGTGCCGCCTATTGCTCGTAAGTTTGTTTTACTTATTTTTTTAGGAGTAATTAAAGTCTATATATCTATAATTATTTAATACACTAGGGGTTTTTTTATCATAAGACTTCTCTTAAAGTACTGAACCGATTTTAATGATTTAGGAGTCTTTGGAAAGAGCTCGGCTTGAAGTTTGGTATGAAAAAATTATGAGGTTTGGACTAAAGGGAAGAGTCCTTAAAGTTCCGTTTTTTTCCAGGTCTTAACATTGGAACAGAAATTTCAAGGAACAGCTGATTATAATAACTACTGTTTTATCTTCAGTCTAAACGAAAACTTGGAGCCGCTGAGCAGCACATGTTTACTAGTATAATGTTTACTAGTATCCACCTACGACAACCTCTCATTTTGTGTCAAATTATCAAGAACTGCAAACATATGATTTTAATAAAATTAACTAGTTTTTAAAAGTTTAGGGAGAATGTATTAAGTACTTCCTAGATTGAGATGTTTTCTAACTTATCCATTTTCCCTTTCAATTTTAAAATTACTATCCAATCAAGAAAATAAATACATATAACTGTTTACAAAGAAACCTTCAGATTTCGTTTCATTTGGCTAAAATTTTATATGAAGACAGATTATCATCAAATTTAATGTTTCATTTTCAACCAAAATAGTAAATGTTGTATAGGGTTTAAAATTCAAACCAAGCCAGTTAGCAATCTTACTAGGTTTTCGGGGTTTTTTAATGAAGCCATTTTTCTGCGTTTTTACAGTGATTTTTTCAGTAATGTTGTAATTTTGAAACACTGCTTTTCAACACTTAGGGACACTTCTTATTTTTTTATTTAGGGGCAAACACTTTTTATTTTTCATTGGTTACAATAAAGAAGAAAATAATAGACAACGCAACAGGTTAAATAAATACTAATATGGTTCTTTGACCTATGAAACGTCCTATGATTTATGACACAGCTGATCAAGTACGCCTACTATCAGTTGAACAAAAATGAATAGTCCTCTTCTGCATTGAAAAAGCAAATTAAATGTCAAACTTTACTTTCCCTTATCGTGTAAAGTTAAAAAGAGTCACAAGGAGGTCTTAAAAATATGATAAGTTCTGTGTCAAATTCTATTTGTTTGGTTTGTATTGAAAAAATACATGCATTTAATAAATTTATTGATTTATTACTTTTCATTACCATAACAATTTTTTTTATCATATACCTCTTACAAACTTGTCGTGGTTCGGTTGACATTTGTTGAGCAGTAGACGAATTGTTTATTTTCTGCTCCAATGCGCATATTAAGAGTTCTGTTTGACAGTACCAATAAAGATTTACCTTTTCTTTACGCAAGAATAATAACTATTTCCTGATGTGACTCAGAGGTCCATCAGAGCTTGTTATTGTTCTCTCGATCTTTGTGGGATTAAACTATCTACAATTAAATCAGCATCAAGGCTGACTGTAAACCCAGAACATCCTTACCGTCTGAAACTTTGTGGGCTTTCAAGTCTTACAAAATGTTAAAAAATAATATGGAATCAAACCAAATAATTTTTTCTCAAGCCATGATTTAGTAAACATGATTTTAGATATTTATTTTATTCCTTCCTTTGCGATTTATTTATTAGTGATTTATTGAAAATCCCAAATACAGCTACCGATATTTAAAGGAAGAAACCCGTGTTGCTACTTAATCCAATGCTAACATTTTCTGGATGTCCCTCCACATAGATAAGTTTTCTATTTCTTACAAGAGTATTTAGAGGTACCTGAACTGGTGCTCGTTGATCAACGAACGAAGTGAAGTCTAGTGAAAGCGGAGTGTATTAGCGGAGTCATAGATTCTTTGTCCGTCTGTGCGTGTATGAGTGTGTGACTGTAAATACGCAGCCAGTGCTGCGTCCGGGTCTTAGTGAGGTACGTAACGGGATTTTTTCAAGTTTTGCTAACCGAAAATATGCCATTACATTTACAATCACCAATGCTAATATAATGGTAATGAAATCGGCTTATTATTATGTTTTGTAGGTTCCTTCAATTACGCGATAAAATAGCGTACTCCTAGTTTGATAAGAGCGTATTTTTCCTTGGCGTTTTTATATATATTTCAGTAACGATTTAACCTTTAAGGGTTGTTCTCTTAATCAACCCGAAATTGTTCATTCTATTTGATGATTTCGAAGAGGTCACATCTACATTCTGGAAGAATAAGGTGTTATATCTTAGAATAAATGTTTATGTATATCATCCCTGCCCCCAGCTGTGTGTCCTGGTGGGACTGGCGGTGGTCTGCCTGGCCGCTCCCCCGCAGGACAAGGTCGACGTCAAGGACTCAGGCAAGGACCTGGAGACTTCGGAGACCTTCTGGCCCTTCTGGCACCCATGGGGCTACTGGGGCCATGGACTGGGTGAGTGCAACTATATTTATATAATTAACTGTTGGACTATTTCAGTCTAAAACGCTCACCAATAATATCAATCATTAAAATAACCTCATGGTTTCAGTTTATTTGATCTCATTATGATTAGATAGATTTTTTCATCGATCGTTTTATTGTATTGTTTCTTCAATCATATATTTTATAAAATTTTTCTTTACATGATAAATTTCAAAAATTACTAACACCCTTCATTAAGTATTATTAGTAAAGACAGTTTTAATTTGAGAAGAGCTCCTTTAAGCTTTCGTTGATTATTTAAAATTTGTTAGTAACATTATACACTAAATATTTGCCAATAATTAGGGGGTGCGAGTACTCAATTATTGAGATTTTTTCGAGCCGAGTTTGCACTACTCGTCTCGACTCGAAGTTCTGAAAAATACAGTAGAACCTTGATAAGAAGACTCTTAAGGGGATTATGTAAAGAGTCTCGTTATCAAGGGAGTCTTCTTATTGAGGTTCGTGTTAACAAGACATTAAGTGTCATCATAGTTTCAATGAGACTTGAAAAGTCCACTTTTTATCAAGGTTTTTCTGTCATCGAGTGTCTTTATATCGAGGTTCTACTGAACTTGTAAGTTTTAATCGATTAGTTACTCCCGCCGTTTGGGAAAGTGCGATTGCATTTGACGGCCGTTTTTCACACAGTCATCTCCAGTCATGAACAACCCCCATAGAACTTTTGTTATTTTACTTAAATTAAATGTGGTTTTTGAGTTATTAATATCAATAAATTACGTTTTGCCTTTATTTCGTTTCTATAATTTGAGATATTTTCTTACTTATGCGCAAAGAGACTGATTAAACTTTAATTTTTAAACCTATATGTTACAAAAACTCTTTTGGAAAGGAATCAGGCGCAGATTTGGCTTGTTTTTTACCTCAAGGCCGTAAATTTAATAAAATATTGAAAAGTTATGTTAAAAATGGCCTGTATTCTCGTTAAATTTAATTTGAAAACCGGTTCGCTTTTAACTCATAAAAAACTTTTTATTGTAATGACTAAAAAATACTACATTTTATGTTATCAATAATAGGTATGATAACTATTAACTTCTGTTATTTTAAAATACTCAACCCGAAACTCACGAGTATTTTTTAAAACTCGACTCGACTCGACTTTAAAAATCAATTCTCGCATACCCCTACCAATAATTTTGATTTGTGAGCTATAATTTATATGTTTCTTGTTTCAGGAATACATGTTGGATTCTTTGGATAAGCCATCAACATCACGACAACTCTGATTTTAAATTGTGTACAGTGTATTAAATTAATTAAGTAAACAGTTTAAGTTAATAAAGATGATGTTTCTTTTTTATTTCTAATTTCTTTTTTTTTAGAGTATTATTTTGAAACCCGGACTGACCTGTCTCACCGGTCCAGAACCTTCATTACGTGTAATTCACGGTCCTATACAGTTTTTTTTTCACTGACAGTCATGAAATTCTACGTAGACTTTCTCACATTTTACGAGACTAACCTTCTAATTTCAAAACTAAAACCAAAATTATTTGTTTCTTTCTGCAGCACCTTATAATTTACGCCTTCAATTTAAAGGAATTTAAATTGAAATTACTAAGTAGGCCTATCCTTATGAAGATAATGAACTGCAAGTAACCCTGCATTATCAACTAGTTTTAATTGTTAAAATCTATAACTTATTGCAACAAACTGTTAGCGTAAATTGTAATATCATTTTTACTGATTATCCTTCTTAGAATCATATGGGAAAATTGATTGTGTAGGTCAACTGTAACTGGGAGAAGAAAAATGGCGTTTGGATTATGCAATTCTCTGAATGACTAACAAACAAATGAAAACGCAAGAGATGGCAAGAAATTAAAAAAAATTATGTTATAGGTACTCACTCTTAAATTTTCTTCACTAAAACATTTGGTTTCCCTACGGAAACTCCACGGAAACTTCAAAATGAGAACCATGCCTCAGTTTTAGGTCTTATCATGCTACTAGTAACGTCAATAACGTTTCTGTTAACTAGAACCCAGACGGCTAGTAAGAGGTTTAGGGGAAATCTTTTTAAGGGTTTTTATGAGTTCCCATAAGGAGGAAAAACAAAATGAACAGGGAAAAAAGATTCAGTTTCAAGAATCAAGAAGCAAGAATACTTTACTGTCATTAACTTTTGTAAGAATTGGCAATCGTCATACAAGCTTACAAATGTGTAGAGATAGTAAAAAATACAGTGTTTGTATATGATGATAAAGTCTAACATCAAAACAAATCAACTCCTGTTCATCAGTGAGGTTCTTCTGGACACAGTAATTATTTCTAATTTTGTTCCCAAAAAGAACCTAACCTTCTTTTGAAACCGGCCTCACTGATTCGGCTTTGGTTGAATTGGAAAAGGTATTTAGAAGGTTGACTACGTTGAAGAAGGTCTGTGTAAAAAAATGTAATTTTGTGTTGTGGAACGGTGAAGATCAAGGTATGCCTAAGGTCATAAACAACTGATTGCAAAGATTGAAAAAGGCGTTTTCAAAATAAAAAGAGATTCGCATATGTACAGACAGCTGAAAATAATAAGCAGGTTAGTCATGGAAAAGACGCTTCTACATGGATAATTTCCGGATTTCAAAAATCAGCCTAAGCTCTTTCTTCTGTAAAACGAAAAGGGCTTTAGTTTATTAAGACTCAGCTCTCCAAACTGCAGTACTATAACTAAGGTGAGGGTGAAGGCATCTGTAATAGGCAGTTTGTAAAACGTGGATGTTTGCAAAACGCCATTAGGCCCAATTTTGAGGACATAAAGTCGAATAAATTCGGGTTTTCGGGTCCAAAATGAACAATTATTAAAGCCTCTGTAAAATGAAATTTGCTCCTTCGTCATGGTACTCCGTGTTTGCTCATAAAATGCGTTTATATCGCATAAATAAACCTTAATAAAACATGTTTGAAATAGAGGTTGTGTTTTTTGCTCTCTTTGGGTTACCTTTTTATTAGCACTGTGAGAAACGTCTGGGGTATGTTCTTCAGAAAAGAATCTGTCTGGATATACGATATACAGAATATTTAGATGCTATACACACTGTAAGTTGCTGGTGCTCAGTATCTTAGTGACGAATTTTTATAATGGTACTCCTCTTTGATGAAATATTGTCAAATGTACTGAAGGCGCACTTAATGTACTTAAAGTAATTAACTGAAGAAAAGTAGTAGCTTATCGTCCAAGCGATAAATAGTTAAAAATCTTTAACTTTAAGTTCCATTTAGTCCAGGCAACGAATGCTCAAAAACATATATAGAGGAAATTGCATGGAACACAATTTTTTACTTTGTAGCTCTGTTTTGACTAGTTAGGAGGTAAACATATCAAAAGTCCCCGTCCCCGTCCTTACAATTTGTTATAATTCCTTGAAAAATTACGTTTTTTGTAAGATCGCCAACGCCTTAATTTTAGACCAATTTTTATGAATGAGGTGTCAAATTACTGGAAATTTGGTCAATATTTCCCGAATGCTGTTCATTTTCCTTTAGGTAAAAAACCCGTTGCCCAATAGGGCATCTATGTTACCCACAAATTTACATGTATTTCTTATGGAAGGGATATTGTTTTAAATATTAACAAAACTAGTGCTTTCCTTGTAAGTGGTTGGACTAAAGTAGACATATATATACTTTTCTTCAAGGAAATTTAATTTTCTTTGATTTTTAATTTAATAGGGAATACTAAAAGTTGATAGTTTTCAAGATATTTAGGAAAAAACAAAAAAATTGTACCTTTAGACCCCCCCTCCCTCCGCCCGCTCAAGGGCTTCGGACGGGGATTTTGATAAGTTCACCTCCTCACAAGTCCATACAAAGTTGCAAAGTAAAAAATTGTGTTCCAAAAGATTTCCTCTATACCTTTTCGTTGCCTGGACTACTTAGAATATCAGCAATTGGTTCAGGTATTCAAATCCAGAGTTCACTGGGTAGTACAATAAAAAAATTATGTGACTAATGTGATAAAAATATATAGGTTTATCGCCTTATAGACACGTAAAAAGAGGGGAATGATAATTTATTCAATGGACTGTAATTTTAAAGTTCATAGTTTACTGGATAAGGCAATAAAAATAACTATGTTTATTTGTTTAGAACAGAAAACACACAATGAGAATGCTCATTTGTGCTCGCTGGTTTTTGTATGTTGAGTGCAAAAATGTTAGTGGTTCACTCAACAGTTATGACAGTGCAGCATATTTGTGTTGATACTCTAGTATTTAGTACAACGTAAAAAATCAATCAGTTACAGCCTATTGTTTACCAGGACATTTGACTGAAATAATTTTCTAGATTCTAGTATGAAACCATTTTCGCTCATTTTCTAATTGTATTTCATTGTGTAAGGCGAAAAGTTGTGTTTCGGTTAAATGGTATGAGTAAAAATATATATATATATATATATGGTTTCTAGTGATATAAAGGATTAAGATATTTTCGTATATATCATGAAAATGATAATACCTAAGACACGTATTATCTGTTTTCCCTTTATAACTTTTAGTTGTGGAGCTCTGAAGCCAAACACAAAATTCTTTCACTTATACCTCTATATCTTCGTGCCTTTGAGCACGACAACTCTCGTAAAAATTGTCCGATCTTGGCAAAATTTGAGGTAAATTGTGTATGTTGTGACAAAATTTAAGGGAGGTTGAGTATGTTGTTGAAAATTGGGGGAAGAAGTTAAGGGGATACTACTCAAAAATAAGTATTGAATTTCTACATAGAAAAAAATAATGACATCAAAATTTAGTTTTCACCTTCAATTCAGCTAAAAGAACTCAACAATTGAGTGTTTTTAATCATAATTGATAAATTGTGTCCATTGTGTTTTTAAATTGGTTACGGAGATACTGAGAGTGGTAACTCAGTACGTTTTCTCGTTAACCCTATGCGAAATGATTAAAATTTTATATCCTGCTTATTTCATGACATATATCTTAATAAAACTTAATAACCTAATATGCTCCATATATTTAAGATCTACTAGATTATGGTATAAAAGCTTTAATTTTTAGACGTATATGTGGCAGCTAATACGCGTTTTCGTCCCTCCAAAGTTAATCTTATTAGAAATTAAAACGATTAAAGGCCTAAAGCTTCCTAATTTCTTAGAATATCTCATTGAAACAGTGTATGTTATTTCATCTATAGTCGAGATGTATTGGATTCTAGTCTAAATCCCACATTTTAACATTTCCGTGGCAGCAATCCTGCCTATTCACTTCCCATGTTTTTCAAAATGAAAATAAGTTTGCTTGCTTTTTACAGGCGTTCGCTGATTTTACTTTATGTGAAGATTTTTGTAAGATGTTTATTTAAGGATATGGGGAATTCACTGAGTATGAGGGTCTGCTGGAATGGGGATATTACATGTAATGTGTAAATCTATATTTATTGATTTAATTTAAACTTTTATCCTTTTCCAAAACAAAATACATTGTTTATTTTCCAGAAAAAAATATCAATATAAAAATTTGTTTTAATATTAAATTTTATTTACCAATTTTGATTGAATAAAACCTTTCAGTGTTTATACAATGAGTTAACTTTGAACTAAATTACAAACATTGTAAACAGATAAGATAAACAGATAGTTTACCTTAAATTGGCTCATAATCCAAGAAGTTCACCACACCATCCAGAGTTGACAGCCTTCAACCAGTTATATATCTACAGATAATTAAATCAATAAAACTGCGCCTTACTCTATCGGCAGTAAGTATGTAACCTGAGGGAAGTAAAATAAAATGCATTGTTTTGCTGAAGAAACTTCATTAACCTTATCTTTCCTTAATACTTCTCTGATGACGAGATAAGAAAAAACAATCAAAGTACAGCCAATAATACCAGGATTTCCATAATAATTAAAAATTACTAATAATAAACGATGGCTCGGGGGGTGTTTTGTCGGCGGTAGTTTCCTGGAGGTTTATAAAGTCTTCCTCCTCCTTTCACCTTTTTAGTTCTGTGCCCGGATTCGAAATGATGTACCGCCTCGTTTTCGTAAGTGACGTTTTACCTCTGATTAAACATATCTGTTTACAATATTCGCAACTCATTTAAAGTTACACAAATTGTATAAACACTTAAAACTTTTTTCAGCTACATAAAGTATTTTAAACATTTAAATGCCTTTTTTGTAACTGAACAATACATGCCAACTTAATTTTGCTTATGGCGATCCCAAACATTTTAAATTTTAGCTTCTTAGTTCCGCATTCAATTTTCAGTATGAAATACACATATGCCGTTTCAGATATAGTTTAGGTAGTACCATCGGTGTAAATAACCATTTGAAATAATAAACAGCAGATGATTTTACCATCTCATGATATGAACTTAGTAAACAAATACACTCAGAAAAGGTAATAGAACAGCTATCCCCCATAAGGCCTTTACGGAAAGGTGAATGTGGAACTGAGGATAGTATACTATATGCATAAATATATTTCGGATAGATATTGGTGTCTTGCACTCACTACACATTTTTATATGTTTCAATCTTGGGATTACAATATTGTAATCTTCAAACAAAGAGTTAACTTTGGCCAAACTTAGTCGGAATTAAGATAACGGCACTTTCAATTATGTACATTATTTCCCCTCAAAACAACTGTTCCATGGGAGCAAACAATTTTGTTTTTTTTTTTAAGCAAGGGTTTTCCAAAAATATTGTTTCATAATATCAGTTAGGTTTTGTATCTTTTCTTCACGTGGTTTAACTGGACAATTAATTATCGTTCCGAAGAAAAAGAAAAAAATTCAAAAATTAACAAAAATAGTACAAAAAATTTACAAAAAGCCTACTTAGCAAAGCCCGAGGGATTCTAAGGACGTGAATAGGCCTAGTGTAAAGCATCGATTTTTTACCCGTGTTCAGTCCGATCAGCATAGTCGTTTTTAGCGATTATAAACAGATAAAACCTCTTAATTGTAATATTATAGATGAATAAAGACTGTAACAAATTAGACGTTCAATTACGTATCTCTTAAAATGTAAAAAATAATCAAGGCATAGTAGCAAATAAACCCTTTAAAATTATACTATGTACAGAAAATATTAACATTGCTTGCCATTATTTTTCCTTTCCAGAATGAACTATCATATAAACAATACTTTAAGACGTTTGATGAATTTTCTAACTCAGGAATTTAATATACTTCGAAATCCAGTATATTTAGTTATAGCAAGAAATATATTTAGTTATAAGTCCAAATAAATGTTAAGAATTACAAAGAAGATAGCCCCAGGATTAACTTTATCAGGCCATTGAACTAGGGAAATTATTGAGGATCATTCGACCTCCACTCCTCAGTCAATTGCTAGAAATTGTATCATAAAAACATTTTTATACTTTGCTATTGTTTTTTATTTTCAAAGGTTTTGGTTAATTTATGCCTATTTCCTCTTCATTATTTTGGCAATCTATTAAGTAATAACGACATAATTTCTGAAGATCGTTAATGAACCCAGCTGCGTGTTTTGGTGGGGTTGGTGGCTGGTGGTGATAAGGTTTTTATACAGGGTGTTTTTTTTTAACGCAACCCAAAACTTTATTTTATCAGTGAAGGATTATTTCCCCCCAAGATCCCCGGATTAGGCTATACTAAATTATTTCCTTTGGGGATACATAAAAAGTAAGGCATACGAAAACAATTCACTGGATACTCAGCACTTCGAAACAATCATAACACATTTAATGCAAGAAATTCAAAGAGGTCCTTGCAACACGTCTTCGGGAATTTGATAGAGAGAGCACAACTTTAAACAAATGCCAATGGCTGATTGTTTGAACACATATTGTAAACTAAATGTGATCAAACTTAAACAATAGGTTGTATAGAATGTAAAGATCAACAAAACAGAACTCATTTCAAATTTATATGTGCACTATTAAATCTTAAAAATGGGTTGCGTTAAAAAACACTGTATAATCAGGCATATTATACTGTATAATAATTCTTGCTCTATCATATTTGTTAAAGCAATATATTAATAACACTAAATGTTAAATTTACAAAAAAGATAGCCGCAGGGATCTACGCCATCATCACATTGAACCAAGGTAATTAAGAGAGGACTTCCATTCCTTAGTCAAGTGCCGGACATTTATACTAAAAACATTTTCCTTCACCTGCTATGCTTAGACGCTTTTTACTCCTTGTTATGGGTGAGTAAGATAATAATTTGTCTCCCGGCGCGGCGGGAGACGCACACATGCAAAAATGTTGCAGTTCAATGTATGCGGGCGCTAATAGCTGATTTAGTGGCAGGAATAATAAAGTAAAATTAACAATAACAACAATAAGCTGTGAGAACGTCTAAGAATTAAGCATGTAAGAACGTTGCAACAATCAGATGATCGCTGGTGCATGCATGGTTGTATCTACCCGGATGCAAGCACTATTAGCAGAGCGGAACAAAATTATTTTCACTACTTACTAAGTTAATAAAATAAATTTAAGTTTTAAGGATATTTATTATTGCAGTTCAGGGAAAAATGTTGTATGTGTTTTGAGAGTAAAGCACATTGTCTCCCTCGTTGGACAATGTTGTTCTTTACTCACTCAACAGACAAATAACTATTATTAACTTGGCTATTGCTTGAACCCTTTACTCCTTCCTATTTCACCTTGTTCTCATGGTCTGTTAAGTCTGTTTGTGTCCCCAGCTGTGTGTGCTGGTGGGGCTGGCGATGGTCTGCCTGGCCGCTCCCCCGCTGGACAAGGCCAAGGTCAAGGGCTCGGACAAGGACCTGGAGACTTCGGAGTTCTTCTGGCCCTTCTGGGGCGGCCTCTGGGGCGGCTGGGGCTGGGGTGAGTCCAGTCAAATGTATTTACTTATAAACTCTCAGAATTGATTTATTTTACAATATTTTCAATAACTCTGCGATCCTCCCAAATATTTTGATTTTTCTTGAAATCAGAAATGTTATATTAAAATAATACGAATTTTACTTTGACAATAAAATAATAAAAACAATTCCTTCTCGGGCAGCCAGAATGGTATACTGAAAATTTTGCACGGTTTCACAATTTTTATTTTAATATCGTCAACAAATATTTAGATTTTCAAATGGCAGAACAAGATAGTTTCTTATAATTCTCAAGATACTCCGTTCTTCATGGATAAAACTATAAAAAAGTTATCATCAATTTGAAAAATTTTCATTTTTGAAAAATATTTCTATGCAAGAAAATTTTTTAAAGATGGCCTTAATTTTTGTTTCAGGAGGATTTGGTCCTTGGGGATTCTGGGGATGAAACATCAACTAATGATAGATTGTTTAATGTGTACAGTTTTTGTAATTAAATAAAAAGGATCCGATGAAGTAAGGTATATTTCCTTTCCCTTTGCAGTAAATGTTTTAAAATGATTACGAATACATAAAATCTAGATATGGTACATGATAAATAACTTATGGAAGTTAAATACAAATTGAAATAGTTTTCCTTCATGTATAACTAACGGTTTCTAATTATATCTGACTATTTTTATGTTAACTACGATAAAGTAATACTAGTTTTTATTGTATACCTATAACGTCTAAATTACCTTTGGAAAATAAAATGGAAGTTAGTTCAAAACGCTAATCTACTCAAAATTCTTCAAAATACGTCCCTACACAGTCTAACAGTTATTTCACATTTTTTGTCAAAATCGTACTTGGATGGAGAAAAAATAAAAATGAGAAACAGTTGGCCTTAACTATTTTATTAATTTACATAATTATAATTACTTATCACAACTTCTTCATAGTCTTCACATTATTGTCACAGATAAGCTTTTTTTCTTTCTCCATATCTCGATCTTTCTAAACATGACTAACCTGTAACATGAAACAACAATTATAACGTTTTATATCAACAATTAATTAATAATGAATTCATTATTTTTCACACTCTTTTCCATATGAAAGTAAGTATATACCCTTAAGAATAAAAAAAGTTGTTTTTCATGACTGAACCAAAGTTAACATTCAAAATTTGGGTTGTTCTATTAAGACTACAGCAAGTCTAATTCCATCTATTTCACTGTCACAAATCCCTAACATAATTCTACATTTAAATCAGAGTTAACAAAAATGTAGTGTCACTTATTACAAGTTACAATAATCCACGAAATGGAATTAGGTTTTCTGTCTTCAAATAAAATAAGTATCTTTCTCTAAAGTGTTCACGAATCATCTTCTATAACAAGTTTCCTACATAAATGCAGTCGATTTACAGTCGTGGTCGGCATTAAATAATTGAAGAGTCTGTGTACTCCCATAAAATCTATGTTCTTCACAATTTTTTTATATTTTTATCTTCCTATTTCCAGATTTTCTCCCCTAGAAGTGTACAACTTATGTTTATCATAATTTGCCAATCATAAAAACACAGTCCTTTTTAACATATTATGCACAGCATAACCAAACATTTATTTCTACAACACAATTTTTACTACTGCCAACAATAGTGAAAAATAGGATGGGCGTGTTGCTAGCCCAATGGTTAGAATCTTGGTCAACGGTTCAAGAGGTCGCGGGTTCGATCCCCGGCATGCCCACACCAATTTGATGGGTTTGGACCGCTTTCCCTTAAAAGCGTTTGTGTAACTCTCCTGAAAAATGCCATTGGGGTAAACATAAAAAAAATGAACTCTACACTGCGAAAAATCTATTTACCGAGACCAAAGCCGACGCCGACACCGACGCCCAGGCCTCCACCGAACCCGCCGCCGTACCCTAGACCTCCGTAGCCCAAACCTCCGTAGCCTAGACCTCCATAGCCTAGACCGCCGTAGCCCAGGCCGCCGTAGCCCAGGCCTCCGTAGCCCAGGCCGCCGCCGTAGCCGAAGCCTGGGGCGTAGCCGTGGCCGAAGCCTCCGTGGCCGAAGCCTCCGTAGCCGAAGCCTCCGCCGTGATAGCCTCCGAAGCCGCCGAAGTGCCTGCCGAAGTGGGGATGGGCCGAGACGGCCCCGAGGAGCGAGAGGATCACTACCAGAGCCACCTGGAGGGAGATCAAAAATGAGCTTTGTCAGAAGTAGTTAAGTTTAGAAATTCCTTTATGTGAAAAACTACATTTCTAAGGTTTTTTTTCAGAGCACAAAATGAACCTAATTATAAAATTTCATTCAATAATACCAATTTCAACTGTTTAATTTACCAACTATCTTACATAACCTAAATAATTGGGGAAGGGAGAAGTTATTGTATATTTGGCTGAAAATGAAGATAATGATAGAGGCCACCACTGGTTTCGAGCTGACAGCGGTTATTAAAATGTTCAATTCCTTTCAAATTCTAGTGTTGATATTAATTTAAAAGCCATATTAAATCAATATATATTTTGATTATTTATTTATATCCATTCATTATCTGTATTAATCGTTCACATAGATTTTTATTATTATAAATTGTAGATTTTTAATTAAATTAATCTGACATCCTGTTTTAGATAGAAATGGCTTTTTTCATTGAGCGTTCATTGGTCTAAAAATATGTTACATTTATTGTGAATATTTGATAAAAATACAATATAAACGTTTTGTTAAATACAATGTTTGTTTTGTAATCCGTAGAATATCCAGATCTTATGAACTAAATATCTACAATTCGGCATCCAACAAACTCTTTGAAACTTGATGTTGACACTAAAAATATTTCATTGAAGATTTCTCAATGGAAATAAATTGAAAACCTCAATGAAATACCGTTTGATTTGGAATATTTAATTTAACTGCGAAATAAATATTTCAAATAAGAAATATAATATCGTTTAATATATATTAACTTTTAATGCAATTACATTGTAGTAGTTGGTTTAATATTCATGAAAATTCGAAATTTTATTTAAATTATAAGGTCTATAACGTTATAAATAATTGCTTAAACTAGCATTAATAACCCAATGTCAACTAAGAATTCAAGCCAAACATACTTAGGCCTTTATTACTAACAAATATTGCCTTACATTTCTCTGAATGTCAAATTCTTTGGTATTAGAGTGTTATATTTAAAGAAAAAAAAAACAATAAACATGAATTTCTTTAGGTTAAAAAGATTAACAGAACATTACGCCTACCAAAACTTAAAATCTCTTCCCTAAACAATACTTCATAGGCCAATATTACAGTAAATATTTCATATGAAATTCCCAATTTAAACCTCTCACATAATATCAGAAAAAAATATTGTTTATTCATTTAAAATTTGGGAAATAAATTTAGGTGTTCATGCACAAAAATAAAAGGGAAGAAACCGACTACGGTTTACTATAAGCAATAAACAACTTTAAACATATAAACAGATGTTGGGTGGATTACCTGTCTAAGAGAATCCATGTCGAGTCAGGTATCCGCACTGATTAGACCGATTCAGAGTCAACACAGACAACCGAAGACAACCAAACCCATTAGTCCAAACTGATGAGAAACCGTAAACAACAAAACAGCCTTGAGCCGAGGATGCGGCACTTACACAAGTTTCGCTCTTCAAGTTCTGGAAACCTAGCAAATATTAGATCAAGGCTAACGGAAAAAGGTCCTTTCTCTGCTTTAGTGACATTATCCGGGTTCGGGTTGCCATTAAGGGTCGGAGTTAATAAAAGTTTAATGGCCTATTTTTGAATATCTTCACTAACACTGATTTTAAAAACTTAAGATAATTCCAATCCAACACATAAAAAAGTATAATCTTAAAAAAAAATTAAATGAAGGTAACTAATGAATGAAACTATAACAATGAATAACTATAACAGCATTCTGTATAAAATTCCATTTTCGAATTTTGATGTTTTCGTCATATGCAGACCCGTGATTTAAATAAAACATTACATCACGTCAATAATTAAATACCTAAAAGAATTGATCTAGTAAAAATATTTATTAAATAATGTAATTATAAATTTTGAGTCGTAATATACATTGTACTATACTTGCTGTAATAAAGCTTCGGTTCTTGTTCGTTGTCACAATAAGAACATAATATGGGTTCACTACTTACCTTATGGATGATAACTCTTTGTTGGGCTACCTGGATTTTTCATTACAAAGAGAGGAATAGAGGAAAATGGGCTTGTCTTTTATATGGTTTTACAACAGGCCGGAAGTAAATTAAATTATGCCAGTTCTTTACGAAGAATTTTAATAGTAAAAAGTAAGTTAATTAACAAAATGCCAGCAATCCAAACATTGAAAAGTATGTAAACCAATAAGTTATGGCCTTATTTCCAGTAAACCGTTTAACAACAATAAAGTTTGGAATAAATAAATGTTATAGTTTCACAATATCTATACTGTATAAATATATCGGGCCCTGTATTTTAAATATACCAAGTATAAAAACTATCGCAAACAAGAGCATGGCGCATTTGACGTTGCCTGGAAGGCTGGAAAGTTTTGACACCACTTTTCTATTTTCAGAGCGATATTACATTTGAGTTAAAAACTGAAAAGAAAGTTTGAAAACTGCGCTTTTTAAGCTCGAAAACAAATGAAAGACCTCGAGACATTTTGTATTATAATTCATATTAAAATTAGAATGCCACTAATATAATTTCCCAAAATTAAATAATGACGAACATCAAACAAAGTAAGCGGCTTAATAATTAATAAGCCGCTTAATAATTAATAAGGCGTCTTAATAGACGCCTCTTTCCGCCAAGAAGAAAAATAGGAACTCAAGTCAGACTCTTAAGTAACGAAAAAAGATTTAATAAAAATGATCAGTGGATAACAAAACGATTAAGAACAATCACTGGGCGAACATCGGTTGTTGTTGGTTGGGGTCCAAGGCTCGGTAGGCTGAAACAGACGGTATACAAAATTACTGGTAGGTAAATACATAATAATCCTACTTAGCTCGTGAATGTTTTAAAGTATCTACACCTTCGTCCATGTAATACCGATGAAATCTATGCAATTCTCTGGATTATTTCAGAGAAGTAAAAGGATATTGCTAACAAGTTTACTCGAAGCTTACAAGTTCTGTAGTAAACAAACAGATACTTTGGTATACTGCACACTTTTTTCCTTCGCAAAATCTACTTACTTTTTACAGATAAGTTAAGGATTTTTCATCATGCAATATCTCCTTGCGAATGCATTATGACTGGCAAACAGTGAGACACGTTGTGTAGTCCTGTACTCTTTGTTCATGATCATTATAACGAACTTGACTATATGTATTTCCGAACTATCACTATTTCCCTCAGAAATTGTTACCGTAAAGGCCAGATTACATTGTCACTCTGCCAAATATGGAACAAGTTAAATAATTCACCGTCTTCGGCTACATTTTAAAAGAAGATTTAGCCGAAAAGCTCCTAAGGCAAATGAAATTAGCGCATTTATGGTATTGCAGTTTATCCCTACCCCAAAATCAGTACGTTGGTCCTTCCCTCCCATAACAGGACCAGGGAGGTAGGCCTAGCAGCTGCTTTCCCAGCCCAGTCCACAGACCTGTGCTGACTAAAAATTGTGTATAGCTCAACCACTCAACCAAAGGCATCTACTTGTAGGCCTACTTTTAATAAGTTAATTTAAAAATTAACTAATGATTCCAGGAGCAGAATTTTGACCTTTCAAATTAGCTATAATAAATCAACAGGGACGGTGGCGTGTCCTGTAATCCAGCTACTTGGAGGTCACGAATTGAGGATAGTTATGAGCGATGGCTTTTTGACGCGGTGTTCCCTAGTGGGGATTAACGTCCGCACTATTGAATACTGCGTTCATATAAGGCCATCTTCATAATTAGACCACTTCGTAAATTGTAAACCAAACAACTGTGGTTCGGACCCCACGTTAAATGTAGGTCCCTTACTTGCCATTGGCTACTGGGCTATTAAATAACAGTCCTGTAATTAACGTCAACCTTAGTCAGTAAGAAGACTACAAGATCGCGCCACAGTCATCCTTCATCATTGTCCTTATGGTAAGAGCAGGTAGAAACGTGATCTTTTCCGTGTCTGGAGTCCCCTCTTAAAGATATTATCAGAAACAAAGGGAGCAATCAAAGAAACACTCACGGAATTGGGAAGCGTACTGCTGAGCCGTATTGAAGGCGGCCAGCGTGGCGGCGGCGGTGTTGGAGGCTGCAGAGTTTACGGCTGAGTTTAGTGCGATGTTGTACTGGCGAATCAGCTGGTAGAGGTACTCGGGGTTGTAGGGGAACCCTGCAGGGAAGGCGTAGACGGGGAACCCAGCCGGGAACCCAGGGAACCCAGGGACGGAGCTGAAGGTGTGGGGCTGCCAGGGCACCGTCTGAGGCGGCGCGTCCGCCGAGATGAGGGGCAGCACCGCCGCCAGTATGATGGCAACCTGGGGAGATATTTATAGTTAAAACTGACATGTGTTAACTGTGAAAGTGATTAAATTGAAAGGTATATATTTAGTACATTTAGTTTATAGGTCGCGCTACATAACGTGGCCCGGGGCGTCAGTAAGCCCGATGAGACTTGTCATTTGACTCGGCCTAAACATTGTGTAAACAACATCATTGATGAATAACAGAAAGGAAAATATTGATATTTATCAAGGAAAGAACTACTGTTAAAGGTACTGTTAAAAATGTAATTAAGTTTAAAAGATTATTAAAAACTAGCTGATCAAACCGATTTCACCCATTGAAAAACAGAAAAACGTTTTTGGATTTAGGATTTAATTTGTCATATACTTCTCATGGTTGCCAGAACAACTCAATAACCTTCCCTATGGATTAACATTACAAGTTTGGAGTATCGTGGAGCATAACCTTTGAGGAATTTTGTAAAACCGTTTCTTAGTACATCTAGGATCCAAGGGGAGAACATATACCAAATTTCAGCTTTCTAGGTCCTATAGTTTTGGAGATTTACTGTTCGATAGAAAATCCGTTCTGCTTGATATATAATTTTTAGATAGATACTGGTGAAAAGACGGCGAGACGGCAAACAACTATTGTAATGTGCAGCATGAGCTTGGACAACATCAAATCATAAAGAATAGAATAAAGAACAAATCTCTTTTATAAAGAACCAGCTGACCCGACGTTGCCCTGTGATATCTTCAAATATTCAACCTAACACATACAAAACATTATTACAGTATATATTTGATTTGAAAACATGTTGCATTAGAAAAAAAACCACAACAAACAACAAAAAAACAACCTCAACAAAGAACAAAAAACAACCTGAATACTGCAAGTATTAGGGTATGATAAAAAAAACTTGTGTCAAATAACGCCACTTGCAAGGTAGTTTTGTGTTTTGGTTAAAAGTCTAAAAATGTATATAATCTGCCTCATTCTCGGAAACCAATGAGTGTACGGATTCAGGCCACGGTAACCTTGGCGCCAATTTTGGCTTGGTTACTGGTGCAACACAGTCCAGGAGCTTTATTAATAATTTCATGCCTGACAATGTGGACACACTAAGCTTAATTTTGGTTATAAAATTATCCTTTGAAACTCATAACAATAGGTTTATTGGTAGTGCTTTAAATTTTCGCCTTAAAAATACTATATATTTTCCATCTATCTATAAAAGCAAGATAAACTAATCAATGACCATCAATGAAACAAATGGATAAATAGTAATTAATTCCGTTAAATTAAACTCAAAATTAAAATTTAAGAATTTACTGACTAGTTTAAATTTATTATTGTCATTGCATAATAATAGGACGGAAAGAATCAATACTGTATGTGTATATGGGTTCTGGCCACGGTAACCGTGGCGTCAATTTTAGTTCAGCCATTGGTGTAACACAGGCCAGGGCTTTATTAATAATTTCATGCCTGGTAATGTGGACAGTGGACACGCATTGGCCTAAAATTGTTGCTTTTAACTCTACAATGTAAACTCATTCCAAAAAATTCATTTGGTTGTGCTATAATCTTTTACCTTAAAAAATACTATATATTTTTTCCACCTCTAAAGGCAAGATTAGATGAATGGTCAATGCCTAGAGTAAAATAATAAATTGTAATTAATTTTGTTAAGTTAAAGAAAAAATCGAAACTTAAGATTTTACTAATTTGAACTTGTTTTATTGGTACTGCTTAGTAATAACATGGACTGTTTATTTTATCTTAAAGTTCTGCCGACGAAACTGCTGGCTGGCCTTCTACCGCAGACCGTAAAATAAAGGTAGTATCATTATGATATCCGTTATTTATACATTTTCGTCAGCTATTTCAATACTGCATGTTTGTTTGTTTTACAATAAATGCCAAGATTTAAAAAAATACCTTAATTAAAAGTTCTCCTAACAACCTATTGAAACTTTTTTCGAATGGATCAGCATCAAACATAATATTCTTAACTGCAAACCGATGCTTCCAAGGACTAATTTTGGCAACTCATCTTCCGAATTATATAACATTATTATCAGGAGTTCTACTCCAAAATATTTCCACACAAAATCCCCTAGATCTGTATTATAGACACTGCAAGAACAACAGGAGAACTTACCTTGAGAAGGAAAGCCATCTTCTTGTTTGTTCTGTTCTGAGGCAACGTCTAACTTGGGAGGTGATTCGTAAATGTAATGGCATTATAATCACTAGTCCACCAAACAAGGGCGGAGTGTGGTTCAGACGCCACGCAGGAAAATACATTTGAATGGGAACTCTGAATGGGAAATTTGGGTAGTTTATAATCGATCTATCTGAGTACCGTGTCAAAATCACAAAGTTAATTCATTATAGTGATAGTTTTCGCTTGAGATTGTTAAATAAATCCCATTTGTTGGGGAATTTAAATTGAGCCATTTTAAAGAATGAATGAAATGATGAATATTCATTCATTTCAAAGGTTTTGTAGTTATCAAAAATGTAGAAGACTATTAATTTTTAAATAAAGTTAGTACTTCCAGTTTTTATTACTTGAAAATAGCCTTACCATGGTTTATTTCAAAGAACTTCCCTAGGGTTTCCATGTAGAACTGAAAATGACAAAGTGCATTGAATTAAATGTCTTGGAATATGAAAACGCGAGTGAATACGAGAATATTTTTTGCTCGATTGCTTGTTTTATTGTTTGATTTACAGTGCAATTATCAAAAACCGGCTCCAAGGATTTGCTTTAACTTAATTTTGTGTTAAGCAAGCAACAATATAAAGGTCATAATGACAGTAGGAACGTTATAGCGTAAAAATGTCAATCAATAATGCTATATTAACAATGAATTGAAAACTAAATAAATTTAATCATAAACTAAACTGAGGCTGGATTTGATGTGTAATAAGGGAAAATTAGGCATAGAGTAAAAATGGAAAAATTATGAGATACCGAGGAAGGCTCGGTTCACAGGTCACTACAGTGCTAAGTGATTCATTCATCTACCGGTACCTCTTGAAGATTTAAATTGTGTTGGCAAAAAACAAGTTTTTATGATTTGTTCTGTGGATAGCTTCATTGTAATGACGTGGACTCATTTTTACTTTCGTAAATATATAACTGAAAAATTGTGCAAAAAAGCTCCACTTAATTCTAAGTTAGTTAAAACCAATTTAGAAATGTTTCTTCAAATAATTATGTAGCTAGTTGTATACTCTAATACTTTAAACTGGAATATTTTAAGAAGAAAGGAGCAACCTTCAGTTAAAAAAACTGAACTACGGATTTTTTCTAGAGACATTTAACAGGAAATTATAAAAAATAATAATAAATAAACACTTCAAATTACTTTAAAAAATATTTAATTGTATATAAATAAGTAGTAATTAAGATAGATAATTTCAAATTAAGAATCCGCCGATATCAATATTATCGTGTAAATCTGTAACAAACAACCATCGATTAAAAACTCTCCGACAAATTAATTTAATCGTAAAATTAATATTGAGAAGCTAAGACCAGTATAATATTCATGCAACATATCATTCTGATTACATCCCAAAAGTAAATTCCTTTACCAGAGTTCTTGTGGGATGTATAAATGTTACTCTTAAAAATGTGTATTTATAAGAGCACAAAATAAAAAGTATAGTGTTGCCCTTTTACAGGCGACAGTGAATTTCACCTACTTTATCATTATACAACACAGTATGATAGAGCGATGAAACCTGGAACGCAGTTCCTTAATATAAAATATTATCGTATTATTCTATAACCTCCTACCTCCGCAGGGGGATGGCCCACAAAAGGTCATAAGAAATAATCTTGATATAAGAACTAGCAGATAGATATACATTAAATTAAAGCTCTTTTCGTGAAGAACAAAACACCACGAATCCGACGTCAAATGGACGCCTGAGTCCATTTAACTTCTAAGGAAAGCACAAAAAACCATTCTTAATTGTATTTAAAACGTCGTTCATGAATCCGTAGTAAGCATAGAACAAATGGTAGCATCTTTTGAAATGTATTAGTACATAGTAAATGTATTAGTACACCTTTTGTCATGTACATAGTATTAGTAAATGACAAAATACGACGAACCGCATCTTATAAAGCCCAGTCTAACATTAATTTTGCACAACGTCACACTTACTGAAGTTTTGTCGGTTGCCATTTTTGACTCGATTTCTTTTTCACTTCGGATTTTCGGCAATGTCTAAGGCCTGCCCAAGGAGGCCTCTAATTTTGTGTATATTACCAAAATATAAATTCAATGATATTACGTATTAACTCATGTTTATTTGTAAGATTTCTTTCTGGCGTGTAGTGGGACATCCCTCTGAGGAGGTATAGGAGGCTACAATAAAAAATGTCCTTGCAATAGCATATGTTTTGTTAAGGAACATTCTACGTCTCTTTACTCTATTTTACTGTGCTCTATATTAATTTAATAGGTAAAATTTACTCTATAGATCCTACATATGTGCCATTCTGTAGGCCTATATTTCAAGGAGTACAGAGAAAAGAGGCCAGAGAATTTTAATAGAGATATGTCGATTTTCATGGGCACGAAATTTCAATTTCTTTCACCTACAGGACCAGTAGCAAGAAAGACCTAACACGAGTTTTGCAGTCAATAGCATTAAACAAAGTGAAAAAACCATAAGTTAGACCTTGTCACATTGGTCAAAATGATCATTGCAAGGTAGGCCTGATTTTCTTGAGAGGCAATCCAAAGGTTCCAGTCCAACTCTTGGCTCTATGGGAAATGGAAATTTCGAAATATCTGTTCTTACAGTTGGTACCTACCAGTGTACCTTCGCTTGAAAAGCAAAATTTCGCTAAGGTGCAATGGTTTGGCTTGGTAATAATCGGGATTTCGTATTCATACGACTAGATCAAATTATGAGATTATTGCATAGAAAGCTAAAATGTATCTACTTATAAACAAAAGAATAAATCAAAAGAATTTACCCCAGTGATAGCCGGGGTGAAGGTCCCAAGTCGGGTTCCACGCTCCCACGTGCAGGGCTGGCACCACGGGCGGGCTGGGCCCGTAGCCCAACCCTGGCAACGCGTAGCTGTAGCCTGGAGCGTACCCGCCGTAGGCGACCCCGGGGACGGCTGAAATTGAAAGGTTTTGATTTATGAAACAAATCTCATAATTATTGAATATTTTCGTGACCCAATAATATGTAATGGTACATGAACACTTCATTTTTACGGCACCGTCACCTTAGGGGTTATTAAGAGACATGCGTGTGCGAGAGCGAGGTCAGCTAGTCCGCTAAGTGCTCTTGGCTGCTAAAATGGAGAATAATGGTTAGTGCCTTTAAACTGGGGTAAGCAAAGGTAATAAATAAATCTTCGTTCAAACGTGGTCCTAAAAAACTCCTGATAAACATTTTAATGTTCATGTTTTAATTTTTTGTAAATTTTAAACCGCTCTATTTTAGTTATAAAAATCCTCATGACAGTATAGTATAAAACACTTCTTTTGCCAATGCGAATGAGTTTGTAATAAAAAATCCCTCGAGAGTACCTTTTTTACATAACATAATGAAATCGTCTACATATAGTTCACTTATAACCAAATTAATGTTTTAACTACAGTACTCACCGCCATAGTGGCTTCCTCCGTACTGTCCACCATGATCTCCATAATATCCACCATTATATCCTCCGTGATGAGCCCCATGATCCCCATAATGTCCTCCATGATGAGCCCCATGATCCCCATAATGTCCTCCATGATGTCCTCCATGATGTCCTCCGTGATGAACCCCATGATCCCCATAATGACCTCCATGATGTCCTCCATACTCTGCACTACCATGATGCCCGTGGCCGTGGTGATGGTGTTTCTGGACGTTCCCCAACTCCTTCAGTAGAAGCTCCAATCCCAGACCTCCCAGACCTCCCAGACCGTAGCCTCCCAGACCGTAGCCTCCCAGGCCGTAGCTCCCGAGGCTCGACAGCTGCTTCGCCAACTTCCTCCATATCCGTTTCCTCCGGAAGTGGCCGGTCTCCGAGGTCTCCAGGTCGCCGCCCGCGGTGTCGACGGAGGTGGTGTTGGTGTTGGCGGCGGTCGGGGCGGGGACTGCGGGCGAGACCACCAGCGCGAGGGTCACCTGGAGGAGAGTTTAGGATGATGAAGAACCAGAGGGAATGTATGATTGTAAAATTGAATGTAATATTGTATTATGTAATCTAATTTGAATTTAATATTGAATATTCAATATCAAAGAACCATTGACTTTTGGATTTTATAACTTAAATTAAATAATGGTTAAATATTGAACTTGTAATACTTCCAAGTATGAATATGTCATGAAGTTCTTTAAAAAGAAGACAAAAAGAAGAAAAACTGCGATCTTGCAAAATATTTCAAATTTCAGTTTGAATATGTCTTTGTTTTTCAACGAGTTGCCTCGTTAAATTAAATAGCAACTAGTGGATCCGAGCGCACGGAATCGTGCGCTACTCTAGCAGAGCGATAATTCAAATGGCGACAAATTTAAAACACAATCATGCTAACACGATCCGTCTTGAGTGTTATGTTTACACAAATTAAAAAATAACAGCAATTAAATTATCCAGCTGATCAAAATGTAAACAATTATGTTCTTCATAAGGATCACATGGGAACTTTAAAAGCCAATGGGGCAGAGCCCAAGGGACTTTTTCAAACATGTAAGGCCAGTTTGCAAATCTACGCGACACGCTCTTTCCAGTGAGCCGTCAATGATCAAAATCGGTTAAGAAATGACGGAGGAGTTCATAAGACAAATTTCGTGTTGGCGTATTAATTATATAGATTTAAGCTGTTGTAAAATAAACACTAAACATTGTTAAAAGTCCATCAATTCCGATTCATACATTTAGGTTTTAGATATGGGCTGAAATAGTGTGAATGCTTTTTATTCCTGGACATTAAAATATATGTAAGGAAAAATATATCTATATACTTAATACAACAAGGTTTTTTTCTGTTAGATCCCTTTTAGCGAATTTCCCCTATAGGGAAGAAGCTATTACCGTAGGTCTCATGGTAAGACCTAAGCTCGGGACCACTATAACTTTTCGTTTTGGGGCCCCCAGAAGCAAAAAACACTATTCGTTCGAATTTTTATATATATATATATATATATATATATCTATATATATGTTCACCCAACTATCATTGTGGCAACCGTACATAAGGAAAAGTGTATGCAAAGTGGCGACCGGTGCTTACGACGACCGTATATGGTCGTCATATGCACACTTGGGTTATTTCATCTCCTTTTGACCTGCAGATACGTATGGGGATGACTTAGAAATTTTATTTTGGTCGTCATATTGCGCCTAAAACGTATATTAATAGTTCATGTAATGACCGTGGGTGCGCTAGTGTCGCTGAGTGTATATTTCAATACACGGCATTTGGTGTAATACTGCGACCGGAAAACTTGGCAACACTGGTTCTCCCGGACGCGTATATCCCTCGGTTCTAGGAGCTGAGGGTTTTGAGCATGCATGAGAGCATTACGCGGTATTTTTGCTGATTATTGTAAAGTGGACTGTGGTGATACTAAAGAAGTTGTTTCGCCTACTTTCCGGGTGGTCGAAAACGAAGGGAGGGGAACATAGCGGGGAGTGTTAAGCATTAAAATGCATAACTTTTGAAAGCAGTAAATTATTTGGTTAAAACGTCATTTTAATAACACAAATTTATAAAATATATAAAAGAAAGTTATAAAATAAATAACAGAAAGTTATAAAATATATAATAGAAAGTTATAAAATAAGTTGAAAAATAAATTGGTTTCAGTTGAAGTTATTGTGATTTAGATTTTTTCTACCGGGCAGTATTCAGTACGTACATGGAGGACGGTGATTGTTTTGGAAACTGCGACGTCAATATCATTCTCAGAGTCAACATATTGAGCTAAATGCTGATGAACAATATTCGTCTTTTTTTGGTTAGGGAAATACTAATTCCACCAATAGCTTAATATGTTATAGTAATATAGAAATAAGTAACTTTAATAATATGCTGGTTAATTTACATTCATTTAATACGCTTTTAAATATTATAGGTTTTCTTTCTGAGTGTTGGCTAAATGAGGTGAGAGGGGGATGAGTCTGACTTAAACGAGATTAAACCGATGGGGTTCTAGTCTTACAACGTTTCTTGCAATCTTAAACATGCTTAACTAATCCAAGAAAACACTACCTAAGAAATGCTAACAATAATTTATGTCAAGGTAAATCAAGTATAATTTACAATAATTATATAAATTCAACAAAAACATTAATAATACTTTTTAATTTGATATTTTTTCCAAACAGAACATTAACGAGGAATTATTACATTACAGAGTTTACTTATTCTTTTGCAACTGAACGGAAAGTCTTGACAGATGAACAAAAAATATCTAAATTATCAATTAATGAAAGTCTATTATACAATTTCAACACAGCTATCTGTGATCAAGTTTTACGTATTGAGAGAAGTTTTGACACCAACGTCAGTGCGAGAAAATTGGGGGATGAACAGCTTGTGGGACCGGGACCTGAGTTTTTGAACAGTTTCACTATTTTTAATTTGTTACTTACGATGGAAATACCATCACCGAAGCAGCCTCTAGCCTATATTGTATTACTGAAACATTAAAAGGTTTTATTGAATTTATATTTTTTACAAAATTTCCTGATCGCCTAATAAAAAACCAGAACGTTACTCTTACAGATGGAATCTATAATTACCTTGAACTTACATTTCAAATTGAAGACAATGCCCAGATCACGTATAAATGATTTAATATTGAGTGAAGTACCATATAAATTATAATTATAGCGATGAATGTTTTAATCCAACAGCCATGACCGCCAGACCTTCGTTAAAATCGGATAATTTCTTTGGACAATGTTCCCTACAAAGGTAAGAAGAATCAGTGATTTTGATATTCGAATCTTCTTCAATTTGGCTGATATACAGAAATTCGTATAGTTGCAAGCTTCAACATATAACTTAAAGAGCTGGTATTTTTTTTTTATACAGGAAAGTGAACTGATGTTTAAGTAAGCTTGCAATGGTATGATGGCAAGTAAAATAATAAAGAAAATAGCTACATTTTTTTCTTATCTTCGGAATAATGTTCGGAATGAATTACATCACTTACTTTCAGACACTTGGTACACTTTTAAGCCCATTAATAATGCGTGTTTAAACTTTAGTAAATTATAATTCGACTAACGCTCCTGTATAAAAACTGAATATACACAAGTTTCATTGGGAGCTATCAAGAGTGTTCAGATACTTTTTAAATTTTGCCAGATACACTGAAAATCTGCCGTGTATCATCTATTATTATTCTCATAGTTACCCTCGAGAGTAAGATGACCAGAATTTTGTAAGAGATTAGGAATATAACCTTAGCTTTATATTTGAACGTACTTTTGGTACATTTTTCATCCATTCTCTGTCAATCCATACCCTTGCAAGCTTCAACGCTACTTAAACGACTTTTCACTTTCCTAAATGGAAGTGGCCAGATGTTTGAGTAGTATCGAAGCTTGCAATGATATGTATTTGTGTAACCAGGGGTGGATTTGGAAATTTGCCGTCCGGACTTCCGTACGGACTTCCGGCAAGATCGAGATCGTGTGATACTAAAGACAAACAAAAATTTGAATAATATGTTAAAAGTAGCTGCGTAATAGGCTATGTAGAAATGAAATAAAGAGAAATTGTAAACCCTTCCTCAACACATTCCAGTTTTGTAACGCGATCACAGATCGCCATCGTCGCCTAAATTGACAAAACGAAATACCATACATTATTTCTTTGTTGTATCTTGACTTAAGCCTAGCTTTTAAACATAAACTCTAGTCAATCATAGAAAAATGGAATACGATGTAAAATAATACCGATTGAATAAATTTAAAAATATAATTTCTAGGCTACATAATTTAAAGAATTACTGTATTACGATTACATTTAATCAAAAAATAGTTTATGATGAAATTCTAATAAAAAAATGTCTTATAAAGAATTTTATTTGTATTATTGGACTTGGTTAATTTGTGCCTGCCGCCTTGGCCGGATCGAGTCGCGTCGTCCTCGGGACAGGACGGAGGACGGCGGGCGCGGTGCGATCAGTGATTGCCGTTGCTGCCGTTCTACTTCAGGCATAAACACCATTTTAACAGCCCGTTCACCATTTTAACAGGAGGATGGCATTGTAAGCTAATCCTCCTGTACCACAAGTTTGTTTTCCAAGTGATTTTTTTTGTAACAATGTATTATGAATTAATTGTTGCTGTTAATTTTTTTTATCTGCCGCCTCTGAAAATTTGTTGATCTGGGCTGCAGCCTCTATAGCCCCCCCCTCCTAAATCTGCCACTATGTTAGTGATAAACCAAATTTCATCGTTAGTTTCTGATCCATCTTAACCGTGTTGGGATCATGTGCCGAGAAACTCAGCTTTCATGAAATTACTCAAGCCTGACATACGAGGCCTCTCTATTAATTTCAAATTCCTTTAATTCTTAGAAGCATATGATATTTTCTTATTTAACCTTCTAGGACAGGCCTTTGCTGGGTACACTATTGAGGCGGGTGAAAAAAATTATGAGGGAGCCAGGCAATGAGAAATCTTAAATAATGGAATTTATTTTTAAATTGCAATTTATTTATACTTTTAATCAGTTTGTAATTTTAATGTAATCGTAGAATATCTCATATAGCCTAATCATTGAATCACCATGAAGTTCTGCATGCTTGACTTTAGCTGGGCTGCGCACTTTGGGCCCCGTACTGTGGAGAGCGACCACAGAAATGGTACGAACTTACAAGAAAGTAAGGGAAATTTAATCTCTAGAACTTAATGCAGAATAAAACTTTCAGAGATGATCAATTCTAAATATTTTTATTTTTCATATTTAATTTTTATCATTTTTTTTAAGTTTTTCTCCTAGAACAATGAGTTTATCTCGTAAAGTTTGCGGTCAACAGTTCGGAATTTTAGTTGGCTGCTTCTTACTCCTTAATAAGATTGCTTCACATAACCTCAAAACCTTTAATTGTAGCAAAGCGTCAGCTATTCCACTTTGGCATTTGGTCTCTATTCGTCACCAAAGTCCCATTTCGGGCCTTGAGATTTACTGTTTCCATGTTAAACTCCGTCATTTTGCCCCAGAATAGGTCACTTGCATGACGCGTGATGAAATAAACAATTTAGTACTAAAGATTTCAAGGCTAACGTTTAATAGGAGTTTGTGGAGAATAAGCAAAATAATCCTATTCCCTTTTACTGAATTAGAAAAAAAACAGAATGCCTCAGTGATAGTGGAATGGCAGGTCGTAATTTTGCCTCAGTGAACAGTTTATTCATGTATAAAGGCTAGAGTGAAAACTGGCAACGCTGTATGTCGCCACAGTGATGGTAAATATTTTGAATGGGGTTCACAACGATAGTTGAATGTAATGTATATTACTGGATGCCATTTTGTTTGTTGCATGTAAAGTCGTCACAATGATGTCTCTGTGGTTTCCTTACAGGTAACAAAAAAACTTGAATTGTGAGTTGATAATGTTGTTTCTTGAGTGTAAGTTAGAGTATTTCTATATAACAATCTAAATATACATAACTCCTCGAGGCGGTTGTCATACTGTAGGTGTTGTGTAAAGTCGCCACAATGATAGTGCGATCTATATATATATATATATCTATATATATATATATCTATGTGTCTGTTAGCACGATAGCGGCCGCAAAAATGGTCCGATCTTTATGAAATTTGGTACGGACATGTAAAGTGGTAATCAATTGGACGAGTTCGTGAACCAGCCCGATCGGACCACCGGAAGGGGGGGTAAAGGGGGATAAACCCCCCCAAAAATGGGTTTTTTGAGTTTTTTACATAGAAAAATAAAATTTATCAAATTTTTGTGGGCACCATTGAATTCAGCTCAAAAAAACAAATAATTTGGTATTTTGAATCACTGCTCTATGCCCATTGGTTACCGAGATATTGAAAGTGGTAAACACAGTACGTTGTCCCAATGTTAACCTTATGGGAAATAAGTAAAATTCTATATCTCGCTTATTTCTCAACATATCTTGATAAAACTTGGTAAATGGCTTCTTCTAGTTCAGATCTACTAAATATTGAATTAAAACCATCCAGTTTTAATATACCTGTAGCAGCAAACCTGCATACTCATTTCCCATGTTATTCTTATGGAGCTTAACAAAACATGTCAAATCTTGCTATGTTTGCTTGAAATACGTTGTTTTGCATTTGAAATTCGCTGAGTATGCAGGTCTGCTGCAACGGGGGTATTTCAGGCGTCCTACTGAACCGATGTTCACGACTGAGGTGTCATTTTAAAGCTTATAATGTAGCACACCTGCGACAGACAGTTAAAATAGGCATTTCTTTTTCGGCTTCGACCCCCAAGCCTTTGATTTATTTGTAGAGAGCGCTTTCAACGCTCAAGCGCTGAACGACTTGCGTTAAAACGGTTTTAAAATGTGATTTTAATTTAACAGCTGATTACCTTCAGATGGATTTGTAAGCTATATAAGTCAGATTGTAAACAAAAATAAATAGTCTACAACTAACTTTTAACAAGATTTGATAATCTGATGAAAAACAATTATTAAATCAACATTAGTTTTTATATAATTGAGGAGAGAGAGGCAAAGAGAAAACCAAGTCAATTAGATTAGGGAAAAACATAATATACCTTCGGCGAGAACCGAGAACTGCCGAGAGACGAGGGACACTGCATCACCAAGTCGCTGCAAGTAGATATACTTGCAGCGACTTGCGATGATGTACGCAGTTCTAATGGTATGAATACGCGAAGAAAACTTCCGGTAAACTACTGTTGTGCCAGAAGACAAATTAAAGTACATAGTGTGATGAACAATGTGTGTGTTTTGTTCAGCTAAACTTTTATTTATTTAGGTGAGACCTTTAAATGTCACTTGAAATGTTTACTTGATTAATAACGGCGAGTTTAAAAAGTTATAAAATTTCTTCAAATCAGGTGAGTTTCTCACAAACGGAAATAATATTAAAATGCGCAATTTGCGCATGGGGCCCCTAGTACCTTCATAAACAAGTTATCAAATAACAAATTGCAACGACAACTTTGGTAGTAAGTCAAACTTATAGACCTACATCTACTTTGCATGTGTAGGAGGGAAAAATAATGATGAAATGGTTGCAAAATCGTTAAATATAATAGAAGTTCATAATTTAGTTTGGCTCTGAAATTATGCTTGATTAGATGGGTTATAACGTCTAATAATCAAGATAAAGATATTGAAATAGGTCAACTCAACGAAACGTTGGCATATTACCTTAATTCTAACTAGGTTAACTCGTGCGAATTCGCACGATTTAATAAAATTATAAATGATTGACTGCCTTCTATGCGCACATATGTCGTCAATCTACTGTAAAAGGTTCGGAACGATGTAGCGTACAAAAAGTGTCTCTAATAGACACTCATTAGGATACGTATTGCAGCATTGTAAGCGATGTTCGTTGTGCACTTCCTTCAAATTGAAAATATGGAAAAAGCAACAGGTCAGCCATTGGGTCGAGGGCAAAATTGAAGAATATGTACTCTTCCAAATGGCATATGTCGTCAATCTACTGTAAAAATAGGTTTTCGGAACGATGTAGCGTGCTAAAAGTGTCTCTAATAGCCACTCATTAGGATACGTATTACAGCATTGTAAGCGATGTTCGTTGTGCACTTCCTTCAAATTGAAATTATGGAAAAAACAACAGGTCAGCCATTGGGTCGAGGCAAAATTGAAGAATATGTACTCTTCTAAGTGGCATATATTTGGGGTAAATAATTAAGTAACGCTTACACTTGGTGGTTCGCTATCGTTTGCTCTAAAAATAATAGCAACATCATTAGACGTTATGTCGTTGTATCGGCGCTAATATTCTTTTCGATCTCTGACGTGCATTCCACGTTGTGTATGCTGCTCATCAGGAGTATTTTTCAGAACGCAACTCTTCACGTTGAAAATTTGCGTTTAGGGATTAACTTTAACCAAGTGTTCAGTCAAGCTGTGCATGAGTTCATTGCTGCAAGAGCCGTTGGTTTTGTTTAGCATTCTTTCTTGATCACCAATTTTGACGTCCGTCATAGATACAGAGCATAAAACGAATGTTCTCCTCACGGTTGTAAGGTGCTATAATTGAGTGATAAATTTTTGCGTACAAATTTATACATGAAATCCATTGTTTTCTTCAATTTAATAGCTCTTTTGCTTACCCTTGCGAGTACAGCGTTCTTGGCATTAATGTTTTATCTGTAGTTTCTGCTCTGAATATCGGTAACAGTAATAAGAGTTTAAACGTAATCGCTTCGTTGAGATATAAGTAGATTTACTTTTCCCTTATGGCAGCTGTGTGAGAATCCTTTGTCTCTCCCTCTTTCTTCTCCTTGAAAATGTAGCGCGCCACATTTCTGACATGGTAATGCCATCCCGCCAAGTGAATGCTGCTGAATTCTTGAATTTGATAGTGCGATTTTGTCAGTGTAATTTTCCACTAACTGTTCCAGCTCCGCGTATGAAGCTTCTGTTTGCACACTTTCCCGTACGTTGTCCCACCGTGTGCGAACATCTTTCCGTACATTGCCCCGCCTTGTCCGACCGCTATAAAACTTCTTTGTCGACTCGTTCTTAGCATGTTTAAAAGAATATAAAGCATCCGATCACAACAAATTTTCGTCGTCTTGTTCCTTTTCAAATAAAAAAAACAGCTGGGCTGAGTTTTAAACTACTTTGATAACTATTTTTTTCTTGGTCTGTAATCTATATAGGCTACTTTAAATCCCACACAACTGATCAGATGTTTATTTGTTTACATTTTCGCTAGTCAAAACATTTTTTTATTTTATAATAAGTTTTTCGCACTTTTTTCATGTTATATTGCCTAAATTAAAAATCTAAAGATGCTTACGGGAATCTGCACATAGAAACGCGTGTTTTGATGTATAATATCTAGGGGTAAGTCTTAAAATAAAAAAGCCTTATCCTATAAAGTTTTTCATGTAGACACAGAAGAATCAGATCCAGAATGGCAAGGCTGGCTAAAATCTTGTAACAGATTTCTTGACGCCGCTATAGCTAGTTCGCGCGGCGTTGGGCGAGAGTGCGCTGAGTGCGTACTGTTTTATCGACATTCTAACTGTAGTGCACGGTTCAAAGCGTGGCGAGCGTTGTACACCCTGCTGTGCCTCTCCTGTTAAATGTAATCATAACAAATCCTGTATATTTCTTTTCACAAATAAATGTAGCATCCAGCGGTATACATCTTTTTATGGTTAAAATTATCTGTAATTTATAAACAATAAACTATTTTAAGTTTGGATTTACAACACGAAAATGGCAATAACGTGGATTGTTTTGTTTTATCGGTACAAAAAATATTATCAGAAAGAAAAATATCGATGATTGGTTAATCTAAATTGTAGTCACAAATTTTATTTTCATAAAACCCTAAGTTTTGTTTAATAATTTAGTGTAACACGCTGGGAAAATCCATTTATGATCGCACCAAGCGCGGTGCGGCGCAAGCTAAACTATCGCTTTTATTTTAGATTCAAACAAATGAGCAGGAGGAACATTTATTTACTTCGAAATCTTTTTTATTAATAATGTTTTGTGTCAATTCCTTACAAAGATAAACCACAATGTTATGTTTATTGGATATCATGCTATAAGATTACGGTGGCAAATGTATACATATACAAGCTCATCGTTGCATGTATTGAATGATCTTGTAAAATACCAAAGCAGATCAAACTTGACCAGCTTATTCTGTAACACATGATCAAGGAATGCTCTAATATAAGTGAATAACAAATGGCTTTAATCGGTTTTTACTGGCAACAAATAATCTTTTTTTACAGACAACAAAAAAATACTATAAGTATTCCCGCAGCAGTTAAACGTTTAACAGCCATGATGCCAAGATGACAAAATTACATTACATAGTAAAATGGAAATGGAAGAAGAGTAAGTTAGAAGCATCGGGAAATTTACAAATCTTACAACTACAAATTTAAATCATACCAAACCTTACCTAATTTCTAAAATTATAAGTAATAATGCAAATTTAAAAAAACATATTTACATCCTTCATTCGCTAATCAATTACGAAGGTACATTTACAAATAAAATTAAAGGCACAAAAGGTCTAAAGTTCGTTGTCTAATGTTATTATTATGACAAATATTTAAAATCGATATCTCCGTTAATTACTAACCGAATGTTATAAAATCATGTATGTATTTGCGAAATAATCGTAAATAAATTTTACCTCATTATTTAGGGTTTCTTGCTTTAAATGGCTGTAAGGAAGAAAGTGCGTGTCAATTTGGTGATACCGTTTATTTGAAATAAGTATTAATTCTATACTGTCATTTAACCTATATTTGAATGCTTCCTTGCGTGATCGTTAGAAGGGTTGCACTATTATTTCGTTAACGGCTCCGAGAATGTGGAGATGACTAATTTCAGACAAAACCCATTTTTCATGCAGGTTACTGGGCCAAAGAAAATGTAATAACGTATTACAATGGATTTTAAAGTCTAAAAAATTAACATAGGGCCTTGTGAGTTGCCATGCTATGCAACAAATGTATTAAATGTTTTAAATGTATTGTCATGCAACAAATGTATAGCGAAAATTGAAAAAAATAAACCAATCATAACAGCTGTTTGCAATCTACAGCGGTCGGGGAAAAAAGGGCGTGTGAGTTGAAGATGGCATGGAGTAATATTAGGGGCGTGCGAGTAGTGATTTTTTAAGTCGAGTCGAGCCGAGTTTTAAAAATTGCTCTCGAGTTTCCGGATATTTTTAGAGTCGAGTATTTTTATAGCATAAGTTAATTGTTATCGAACTTATTCTTTATCAAATAAAATGTAATATTTTTTAGTCATTAAACTGGTGGAGTCAGGTTACTTCTGTGAGTTAAAAGCAAACCTGTTTTCAAATTAAATGTAACGAGAATTCAGGCCACCTTTAACATATTTTTATATCATTACTCAATATGTTATTAAACTTTTAGGTTGAGGAGGTAAAACCAAGCTACATCTGCACTTGTTCGCCTTAATAGAATTTTTGTAACAAATTTTTATAGGTTTGAAAATGATAAGTTAAATCAAGATCATTGAGTACAAATGAGTAAGAAAATATCTCAAATTATAGAAAAAATATTAAATTAAATTTATTGTTATTAATAACTGAAAAAACTTTAATTCAAGTAAAATAAAAAAATTTTATGGTGGTTGTTCATGAATAGTTTTGACTGAGTTAAAACGGCCTTAAAATGCGATCGCGCTTACCAACATCGGGTACAAAGTGGGAATAACAACTCGACTCGAACTTCCGAGTGTTTTTTAAAACTTCGAGTCGAGTAGCGTACACAGAGCTTGAAAAAGCTCGATATTCGAGTACGCTCACACCCCTAAGTAATATAAAATTGTATTTACAAATAAATTTCGATACTGAAATCTACCAGGTATTAAGTATTGATTTATTATAATAGGTGAGAATGCATAGGTCTGAGGATCGCTGTAGAAGCTAGTAATTAAGGAAAATTTTAGTTGCATAAATTATCATGACTTAAATTTAAACCTTACGATGTTGCCTATTTTTGACAACTGGATTGCTGTGCAGTTGCATTTACCACAATTCACGAATTTACAATAAATTGGATCAGCACACAAGGTAAATACTAAAACACATTTTAGAGATGGGTTTGTACACTACAGAAACGCACGCAAACACCACTGATCACTCCTTTGCTCCACTATGACTGACGAATTTTGAGGAGTGCTAAGATACCACCCCTTACAGAACTTGAATCATTGTTGAGAGATGCGGACGATCGGTGTTTATAAACAACTTTATTTATAAATATGTCATCAGCTCTGAACAGTGGAGTGTTTTGAGGGTGGGGTGGAGTCAACCCCTAAACTTTGTTGGTGATAAGAAAAAAGGACGCCGCTGGAGTTCTGTGGAAATTAAGACCGTCGCAGCCGCGCTGGCGTTGTGCGTTGTCGTGCTTTTCGTTGTGCACTTACAGACAGCAAATTCGTATAATCAATATGTTATTTTGAATGAACTGACCAAATGTCTAACCATCCTTCGGTTCACATTTCTTATTGAAAAATTAGCAGCTCAGTAACAAAATAATATTTAAAAAAGATGTTACAGGATGGAGAAACCAAACAACTGCAGCCCACCATTGAGTACAGGAATAAAATTCCCTAACACTGTGCATTAAACTCTTGTTTGCCACAAATTAGTTAATTTAGTTGTTAACCTTTGAATTTCATGTATTATAAAAGTGAGTAGAGGAAAATATGTACTCTATTACTTCTCATATTACATTCAAAACGAACAAAATGTCCCCTACGCGTGATATTTGTTTAGAATAATTCAATTAAGTTATCAGCTTACATAGACTCTAGCCTCTTATAGTTTGATCATATAATAGTTTTAATTTGAGAGAATAATAATAACATATTACACATTGTACTTATATCTATGTATGATTAAACATGCACATAGACATTCTTAATTTGTGAATAAACACAAATCATACGCATATGTCTCACTCTCAATAGTATGATACAAAATAAAAACTAACAATTATAAATTACAGCTCATTAAATCTAAAATAATAATGAGATAGTGGTAATAACATGCAGTAATAATGTTGGAAATTTAGCAAACACAAGATAAAAATTATTGATCAGTTTTCTGTACCTTAAATACGCGTGTATTAACTCTTGAATAACTATTTAATCAGCCAAAATACCAATCACATTAACTAACTATTAATTTAAATACTTATCAGAGTTACATATATTATTCTGAGAATATTTGGATTATACATCATCGGATGAAAATATATCTTAATTTGAAAGTAAAATAAATCAAAACAACAATATATTGTAATTTTTCTTACTTTAGAGAAATTAGGTACTTTTTAAATGAAAAACTTTTTTATTTTAAACGGTGTAATGTAGAAAACGGCATCCAAGTATTTGCCAAAACACTCAATTTGTGGCGAGTTAGGCATTCCAGTGTGGCGGAGAAGTCGGACCATTACAGTGGACCAGTCAGACCCAAATATTGTTGTTGCGATAGCGACAAGACAGGAGGCAGTGATAACACGCGGCAACGTCGCGTCGCGTACAATTTGGCAACGTTTATTTCCGTCTCATGGTAAAGCAGTATGCTTGGTTCCCAAGGTCTCCGGTAGCTGGCGCAACGTACTAAGCGATAATACCGGTTACCAGATGTCCCATATGCTTGCTTATCTGTAGTATACTTCATCTGTGATGTAGAGTATTAATAATATAGATTCCTTATCTTCAAAACAAACAAGGTAAGTAAAATGAAAAGTTTGGCCTTTCTCAAAGATTCAGCATTCAACCATTTGTATGGCTGAATAAACGTCAATATAGATAGAATCTAAAAATGTTGTCATCAATTCGCAGACACAGTTGAAACGTAAATACGCCTGTGGCTACAATTAACGGATGTTTTCCTCAATTCTAGATACTTGTCCATGAAGACAAGCATCTGTCAACAACATACCAAGTCGTTACCAACCGAATGAATGGATTCTGGAAATTAAGAATGCCCCCAAGCAAGACTTGAGACATGTGTGACGAGAATCATTAAAAAATATCCTGGTTCGATTTCTTTTAAATTGCAATAAACCAGCTGTCTTGACTATATTCTGAAATATTTTAGAATTTATGAAAGCCTAAATTAGGATTTAGATTTAGATATCTGTCAATGAGATATCAAAAGTGTCAACATTTTCTGTTGTTAAATTTCCATTGCTTTCTTGCGAGTTAAGTGTATGTTGTACATCAATCACATTCTGGGTATTCAAATCTTGGTTGTGCATATTCGTTTGGAAATTCACGAAAATTTAGGTAAGGTTACTGCAGGCGATTTTATTGTAATAATCACGCTTACAGTAACATCGACGGTTACCTGAATCATCAAGTACTGTGATGATACTTTAAACAAAAATATATGTAAAGGACAAGTGAAAATGTACTGAAAATATTAATGGAATACGAAAATAAATCATGATCAAACCTCATAATCCCGATTATTTAACTTTAATATATATTTTTTAACATTCTAAAAAAACTTACGATGCATAGAAGCAGCATGGCGGGATGTAAGGACAGTCCGTGTATGACCACTGGGGCAACGTACTGTCCAGGGGGGACAACCAAGACCACGTTGTCATTAGATGCGCCACTGCGACGCAACGACGCAACGCGTTGCAACACGGCCACTGGATCATCTTTATACTTATATATTGCCAAATGTACATTATCATGTCGCAGTCTCTACGGGTTATATAAAACGAAAGTACGTGAGATTGAAAATGGTTTATGTACTTTGGAATTTAAAATCTTTGAAACGTAGATACCTCAGTTGTAAGCTGTGATCTTGAAATTTTTTCTCGGGAATGTACCTCAATTGTTGTTTGAACAGAAACATTGGCTCTGGCATGACGTTCGAGACTTCAAGAAGTATATATACCTATGAACTTGGATATTTACAATTGATTTTTACAATTGTGCATAATATGATCTATCCACAGTGCAGTTTTAATATAAATAAACTAGCAGTTGCCCGTGGTTTCGCTCACGATCATTACTACTTCTGATCTACTTCTGCTCTTTGAACCGTCAAATTTTAGAACCCAATGTCTGCGTAGGTAAGGGGGGAATAATAATACTATTATACTGTCACGTTGCCTGAATCCCGTAAGGCCTGTGGAACCAAGCAGTTATAAGTTTCCGGTCTATCAAATGCGTCACGATTTGTTTACATTTTTTACTTAGATAACCTGACATAAGTACTGTTATTCTTCTCTAAAGACCTTGACAGCTGTTATAATTACGGTATTTGAATGTTTATATCCCTCTCAAATGTAAACATTGAAACTAAGGACGTTCACGGGGCATAGCCCGAGGAGATTTTAAGGAAATACATCGGCCTATATGTTAAATGAGCTATAGATCTATAACTTTGTGTGAAATTCAAATCAAGTCGGTTCAGTAATTTTAGCGTGATCGAGTCACAAACATTCATCCGTGCAACAGAACTTTCTCATTTATAATATTAGAAGATTGTGTGTTCGTTTTTATTCTCTTAAAAAACAATCGCATTACAAACCCTAAACTGGAAATGTCTGGTGCCCAAATCGAATATCTACAAATTACCTACGATCACGCAAAAATTATTGGAATTGTTTCACTCCTTCCATATTAGTGCATATTTCTATGTGTAATCATTGACTTTGTTGGTTATAGAAGGAGCCTTCCCATCCTTATAGAAATAGGTACCACAAAATAGTTACAACGAAAATCGGTACCCAGCTGTACCTATTTTCGTGTCATCCAGGATTTGAAGTGGATCTAGTTCGACTGAATCGCCTGCTGATAGTGCTGCTATAAATGAATTATTTCAGCTATTTATATAAGTTTTGACAACTTTATGCACTAGAAAACACAAGATCCTATATAAGCTTGTATTTGCTCTCTGAATACAAAATTGCGTAAATAACTCTTATTTAAAACATAATTATTAGTTTAAAGCAGTAGGCTACTCCCTGATGCAGGACATTGCAACCTCGTCCTTTTTCAAAATAATGGCTTTCACAAAAGTTAGTACAACTTTTATCATGGCGATGAAAAGTCTAGCATAATTATAACAATTTTCTTCAGTAAATGATTTAGATTATTGTATTTCTTAATTAATGCAATAAATATTGATAACACTCTTCGCGGATTAGCGGCTCTCCAGCCGTATAGTCGTATTTGATTACATACAGCAGTTACCTTCCATGCAAACTTCCGGTGTATGCATCTCCGGTCATGATTTTATGACTTCTGGTTATGATTTTTACGATGCAATAAACTGCTTTAACAGACAACAAACTATTACTGAAAGTAATAAGCTAGCGGTTTGTGTCTGGTCTCTACTTTTTTATCCAAAGTCAATATCACCCTTTTTTGCTTCTAGACAGCAAGGCTTAGTAGTTTGCATGCACATGCACTGCAGCTATTTACTTATTTATTTATTTATTCTTGGTAATTTATTTTATTTTTTGGCTTATTGTGCACCCTAACGTGCTCCTGAGGCGTTGTGGCGCTAAACAGGATACCACATTATCACATAGCAAATTACCGTTGATACTTGGCGGGATTCGAACCTGAAAAACCTAAGAATCGAAGTCCTGCGTTATATCACTACGCTAGGCCGCTTCCCTTATTACCCATTGTTAACTAATAGTAATTTGTTTTAATATTTAAAAGAACTTTTTTGTAGATTCAGCCGTTATCTAAAGTCGTAGAAGTCAATATTTGGGTTTATTATTTTTAAATATCAATTACAATCCTAATAATATCAACTAGAGATCGCGTACCGGTCGATCAACCAGAAAATATTTGTGTTTCGTTTTTACTCCAATAAAACATGTGACTAAATTTGTTTACATTTTGTTCAGTAACCAACATAGCAACTCATAAAACCCATGATACCCAGTTTTTTATAATTTCAAATTTCTTTACTCTACAATTTCCAAAAATTGTAGTAAATTATGATGGGATTGTGCACATATGCAGGGAAGTGTTTTTCAAACGGTGTGCTCAGATTTTTGCTACAGGCTGCGAAAAAGGGATCACTAAAATCATGCTTACCTAATAATTATACAGATGATTCGATATAACACTGATTCAATGCAGTGTTTTAATGCTAATGCAACAAAAGTTTTGACAGAACAATAATTTAATGGATTAAAACACTGTATAATAACAAAGATAATTTTTTTAACGCAGGACTTTCACTGTTATATTTAAAACTACTTTCACTGTTATATTTATATCCTAAAGACCAAGCAACCAACTCTAAATCAAATCTACAGTATTAAGTGCTAAACTATGGAAGCTAACTGAGATATTCTTAAAATAGACAAAATTTTTAATCGAGACAATCATAAACTGTAATTAATCAGGAAATTAAGTTAGGTAGTATAGTTTTTGGGTAGTATAAAAATTGTAAGACGAAGAAATTTCTTTATAAAAATAATACTGGAGCGTGTATTAATAAAATTACCGTTACTTCTTTTGCTAAGTTGCTCGTAAAAAATTCAAATTTGGTATCTAAATAACAGTTATTTTATAATTTGATTATTAACGTTGTTCGGAAAAATATTTCTTTGAAATCTAGTGATTTAAATATAAATGTTGCCATAGTAAATAGGCCTAAAATTTGGGAAGAAAATATTGCTCTGCATTTATCTGTTCAAGTGTTCATAACATTAAAACAGGACTTTTAAATATGTTCAATTAATTGTTTTATTAATCATCATCATCATATGCTGTTTTATTGACAGGTATTCTACAGATATTTTTGGTCTATGTCATAACCTGATCCCTTCAGTATTGTACACACCGCCTCTGTAACGTCGCTGTCGATATATTGCATCTTGTCTTTGAAGGGATATAAATAAATTGATTTTAGGCATTGCTGCCGTGATATTATCAGCGAAAAATAAACTGCAAAAACTTTGTAATACAGATTATGATCAATTCGAAGTTAGATTTATGTTGAGATTTTAATAAGTATTTCTACATTTCTACTCTCTAAATCTTACACAGTTTTTCTGAAATGTACAACAAAAAGATTCTTATAATTTAACTCACTTAGAAAACTAAATAAAGAGTTATCTAATTGTTTAAATTATCTTTCCAAATTAATGATCATAAGAAGCTTACCTGCTGTAATGAATACGAATTAGAGCTTATTATGGATTATCCTAATCTACTTTAATCCAGTGAATAATAGGAATTAGGAAAGAGATTCACTAATATTGCTGAGGGTGTAAAACCCACGATAGTGTTATTCTTCTTTAAAGTTAATACTGTATTAGAATTTTATTTGCCTGGAGCTAGTGGTTTTCACTGAAGATAGAGTTTTAAAGTAACGTTAAAAGATCAACGACGTTGTGGTTTTATTAGAAACCCCTTACAAAATTGTCTTATTTTCGAGTAATGACTTTTTGCCAAAAAAATGACGTTTAGAATTCATTGATAACAGAATGTTTAGACGCAAATTAACTGTAACATCCTCTAAATTCTCTGTACCACTAATAATCCCTGGTTACAGAATAGTATATTTCATTACTAGGGTCTAAAGTGACGCTTTTCGTACGACGCCGACACCCAAGCCGGGGCCGAAATACCCCGTTGCAGCAGACCTGCATACTCAGTGAATTTCAAATGTGGAAGGACATATTTCGATCCGTCATAGCGAGATATGACATGTTTTTGTGAGCTCCATAAGAATAACATGAGTATGCAGGTTTGCTGCAACAGGCACGTTAAAACTAGGTGGTTTTCAATATTTAGCAAATCTGAACTAGAAGAAGCCGTTTTCCAAGTTTTATTAAGATAAGTTGATAAATAAGCAATATATTTATCAATTATTTATCATTTATCGAGTAATTTATTTCCCTTATAAAGTTCACATTGGGACAACGTACTGTGTTTACCACTTTCAATATCTCGGTAACCAATGGACATAGAGCAGTGACTCAAATTACTAAATTGTTTGTTTTTCGAGCTGAATACAATGGTGCTAACAAAAATTTGATTATTTAAATTTTTCTATTAAAAAATTTCAATAAACCCTTTTTGGGGGGTTTTGTCCCCCTTTACCCCCCCCCCCCCCCGGCTCCTTCCGGTAGTCCGATCGGGCTGGTTTACAAACTCGTCCGAGTGATTACCACTTTACATGTCTGTACCAAATTTCATTAAGATCGGACCATATTTACGGCCGCTATCGTGTTAACAGACAGACAGACGTATATATATATATATATATATATATATATATATATATATATATATATATATATATATATATATAAAAATTCGAACGAATATTGTTTTTTGCTTCTGGGGGCCCCAAAACAAAAATTTATCATAGTCTCGGGCTTCGGTCTTACCATGACACCTACGGTAATAGCTTATTCCTTAAAGGAAATTCGCTAAAATGACCAAGTAGTGAAAAACAGCTGTAGCCAGTGTGATGAACTATATTTTTCTTTAAACCGCTCAATACAACACGCTAACTAGTTAAGAAAACCAAAATATTTCAACTTGTTTACCTTTGATGATATCTTCCACATGCGCTTTCAACACAATTGTTGTTCTTGCTATTTAAAACAATCAGCTGATTGTCTGTTTCATTTGCGTTAGACTGACAACAATGTACAACTATCGATGTATCGAACGCATCAAACTATCGATTGTTGAAATGAGCGAGTTTCACGAATCGATTAAACTGACAACAATGCAACAATGAATTACAATTGATAATAATAACCTATGACACTATCGATGCAATCGATAGCTCACCTTCGACGACGCTGACGTACACACGTTTTTAGTTTTAGTGCATTATAAACAATCAGCTGACTTCCTCGACATCAGCTGATTATTTTTCTCCCTAGAGTGAAAAAGGGCTTTTATAGGCCCGTAATACATTTTATGAAAACTGCCATTTTCGCAGCGGTATAAGGAAAAAATGTTTTTCCATAGCGAACTGCCCATAACAGTGTAATATTATTTATTTAGCGCGTCAAGCACAAGGTTAAACTGTGGTTGAAATAGTCCTACAGTTGTCGGTGTTTGTATTCTTAACTACTAAAGGACAGGAAGCCGCTAGGATCAAACCGGCCGCGTGTTGACAGCTTGGGAACATCTGGTCCAGTACAGGCGTTCCAGCCTACTTCTGGATATGTTTGGGTCCGTTCTGGACCTGACAGGTTCACATTCACTGAGGATAACACAGCGACTGGAGAATGTTATCTGGCTGGGATTGAATTCCAAGTTTGACCGAGATATATGTTTGTTTCTTTAGGTGCCCAATCAACAAATACCTGCCGTGGATTCTGTGGAGATCCTTGCGTTGAAATTGAAATGGAATCCGGCTTGGGAGTACAGATTTGTTTGACCTTTAGCTAGAGAATGTTGGTAAAAGATGAGTATTTAGGATTTTCAGCAGCTGATTCTTTAAGGTCACGCATTTTACAGAGTTATTAAATACCGAATTGTTACAATGTTTAGAAGATTCTTATGAACAACCTGAGTTTAAACTCATAGAAAGATTTTTTCAACCGCTTTGCATCAATTTTTGTAGTCCTATGATAGATGAATCGTGAGATTATTAAAGCTTTTTTTTCACTTTATGCCTTTTAAAGTATCTTTCAACAGAGATTTTTAATATTACTAGTAAACCTGTTGCTCGAAATCGAGCAATTGTTATGTATTGATTTCAACATAAAAACAATCATGGTATAGTATTCTAGAACTATTTTATTAATTTTATGGTTGAATTTCGTGTTGTACTGAAAGTTTTTACAAAAGCTTTTTTAATTAAATTTCTTGTGAATACTCATTCATATTTAAAGAGATGTCCATGTTTCTTTAGTGTTTTCTACGAATATTATGAGCACCTCGAAGGAGTTGGCTTGACCTGCCGCCACATATACAGTAGTCCATATGTAATGGACTGACCCTGACCTATACCTATACCTGGTTACCTAAACAGGAATTACTGGAAACTGGGTTCTTTTTACTATAGAACATCACTAAACACAAAAAGAATTGTTAAAATTATATTATTTACATGTTTACATCATTCAAGGTTAGCATTTCATAGTTGAACTAAATTAATTTACATTTTCATGTAAATTTCTTTAGGATAATTGTAGATAATTGCTCATAAACGCTTCACATTATCATTCACCATAAACTCCAATTGAAGCGTATACTCAACCAAGTTCAAGATGAAATACATATAAATTAATTATTTTTGAAATACTCCCAGCACCATATGAAAGAAAATTAACCAAAACAAATTGATACATGAAAATCGACTGCAAATTTGTTTAGACAACTCTAATGTTCTTAAATGGGTAAAAAATGTATTATTCTGTTTTAAATGTATTTTTGTAAAACTTTCTGAAATTCAGTAGGGTATATGTTACTGCTGTTATGTCTTGGCTGTGGTGTTATGTTGTTGCTGCTTTCCCCAAATCTAGTTTTATTTGAACTTCTGAAACTTAAGTTTAGTAACATTTGAATTTTCCTGATAATATGGTTTATAATTTAAAAATTGGAATATTCTTGTTTAAATTAAATTCACGTTTACTTTAAACCTTAATTGGGGAAAGCGGCCCTAAGTAGCGTACGACCTGTCTTAGTCTAAAACCGAACTAAAATGGTTCAAATTTAGACTCATAATGAATGTTAAGTCTGCTTCTTTTTCTTTAATTTCTGTCTATATTGATAGAATTTATACTTAAGAATTTTTTTACTTTTTTTATTTGGAATATAAATATATGTAAATATTAAGATCTTCACACATGTGATTCAAAATTAATGTTTTTAAAACTGAATTCTGACCTTAAGTATGTATTAGGATAATAGTTTATTTATATACATCTTCCATCAACTGAAATTCCTCCAGCTCTACATGCAATGGTTTAAATTCCATTAACAACATATGGCTTTGCTGAAAAACTTTGTTTGCTCCAATCAGCTGCTTTATTTGAAATGTCTATTCCCATGTTAAATCTTATGGGCTAATATGAAACTTTAAGGGCGTCTAGGGCTCTTTCCTTTAGTCAAACCTTTTTAAATTTTATTTCCTGCAAAACTTCATGCCAAGCTCTTTCCAATGACACCAAAAACATGAAAATCGGTTCAGTAGTTTAGGAGGAGTCTTTGTAACAAAAAAACTGCTCGCGTATTAAATAAGTATAGATTTGAACTTCTGAAACTTAAGTTTAGTAACATTTGAATTTTCCTGATAATATGGTTTATAATTTAAAAATTGGAATATTCATGTTTAAATTAAATTCACGTTTACTTTAAACCTTAATTGGGGAAAGCGGCCCTAAGTAGCGTACGACCTGTCTTAGTCTAAAACCGAACTAAAATGGTTCAATAAATTTAGACTCATAATGAATGTTAAGTCTGCTTCTTTTTCTTTAATTTCTGTCTATATTGATAGAATTTATACTTAAGAATTTTTTTACTTTTTTTATTTGGAATATAAATATATGTAAATATTAAGATCTTCACACATGTGATTCAAAATTAATGTTTTTAAAACTGAATTCTGACCTTAAGTATGTATTAGGATAATAGTTTATTTATATACATCTTCCATCAACTGAAATTCCTCCAGCTCTACATGCAATGGTTTAAATTCCATTAACAACATATGGCTTTGCTGAAAAACTTTGTTTGCTCCAATCAGCTGCTTTATTTGAAATGTCTATTCCCATGTTAAATCTTATGGGCTAATATGAAACTTTAAGGGCGTCTAGGGCTCTTTCCTTTAGTCAAACCTTTTTAAATTTTATTTCCTGCAAAACTTCATGCCAAGCTCTTTCCAATGACACCAAAAACATGAAAATCGGTTCAGTAGTTTAGGAGGAGTCTTTGTAACAAAAAAACTGCTCGCGTATTAAATAAGTATAGATTTACTCTGTGAAGGTAGATTGTGGCGCGATCTTGTAGTCTTGTTGCTGACTAAGACCGATATGTTCCTCAGGACTGCTAATAATTAATAGCCCAACATCCAATAGCAACTAATGGACCTAGGTTTTAATTGGGGATCCGGACCATAATTCTGCCTGGCTTATGATGTACGCACTAGTCTAATTATGAGGAAGGTCTAATGAACGTAGTATTCAATAGTGCGGACGTTAATCCCCACTATGAAACACCGCATCCACAAGCCATCCCTCACAACTATCAACCATTCGAAATCTCAAAGTAGCTGGTTTACAGGACACGCCGCCGTCCCAGCAGTCCTAACAGATAACATGCCAAATTCAGGGATGTTTTACTGTTTTCCACCGGTGAAACCTGTTTGATCAGCTAGTAACATACATTATTTGCGAAGAAAATGTTATTTTAAAAACAAAAAATCAATATATGTCAAACACATTACTATTGACTCCATCCTTTACAAACCCAACTAACTGTTATCCAATAAGTCTGGCAAGACGACCGATCCTTTGCCAATCTGGCTATTGCGACATCTACGTAGGCGCGTGACATTCTCTTTACGTCGCATTTACATAAACACGACATCGGCCACCCTCCCTGCTCCACCACTAGCAGGACTAGACCCTACAGCAGTAGGCGTCTCTCCTTCTACGTGCTTTACTATCGTAATTCAGTTTCTTAATTGTCCCCGAGGTTTGTTCAAAGTACATATCGCGTTTATTTATTCTCTCTAAACCTCGTAGATGAAGACGTCTGGACTTACAAGGCGGTCGGTACGTCTCAAGGACTGTCGGAATGGTAAAGTCGAATCGTTCATGCACGCGAAATGTCTCCCAATTATATTTGAATACCAATGAGACTGGGAGAGTGCAATTCCGATGCGGCGTGTCACTCTGGCTGATTGGGGCTGGAGGATTTATGGGGAAGACTTGGGGGAATAACTGTAGCTTGTAGGAAAATAAGCAATATTGTTTATTGGATCTCTGTAGTTGTTATTTTCTTTGGAGAAATCTATAAAAGGCTTCAGTTGAGAATTGAAAATCAACCAATTTCTCAACTGAAACATTTTAACAAGCTTTTGGGGGATGTCGGGAGTTGAAACCGTAACTTTATTATCCAAATTATATGTCATTTATCAAGCTAGCAATAAATCCACTCACTTTGGTTAATAGTTAAAGCTGATCAGTTTTCAATCACGAGATCTTAAGTGATTTCAAGTTTACGAGACTGCGTTTTTAATCACTCACAAAAAATATTAAAATAATTGCTTTATAATTTAATTTTGGAAAAGAATTTATATTTTAACTAATTAACTAATTATAATTTAGCTAATTATTTTAATTAATTTAACTAATTATAATTTAGTTAATTAATTTTATAATTTTGGATTTTGCTTTATAATTAATTTAATTCTGGATATTTCACTTTAACTGTCATTCGGAAATATGTAAATACACAGTTTTTAAAATAATGTAGTATTTGAACAGTACAGTATCTTAAACCTATGCACATTCTCAATGTAGACAGCTAACTAGCTGTAAGCCCTGTTGTTAGTCAAATGTTAACATGTTAACATATTTAACTGTTCATATTCAAACTATTAAAACAATAAATGACGTCTACTTGTTTCGTGGTGGTTAATTGAACAGATCAAACATTTGAATTTTGTATATCTAAACTGCATATTTCTCTAACATTAAATTTTAAAATTTTGAACAGTTTTAAAATGAGTCCAATATCACCAATGAGCCTCATAGCCTGATCGCCTCGTATTTATTTAGGACTACTGTTTAACAACTGCAAAAGAGAAGCAACACGCTTGGGTCAGCCTTACTCTTTAAGGAAGCAACAGCTGAGCTCAGTCCTTCCCCTGGGATTTGAAATTCTGGCGCGATTTCTGTCTAAAATATTGTTTATATGAAACGATGCTTTACGACAGTCTGACTGTACCATCGTCGATATCAAAAGCGCCCGTTTTTGCCACGACTAAAAAATTTTACAATGGATCTAGCATATTATTACTGGTTATTACCTACTAGCATATTATTTGGTCGAAGCTGTTTATGCGTTTCAATTGTTTGCTCCAACTTTCGGAGATTGTAAAGATTCCTCCTTGGTTTATCAAAAGTCTTCAAACCTCAAATATCATAACTGTTTGCCGTTAATGCGCAACAATTATTTTTGCAACGATCACTTTGGAGGAACCAGATCGTTGCAAAAAATCGTAACGTGTAGGCCTAAACGGGTCACGTTAATCTTCTTAAGTCACCAGGCAGGCAGCCATCTTCTTCAACCCGCTCAGCTCGTCATTAAAAACCAGGTGGACACCTCAAGCTGTCAGGAAGATCAAAAGCTCATCAACTTTCAAGTTTTTAATCATGGAAAAGCAGGAAGGGCTACCAGATGGGTGAAGAATTAAATAAAAAACTTACCAATACGATCATTAACTTTCAAAACCTACTTTTCTCTTCTATCTGATGATATCGCAAATCACGCGTTCTGGTGTAATCTTCCTGCTCTCAGAAACTTCCTGAGTTAAAACCCCCAGACTCCTCTGGTCCTCTGACACGCAGATTGTCAGTTATGCTCCGATGTCTGATCGATCTAGCTGATCAAACAGTTTCACCAATGGAAAACAGTCAAACATCCCTGAATTTGTTAAGTCATCTGTCAGGACTGGGACGGTGGCGTATTCTGTAATCCATCTTCTTGGAGATCACGAATTGTGGATAGTTGTGAGCGTTGGCTTGTGATCACGGTGTTCCCTTTTGGGAATTAACGTCCGCACTATTGAATACTACGTTCGTAAAACCGTCCTCATAATTAGACCAGTTCGTAAATTGTACACCAGGCAAAATTGTGATTCGGATTCCACATTAACATTGGCTTGTTGGGCTATTAATTAACAGTCCTGTCTAAGGAACTTGACGGCCTTATTCAGTGACAAGACTACTAGATCGCGCCACATTCTACCTTCACTCATCTGCTATTCATACTTGGCTTAAAATACCTACCTGGGTAGGACGCAATTTCAAGCAATGTGTAATGTACACTTCTTAAGGTCGCCATGACAACTTCATAATCTTCCCTATAGTTAAACATTGAAAGTTTTAATCATCGCAGGGCGTAACCCTATGGGAGTTTTGTGAAACCGTTTCTTAATACGCATCGAGAACCCAAAGGGAGCACTTATGCCCAATTTTCAGCTCTGTGTGTCTTATAGTTTTGGGTATTTACTGTCCGTTAGAAAACTCCTTCTCCTTTAAACGTAGTTGCTCTCAGAAACTTCCGGACTTAAAACCCCAGACTCCCCTGGTCCATACACGCAGACTGTCGGTCGTGCCCCGATGTCCCGACAGGTTGTGGGAGGTGTTTGCATGTGGGCGACAAGTGCACGAATGTTTATCGACGAGTGATCTCCAGGTCGAGAGGCGCGCTTGTGGGCGGTTTCCCTCTCGCGGGGCCGATCGTGTGTTTCCTACCGTTTGGGCGTTTCGAACAGATGTTGATGCACGCGAGATGACACATTAGAAGTCGAAGGCAGTTTTATCATTCGGGGATGACGAATGTAAGTCGGAAACAGTTTTGGTGAACTAGATGTCTTGTTTATATCATTGTCTAGGTTTTACGTTTACAGAGTAACTCTCCTTTTATTTTACTTGGTGTGTATTAACGCAAATGTATAAATTAAATTTATCATGATAACAATCATCAAAGGATCTTTGCAATAGGACCAAATATCAGTAATCAACCTTAGTAGCCAATTTAAATTGAAGACTAGAGTAGAATAGGAGTCAACTTTGTTGGACAAAGCGTCTAGTTATCTCATCAGACATGATTATACGTGACATATTGAAAACATTGTTGGTTTAACATGGTGTTTGTTTACATTTTCTTCTACCTTTTAAATCACCACGTTGCGCTTTTTCAATATTGTTTTGTGGACTTTCATCATGGCAATTGTGTAAGTTAAATAATGTTTACAATATCGCATAGTTTTGGAATTTTCTATATTCATTAATTCAACCTTTTACATTAATTCAATTTCTTAATTTACATTTATTTTAGTTGGCTTAGTTGGCTTTGTTTATTTTCCTAAGCCAATTTTTATAAATTTTAAAAGCAATATTAAACAATCTTTCTTGTCAGATGTTAACTTGCTGTAAGTAGTAGTGGACATTCATAAACTCGCCTATTTTCCATTAAATATATTATTGCTGAAGAATCTCTAAAACTGTTAATCATGCCTCATTTACGACACTCCCTCTCTGTATTATTAAAAACATATGAAAATTTGTTAACAGATGTTTGTTGACAATTTTTTCAGCAGAGCTGGATTATTGGCATTAATGTTTTATAATGAGTGTTAATTGTTAATGTTAAGTATTTTTCCGCTTATTTAAAGGACTATTAGCACCTCTAACTGTGACATTTAAATTACTATAATTCAATTTCTACAATATGTTTCAGTACACCACAACATCAATCAAGACCGGCAACCACCGCTGCATACGCCATGTGTTATTGGCTGTCCGTAGCCAAGCAATAAACTGCTACAGTCACTCGCAGCCGGCATTTCTGCAAGCGGTTGAGTCACGATACTTCGTTACGTCACGAAGATTGCCGGTCTTGTAGATATGATTCTTGTTTTGATCACGAACAATCGAATTGTCGGTACTTTCTCCCCAATCGATTGACTTTCAGCCTGGCCAAGTAATAAATCCCAGCCGGTTTCCTTATCTGCATTACGTTTTGGTCGATCTTGCTGTCAGAAGTCGAGTTTGATATGAACTCGAGATCATCTGGACTGATTGAAAAGTTACGTGTGAAATGGGTGTTGAAGGTGAGACAAGAGGTCATGGAGAAAGTAAAGATGAGAACTTTCATCCGCCATTAGCAATGATGTTATGTTGTTGAACGGGGTCATATGAGCATTTTCAAATTTAAAAGATGAGATAGTGAAGGTTTTTATTTAGTCGTTTAAGCCTTTTAATTCAAAGGCTGTATCGGTTTCAGATCCTTGCGATTCTTTCTGTGTCTCTTCAGCCTAGTTTTAGACCATATGTTAATTCTTAAACAACACATGAAATACATTTATTGTATTATGTTTAGTGGTAATTGTCCTACATTATGATTATCTTATATTGCCGAGGTTAAACCAAACATGGCTTAGCCTTGGAAGAACTGAACATTCAACCCTTATATGGAACATTTTCTTTTAGTGCTTATAATTACACCATTATAATCACATTTCAAATGGGCATCTCGATCTGACGACGGCATCGCAATTAAAGCAAAACGTTGAACCCATTGCTCAATAATCGTCCGTCTGTCATTGAAATACCTTACCTTACTTGACCACTAATTAAAAAACGTTAGCAATTGGAGCTTATATTCGTCTGATCTGGCACCGACAACATAATCGAGCGTTTACCCATCATTAAAATCATATATTTCCTTTTACAAGCTTGTCAATCGCGGCGTACGAGATTACCCTGGGTTTTTGCCTGGGCTGAGCGTGTGGAGAGTGTGAAAGCCGGCGGGGCGCACGCCCAGGAATGCAGGGACAACGACGGCCGCTGGGCCCCTGGGTCCGCGACAGTTCGGGACAGTCCGGGAGTGCGGAGTGCGGAGTGTAGGAGGTGCTAGGTGCTGGGACCAAAGCAGTAGCATGAGCCTGAAGCAGCCACAGGTATAGTAAGCCATCGAAGGACAAATTAGTAAATTACTAAAACCCAATTACTAAAACCTATAAGTTAATGTATGTACCACATAGTAACTAAAGGATTGGCTTGTATCGATAAAATGCCCTGTAATGTGTGCCCAGAAACCATAATCCGATTATGATAATAGTTATTTGTGTGTTGAGTGAGTAAAGTACAACATTTTCTCACGAGTGAAAATGTTGGCGCCCGACCTTGCGAGGGTGACAATTTTTATGAGGGAGACAATGCGTTTTAATCTCGAAATACACACATTTTCCCTCACCTGCAATAATAAAAAATACCCTGACGATAACAATTTATTTTACTAACTTACTAACTAATAAAAATACCAATTATTTTGTTTCGCTCTGATAATAGCGCCTGCACCTGGGTAGCTGCAATCATGCATGCACCAGCGATAAGCTGATTGCTGCAACGTTCTTTCAAGCTTAATATTTAGACGTGTGAGAACGTGAGAGATGATTGTTGATAATGTTAATCTTATTTTAATATTCCTGTCACTAAATCAGCTATAAGTGCCTGGATTCGCTAAGCTGCAACAAATTTGCACGTGTGCGGGGAAATTTGAAGGTGCTCTAATTTTTAAATTATCGATTTCAATGTTATTCTTATGGGTTCTTATGGGTAATCACTTTACTCCCGTTGGGAGACAAATGATTATTTTACTCACCTATTACAAGGAGTAAAAAGCGTCTAAATATAGCAGGTGGTGTGAAAGGATGTAGCTTTGTGTATAGTTTGATCGGGGACAACCGAACCGCGCCGGCATTTTGGGACACTTTTGAAAGCATCGAACCGCGCCGGTCATTAAATAGGATTGGGAAGGGTCGCCTCGCCACCCGGTCAGGTAGTCGCTACAGGACTAGGGAAAGGGAATTATTTTTGTCCCTGCTTCCTGTCTGTAATTGCTGTCTTATGAATGCCGCTAATATCAGGAATTACTGGTTGATAAACTACTACTAACTGGTATGATTGTATCGGGGGGAAATTAGGGGTGTCATGCTCAAAGTAATTACAGTAGAGTCCCGATAATCCGAAATAACTGACACCGGACCTATTTCGGATTAGCGAATATTTCGGATTAAACGGAATTATTAATGAAATTAAAATAATCGCTAAATACATTGTTTCATTATATTTTGCTGTTTACTCCCGGTCGGCAAATACCGCTATTAAATTTTACGCCCAGAGTTACTTCCGTTGATTTCCCGCAATTAATTGATAAAAACTCGCGATCGTTTCTGCAAACTTACTTCTGCCGCTGCCGCGCCGAATATCCGCGAACGGTTAACACGCGCAATAAAATTAAACGATCATTCGCTTCTTTTACAAAATTGTTCTTGCGATCGGTAAATACGCTTTAGCGACTTTCACGGTCCTTTACTTTTTTATAAAGTTATTCCTACCGTTATTTGCGTTCTAAAGTTTCGTCTATTCACCCGAGGTCGGTGCGGTCGCCGTTCGCAAAATTTCTCCCGCTGTTTACGCGAAATCGAATTTAAAACAATGCACGTTCTTTGTAAACTTTGAACAATTCTTTACCCAGATTGGGGGGAAATCCCTCCCAATACCGTTTCGGACTAAGCGGTATTTCGGATTACCGAGTTTCGGATTATCGGGACTCTATACAGAACTGGTACTGTAACATATAACTTTTCGACTGTTGATACCATTTTCCCATTGAAAGAACCTCTGTTTTATTTTTATGTTTCATGCCCGTCTTAGCCTATATAAATGTTTATTTTATAATATTATATTAATGCATAATACGGGATGTTTTTTTCAAACGCAGCCCATTTTTAAGATTTAATAATGCACATGTAAATAAGAAATGAGTATTGTTTTATTGATTTTTACATTTTATAACCTATTATTTAAGTTTGATCACATTTAGTTTACATTATGTGACTAAACAATCCGCCATTGGCATTTGTATAAAGTTGTGCTCTCTCCATCAAATTCCCGAACACTTGTTGCAAGGTACCTTTTTGTATTTCTTGCATTAAATTTGTTATGTTTGTTTTGAGGTGGTGATTATCCTATGAATTGTTTTCGTAGGCCTTACTTTTTATGTATCCCAAAAAAAATAATATAGTGGGGTCAAATCCGGGGATCTTGGGGAGAAATAATCCTTCTCTGATAATGTTTTGGGTTACGTTAAAAAACACCCTGTATAGGCCTAAATACTGTGTATATGGATGTATATTTTGTAAGTACTTGAGTCTCAATTTGTTGTTTCACTATCTAGGGATTAGAGTGTCTATGGATGTTGGCTATATCTTTAAGTAGATTTTTAAACATTCCCAAATGCTGTTATTATGTATTCATATAATTGAAAACATATTTACTAATTCTTCAATTTCTGCTGACTCTTTTATAATGTCTTGACGTTGATCCTCACTACATATAGAAAAAATAATCACTGGAATTTCTTCAAAACATTGTTTTTGTTCAGTTCTCTTTTGTTCAGTTTAATTATTTTACAATTATTGCTTAAATGTTCCGTTTTTAATAAATTACCTATTGCCAAAAATATTGGAATTGTGCAATTTTGGCACAAGTCAATTAAATTCATCTATAAGTTCAATTCTGTAAGTATATTCAAGTGCAATGCCACTTACAGTCTACAGTAATTAACAGACGTATAAATATCGAAGCGACATTATGCTTATGTCCTTAAATAATGGCAACGATTGATATAAGTTCCAAAGTTTGAACAAATATCTATAAGCCCAACGAAGTGGTAGTTTATAAGATACAAACCTAACAACAAGGAATTATAATTGGTAATCATTGTTCTTTGGTACATGGAGTGAAAATATTAATCATATATATTTCAACTGCTTGTGATATTGGTACAGAAACAATTATTGTGACTTGACTGGAAAAGCAGTCGACGGCAGTAGAAGCCTGCAGCTACTGTCACTGACAGGACGCAGGGAAAAATGTAATTCCCTTTTTCCCCAGTCCTATAGCGACTACCTGGCCGGGTGGCGAGGCGACATTTCCTAATCCTCTTTAATGACCGGCGCGGTTCGATGCTTTCAAAAGTACCCGAAATTCGGGCGCGGTTCGAGTACGCCCGTTTGATCTTGGACCTAGGGATAATTGATCTTTGTTACATTGCCAGGCTTTGTCAGCAAAAAAAGAAAAATTGTCCTTTAGTTTTATCGCATTTTAGGGAACCATAATTGACTCAGAGCAAATACTTATCATAAGAGTAATTCAAGTAGTTTAAATGTTCTCATCACTTAGGTTTTTTGAAACTTAAGGAAATATCTCAAAGTTAAACAGTGTTCTATTAAATTTGAGCTTAAAAAACACATTTTGCCTTTACTTCCATTTTGTTTTATTACCTGCCATTCGTTATGTACAACAGTATAGATAGAAGCAATTATAAGACGATTCGAAAACATTTGCAAATTGGCTTGAATAGCAATCCCAATCTAACCAATATTCGATATGGTCGGTGGCGGAAGCTGTCGATATTAATGATTGGCAAGATCAATTGACTTCATAAACAGTAGCAGCCGAAACCCACGCTCATCAGCTGTCGCCCACACTCGCAGACACAGCATGTATTTTTCATATAAATGGTCATCATTAATAGAAGGAACTATAACAAATAATAGTAATCTTGAAGAAAATTACAGTCATATTGCAAATAAAATAAATGGCCATTTTCTTATTTGAGTGGGTAACTGTCCTACTTTTATCCGGTAGGTGGTAGATTAATATTCTCTAGAATAATTAGTGCAGATCTTTAAATTAAGTCTTACAATTTTTATTTTAAACAATGATGTTGTGTAGGTTTTATTAAGCCTTCTAAAAATAGTTGGTGTGCTTCTTTTAAGTTTTATATTGATACGTATTTTTCCACCATATAACTTTTTTTTATTCGTGCTTAAAAATAATTCATTATATTTATCCTGACCACTTATGTACCGAAACACAAGTAAGAATACTTTAGTGAAAAAAGGTTTAAATATGGTTATTAGCCGTTTGTGGTCGTTTATAACTTTCCAAACCTATAAAAATTTCGTATTTAACACATAAATATCAATTATATACATACAAAGCACAAACTATACCGGGGTTAAAGAAAAATATCGTATATTTAGTTATACTAGCTCTAAAACATAAAACACTGAATTTGAAAAGGATAGATATATTTATATAACAATCCGTACATTGTTGGTGTGATTGAAATTGTTTAAATACGTAATGCTTTATTTAATTTACGTCAAGCACATATAGCTTATAACAACGAAATACGTAAACACAATTATAAAATGAAAAATAAAATATTTATGAAGGGTCATTAAAAAACTTTACATATTTGACACTTTATCAGAAAACGCGCTTGACAGATTAAAAAAAAATTGTTAGTTGAATGTAAGTGCATTAGGGAAGCTATAACAATAAAACCTGCTGAAGTCTAGTTATACAACTGCTATATATCTCAGAATCGCGATATGCTGATTTAGAGGTTTCCGCTCTGTATGTCGCCCCCCCCCCCCCCCCCCGAGCAGTTCGGCTCTTGTTCCGAATCAGTCAAATCGCGCCTGATGAAGTGCGCATGCCTAAAATTGTACCGTGGGAAACGTGCGGCAAAGCCATTCATAATGTTGTATAATAGGCGTACACAAGTCAAGTGGTTGTGAAGCAGTGGATGCTTAATGAACTATGTTCAACATACTGTATAGCTTATCAGTAAACAGGCAATTTCTGGAGTAAACTAAAACATACTTGGTGTTCCCGCGAAACTGAGGTATGGGGTGTATTTTTTCTTAAGGTGTTATATAATTAGTAGAGTTTTGATTTGTTCAATAATCGCTGTTGATGGAATTTAAATTATCTTGTTGGATCAGATGATTTCCCATTTACATGTACTTCTCTCGTATGCTCAGATGGTAATAATTCTAGTTTAGGGATGATTTTGGGTTTCTGTGCACATGAATTTGTCTTTAAACACGATGACTCACTGAAAATGTTCCAATCTTTTTGAAGTTAGGCACAGACGAATAAAGAGAAGTAATAATTCGACAATTTCGACAGATAGCCCGATAGGACCATCGGAAGGGGGGAGAGTGTAAGGGGGTAATTAATATTTTACATCCTAAAAAAATTAAAACAGTCAAATTTTGGATGTCGCTACGTTTAATCAAGCTCGAACCAAAAATAATTAACATTAAATAACCAAAAAAAAAATGTTTAGATCATTGCTCTATGTTCATTGGTTGCCAAGATATCGTTGTGGTAAACACTGCGGTACGTTGTCCCAATGTTAACCACAAAGTAAATAAATAAAATTCTGTACTCTGTTAATTCTGTACGGATGTTAATGAAACTTCAGCTGGTTGAGATCTAGCATAGCCATCTCTAGTACTAGAGATGGTTATGGATCTAGTCAATATCGACCTAAACACCCGTATTTGTGCACTTAAAATAATTCGAACCTGCGTAATTCCTTCCCATTGTTACTGTTTATAAAAACGAAATGTTATATGACTCGTTTACTCCTTGACATTTCTTCACAAATCTTGGTATGCGGCCTTATCAAGCTTAACATTATGACCTAAATCACTCATTTTTACATTTGCTAGGTAGTCAGTCAAATCGTTCTATTAATTGTTATATAGATTATTTATATGCTTACTTATGGACTTAACCAGATTTTACTCGATGTCGGGAATCGTCTAAATTATCAGAAAAGGGATCGATATTCGCTGAGTATTAAGCTCTGCTGCAACGTGGGTATTAGTTAATTTGACCGAGGAACAGGAACGTCAAGCGGGTGCCCGCCGCTTGCCCAACACCGGCCGCGGGCTACGAAACTGCGAAACGCGGCTAACAGATTTATTTTCGCGCTCGGATCAAGGAAGATGTCGCAAGGCGATGAAAGCGGCAAGTGACCCGTGGACGCCGGAAACCAGGAACACTGAGTGACCTGGGGTAACAGGCGGCAGGTAACAGGTCACTATAGGCGAACAACATAATTTGTCATTTTATTTTATTCAAAAGTTAATGAATATAAAATTATTTAGTTTTCAGTAACCGTACTTTAACCCCCTACACCTGAAGAAAAATTTAAGAAAAAGTATTAAGTGTAAAGGTATCAGATTGCACAATTATGTGACGACTTGGAAACCTGATTCATATGGGTACTTTGCAGTATGTAACCACTTTATTCCGATGTCAATTTTGTTTATTCAATCTGTGTTTTATTGTAAATTAATTTAATATCTTTGTTCAAACTAAAATCAGTACTAATTTCATTCAGCCTTTTAAATATATAAAATTCTTCAGTGACAACCCTCGGATTCCACCATGCAACTACCTAAATAATAATTAATTTTCTTTTCTCAGAACAATGAAATATAAACATATTTTTCAATTAAAATAAATCAATTAGCTAATTTTTTGCAATTCAACAAAATACATTTCAAAGGTACATTTAACATTAATAATTCTAAAAACTTTTCTACACAAAAAATGGATCTATAAACATTACGGCTTGTGAAGGTGTTTTGGGACGAATCACAACATTTGAGAATATTTAAGGCAAATTTTTTTATTTGAATACTTACAATATAAAACTGTAATTTAAGAAAATTAGTTATTACTTGTGACTAATGTACTAACAAAACTGTCATTCTATCTAAGTCTAAAACCCTAACCATGTTGCTGAGTGATGCTGAGTCAAGGTCTGCGGACGCGGCAGTATTGTCTCCGTAACAGCCCTCGCTGGTCGCTCGTTTTTGCCCTTCTCCGTTGACATTTATCGCCGGTTCTTGAGCGGATATATGGTGAGACTATGTAGCATGTCATGCGGTCACATAATGGGAGGCAGTTTAATAGGGTTTGGTGATAAGCAGTATGTCTGAAGAGTTAAGGAATTTATTTGGAAAGTAAAATTATTTTGAACGATTAGAATCAATTACTTTGCAAATTGAATTAATTTAAACATATTAAACTAATTTAACATGTTTAACATTTAATTTAAACATGTTAATTAAAAATCTAGAATTTAATTCCGATAATTTCACTACACTAAAATGAAATCATCTGTTTTCGTCATGTGATTATCGTTTGCAAATTTCATCTTTACATAATTTATACAATATTGTTCAAAACATGAGTGTAATTTTTTTGAATACTATCAACCGTGAAGATGAATTGCTTGATAAATCTCGAATTTAACACTATTTGGTCTCGAATATGCAAAGTCCCTCTTTACACACTTTTTATGAATTATACTACTTTCGCACAACTTTAAGTATTGACTTTGACTCTTTCTTCGTGCATGTCACGAACTGCGATACTGTAAATTTTTAAAAATTTTGTATCAGCTTAAGGTTAGTTATGCATAAAAGAGGTTTTGTTATTTTTATAAAAAAAACTTTAGGGTGTAGAAATATATTCCTTTGTTTCAATCATAAAAAGGGGATCCCTTTATAATATTGTACAGTCCAATTAAATATTTCTTCGTAATTTTATATATCTAAGTAATTATTTTTAACCTTTAAAAAATTTTATAAGCAAACGGACAACTTAAAAACTAACTTCAACAACAAGTAAAAATCACAGTACTTGTTGAGATTAACTCTCAACTAATTACATAATGGTTTTTAATTGCCTTACAAACTTTGAAAGGGGAAGTTTGTAAATGCCAATCACAACCGGGTGATGGATGGGTTTAATCCGCCAAAAACATGAGTTTCCATCGGCTTGCCTTGGAGATTAAGATTGTGATCAATTCGATTAAAAAAGTTAGCGTTGGTGCAAAAAGTTTACATAGGACCTTTTACGTTTTTTTCTCATAATTAACGTAGTCATGATCGGTTATCCAAGTAGTAGTAGCAGCAGCAGCAGTCTGTTTAAATACATATTTAGTTATTGTTATTCATCAAAATAATATATATATATTGTAACTAATCTAAGCAGTTGAATAATTAGGTAGAAAATTACTATAAACTTGGGATTACTCCTGTTGATTTAATGAATATACAAACTATTTCATTTCAATAGCTTCCCTATACAGATAAATGGTAGCATTGACTTTGTAACTAAAAGGAGACTGCTTATGCTTATTGATGTTTTGAAGCCAGAAATTAAGCACTCGTGAAATTAGTTGCTTGGGCACTCGTCACTACAGTTTGCGCCAGGAGTGTGATTTCACACCTAAGATTTTTATCCCTGAAATGAATCATTTTTGCGTTTAACGGTCTGAAATATGGGACAGGGTTACAAAAAGGATTGTTTTTAACGTCGAAACTAGGAGGCAAAAGAAAGGATATAAAAGGTATTTTTAATTTCTTTATTTAATACCAAAATTCTCTACCAGTTTGTGCTAATTTTTGTAACATATGATTAAATGTTTGGTTTTTGTAACATATGATTAAACATTGCTTGGACTATCTATTTTTTATCAATGATGATAGCAATGTATTTATTATTTGTAGCAAATTACACTACTTATCATTCCTTTACAATTTGCCTCGCTAAATAGTTATCGAGAGTTTTCAAGTCTCAATAAATAATAAATAAATTATTCTAGAAAAATAAAGAGAGGGATTTGCCATATACAAAAAACTCCTTTAAATTTGGGTTCCCGTGTATATGTCCATTAAACGCGCTCTTATTTATAGAAATAAAAAAATACAGTTTGCTTACGAGTATTTAAAATTCATTCACAGTTGCTGACGCCGCACTTTTAACCCCACCCGTGTCACAAAAAATCGTAAAATTTACTAAATTTACAGGTTTTTTTTAAATATTCAAACTTCAAAACTAAGACAAAATCGTGAAGTAGTTTTTAATCTAGACCGTATGTTATACATTTCGCATGAACAGTTGATTCACCCGCCATTAGAGGTGGGCCCGAGTAATAGTAATAGGTACTTTGTACCTGGTACTGGCCTCCAAGAAAAGTAACTGTGACTCAAAATTGAAAGTTCCTGTTACATTGAGACCGGTACTGGCACAGGGAATGATGTTATTACTGGTACTGACATTATATAGAAGAGAGAAGAATAAGAGTACTTACAAGAATCTGAAAATTTGCAGTTTTTTACTGCTACATGCCAATTTCTTTAAATGAATTTGCTTAACTTATTTTTGTTTGTTATTTCCAGTAAAATTTATGTTGACATTCATGTTGTGTTTTAATTTTCCCAAGTGGTCAAAGAGTTAAATACGAACTGTTCAGAATGTCTTATAGTATCCTCATTTATTTATATTTTAGTTAAAAAGTATTTTGTAATTTTTTTTATTTAATATTGAACATTTTTTAACACTAATGGCTACATCTGGTACCATGCAACTATGATTGATACATCCAGTACCAGTCAGATGTAAAAATAAGGGAGGTACAATGAAGAGGAGTACCTGTAACAGTGTTGTAACTGGTACCGGTATTACTGTTGCCATGAAACGGTGGAAGGTATAGGCCGTTTCAAGATATAAGGCCCACGCCGTCCATAAGCCCAATGCTAAAATTAACATTAGTCTTAAGGACGGACTGGGCCTTAAGTCTTGAAACGGGTACACTAGACGAGAGAGTATCTGGGAGGTACTTGTTACCGGTACTTGTACCCTACTGAGGAGTACCACCCATCAATAATAGTTTTAAGTGGTACTTTAAAGCAGCACTTTAGCCCACCTCTACCCGCCATGCAAGAATAAGGGAAGGTATGGTTAAACCAGTATAAACATTCATTAATTACCTTGACGATGGTTTAATCCGCGTGCTGTAAAGATAATTCTCAGTCGGCGACCCGTGACAGCCAGCCGAGAGTAAACATTGCACACGCGTGAGTGTTTACACGCACACACACACGCACACACCGGAACACCGCACGATTGCGTGCGCGCTAGTGTTTAATGATTGCACTCAAGAAAGATTACTGTTATCTAAATTGGCAGGATTAAGTTGTCCGCTGTTAATGTGTTTGTAAGGTTAATCTATGTTTTGTTGTATTATTTAATAAATTAGATTATCGCAACAACGCGATCGCGTAAAAATATTACATCTTATTTGGGTACTAAGATTAATTTTAAAATAGTTTTCAAAGTACAGGGAAACAACCTAGAAATAAAGGAAAGACAATCCCAAAAATAAATTTCCATATACATTAAATCCACACACATTGCGGCTGGTTTAATTTGTTGGTAATATGTTTTTAAGAACATTTTACAAATGGAAATTAGGTTTGATTTTTTAGAGTCAATACACTACAATTAGACTGTGCTGATTGTCGCAGCTGGTTCGTACAAGATACAGTTAATTTAACTATATAGGGATGTGGGTTGTGTGGTGGTTATTTTTTGGGTTCTGCAGCCAAATACAGTAGAAAGATTTACTTTAAGTTCGTAAGCCTAAATCACAAATACAAAAGCTTTTATCAATCTTTTTTTCATTAAACAACATACTAAACATACGTTGAGTATGTTTTTACATTGAACTTACAAGGAGCGACAGAGAGAGAAAGTAAAACAAATCAATTTCAGTTTACCGTATAATTTTTATAAGGTAGAGTAGCACACATTGTGGGGGCTTTGTAGGACAGCAGCACGGCTGGGTATACTCCAGAGCTAACGGTAAATCGGTGACATACTATACCGACCACCACACCACTGCCGCTGGTATCACTACGCCACAGACACTGACAGTTTATCTAATACACTCCTGAAAGGCACTGAGGAAGAAAGTAATTTATTTATTTCCTTGATTGCTATTTTAATAAATGATTCATTTTCATCCAAGTGAAGTAAATTTGGTTTAATTTTGTAGAGTCAAAAACAATTTTTAAGCACAACAAATTTTAAGCACACTACAACTTGGGTGCTAAAATTCGATTAAACTTTCAGTAGAGAATTTCCTACATGATAAGACATGTGTTTTCAAATTGCAATTTAAGTCGTACTAACCAAATTATGTTATAATCAGCTAACTATTTTATTTAAAAATACATATTATTATTGGGTGTACGAAATAGGGCGGGCGTCAAAAACTTTTAACTCATTAAATCGTCTGCTAGACTTCAGCTGAAATGTCTGAAAATGTTATGTTTTTGTTAAACTGCCAAAACTTGTAAATGTCTATCGTGGCCTTTTAGGTGTAAATTTGTATTTACTTTAACATATGATCATATTAGTTGATTAACTACCCAAATAAATTATGAATAATAATTTCGCCAGCAGTGCACTCACTCATCCACCATATTTGGTGTTCGCGATAGTAGTAGAAAAATGTACTAATATACATAAAGTACATATGAACTAACGACTAATACTACTATTATTGAATTTTCTTAACGAGTCCATGCGCAGAAAATTCCCGCGCATGTAGGGGAGGTAAAACCCCTCTCGTCATTCCTCTTTCCCCCCTTCAAACTACGGAACCGATTAGAGGAACTATTACTTTTTCGTATGCAACTGCTATTTAGAAACATGTTTTTAATGTTAACTGTTCATTTACCGGTTGCTGTTGCAACAGTTTCTTTTCACTATATTCAAAAGACAGCTGTGAAGAATTTTTGGGTTTCTTATTAAGATCAGAGAATGAAAAGGAAATTACGAGTATAGAAATGTTTTTTTGTCGTGCATACTATATGGAATAGCGGATTTTAAGGGCGAACTTTTTCATGTTAACCGATTTTTTAACGTTTAGCTTGACAATCATAGAGTGTGCGTGGTACATTTTTCCATCTTTATAGTGGTGAAGAACAAAAATGTAAAGATTACTAACAATTAAACTTGGCACTGCGTGTTTACTAGGCCTAGAAAACATTCACAACGAACATAAGTTAAAATTGAACTTTAGGTATCTGCCTGGTGTAGGTTATTAGTGAACAAATTAGGTAATGCGAATATGAACCAATTATTAGATTCTTATACGTAAAATATCAGAAGTTAGGATGTACTAAAAACACACATAGTTATGATACCAGATTTAGATCCTATTTGGCTGTTAAACACCGATTAAAACTTTTTGAAAAAGCCTCTTTTCATTGATAAACAAATTTTCAGCATGGATCGTTCCTAAGCGCTCTTTCAAGGCCTAAAGCAGCATGATCCCATACCGAATATTTGCAGGGCAAGTCAGGTTCACCCTGGTTCAACGATAGTGAACTCCCACCATTTTTGGCGTTCACTCCTGCTCGTTATACATCACATTCGCACTCGTCAGCACTCGATCTAGTAGACATAAAGCCCTAAAAGTAAACTAGAGCTTACATCCCGTATCTGAAAATCCCGCACCGTCTTGTAGATCAACGTTAATTTATCCCCTTAACACTGATGCCTTCTTTTATGTTTATTGGTTCGCGAGTTTGAGTCGCTAAACTAGTAGCACTTTACGTTGGTCTGGTGTGACTGCACCCATTCTCATGCGTGAACGCTAGCGAACTACAGCGAGCGCCTGAGAACATAAGGGTAGGACACTGTTACTCTTACCGAGTTCTAGGATCAAATACCATTAGTTTGAACCCTCTCCCATCATTATATACGATTTGCTAAACACCTAGTTAACTTTATAATTAAAAATATAAACTAATCTAATAATAGATTAATTAAATAAAAAACTAATATAACTTAATACTTGAACATGCTCAGATTATTTTTTAGATAAGTATTGAAACAGCCATTGTGTATAAAACACGATCCCTTAAAAACAACCATTCACATATACAATGTGTAACTAATCCATTTTTATAACATTATTTGTATTCAGCCATAGATATTTATTTTTTTGCCGATAGTCTTAATTTTAAAAGCTATCAACAGCTGTTTTATTTTGAAAACCATTTTATTTTTCTCCCGACGCGCCCGATATGAAAACAAATATTCGTTACTAATACAAGTTACAAAGTATTAGGTTCAGGGATTATCGTATCGAAGTGACGTATGCAACAGATTCACGAAACTGTTAAATTAAAAAAAACAACAAAAAAACATATTTGCTTCAGCCAATCGTGATCGAGCATGTCACGTTGAGCGACTGTGATTGGTTAACACTTCCCCTCACGAGATTCTCCATCTCTCTCGCACAGTATCTAAAAAAGTGGTCCCGTTAAGAAAATCGGTCAATACTTACTTTTGCAAAGACAATAGAATAGCAATCTCCCACAAGGCCTGTACTTAAAGGTGAATGTGGAATAAAGTATTTGTGTTATTTTGAAAAACAACTGTATATATGTTGAAAATCGCTCCAAAATAAAGACATTATTTATTTAATTAAATATACACGATTTCTCATCTGATTTTAGACATGTTTATTTTACCTCTCTAGTTTTCATATCATAGCAACACTATATACATAAATTACCAGCAATCAAAACAACTCATTAAATCATAAAATGTCGCATGGGCCGACTGTGCAAACTAACTTTACTAGGAAAGGTGAAGGACATCGTATCGCATATTACTGTACACGCAAACTCACCAACTGCTGCTGAAGGACAAAAAACACACAACAGAGAAATAAATTTAATTATATAACCCTGAAGAGCCAAAAACCCGTTCTCGGTTCTCCGGGTGTCGGCTGGAGGAGTTTCTCTAAATGTAAAAAACAAAAGAGCGTTCCACGCAGCAAAACAAAAGAGGAAAGTGGTGAAATGAGGAGGCTAAACAAGGCTCGGACCTTGTAGAGCGGCTGGTCTGGCCACTACTGCTTCTGGTCCCGGCCGTCTTCGGCTGAGGACACTGCAGGAAGCTCAACTACTGCTTTACCGGCTGTTTACTACTGGTGTTTATTTTTCTTTACATCATACTACATAGAAACATCGGTTTTATGTGCCTTACTCTTGGCTGGAAAGTTACTTTTTGCCGTTGACTGTAATGTAAATTTACTGTGCAGTGCACAGTAAATTTACCGTGCACTGGGAAACGGAAATAACGGAAGTAAACAATCAAAAATCAATCAACTGATTGCAGCAAAAGACGCTCAATGCGTGTTAATAGTTTACCTCAGAAGAATTTAGTAGCAGACCTAGCAGGGTTAAATGTTTTTTGTTTATTATATAGGTTGGATTTGAAGAATTGAGAAACGTAATGGTTTATGCAAGAAATACGTTATAAATTAAAAAAATAAGTTTTTTCTGAGTAGTATAATGTAAGGTATTGTGCGTCACATACCCGGTAAGGTTTAACGTACTCGCATGAAAATCCCGCACTCGCCTCTGGTTCGTACAGGAACTATCATACTCGTCCGGTAAACAGTCTTTACCGGAATAGTAACGTAATATGCTATTTTAATTGAGGAGACTAGCTTAGTTTGTTTGCTGACAAAAGGGTGTAATGTCGCTTCGTTGTAATTTTTAGCAGGTGTGAATGGTACATACGTGATAAATATAAATGATGAAGAATGGTTCATCAAATCGTTATTAATGCTAATAATATGAAAGCGTTTATGTTTTTTACATCTAAACATTTTGTAGCTTTAAAAATAAATCTTAGAAGAAAAATTAAGGAGCTCTGCAGAAAACGTTTGAGAATGTAAAACGATCTTGTTTATGTATTGCCAATTCTGATACATAATAATATCGCAAAAAATAGTCTATAGTCGCGGGCACCAAATAGGACGGGCGGCAAAAACTGGAAACACACCAAATCATCTGCTGAACCTCAGCTGGTATGGCCAAAGGAAGTTATTTTTGTTGACCTGTCAAAATTTTGTTTACGTTTTCAGGGCCCTTTACGCGTAAATTTGTGTTTACTTCAACATATATGACCATATAATTGTTTAACTACCCAAACAAATAATAAACAATAGTTTCGTCAGCAGCGCACTCACCCGCCTTATTTGGTGTTCGCGACTTTAATAGATCCTAGGTTGAATAGTTCGGTTGGATGATTACTTTGTAATCTTGTAATTGCCACTCTGACTTAAGTCCTGAGAAACCAAATACCCTCAACTAAACTTCAGCTCAACAAGAAACTTGGTTATTAACTAACCCTAATGCTAGTAAAACAGTCAGGCTCAATTTCGATTTGAGATTGCACAAGCTGTCCACTTGACACCTTTGAGTTGATTTGTAAATTGTAATGTAAAAATTCCCCTATGATCTTCAGCGTATTATCATTCAGCAGATCTTTCATTGTATTATAAAATGTGTACCAGGTTTGGAGTAACCCAGGATTGGCAATATAGTAAATCAACAATAGAGTGTGGTGATGCAACCTCTTAATTTAGATGTCGGGAGGAGGTAATATATCATTTAGTGATACATAAAAAAACAAATAATAGTCAATTAATTATTGACTTATGAAGTGTGGTATACAAAATGTTAATGTAAATGGCTAAAAAAAGGCATTGACAGAACCACCCTCTGTTGGTTATTAATCAAACTATATCAAATTTATTGGGTCACCCAAAACTAGCTACAGCTGGGCCATAAGAATGGGAGGTCTATTAATTATTATAGTCAAATGCATTATCTAGGATTCGACTAGCCTATAATTTTGCGTGTGTGATAAACCGTCATAAAATGCAAGTTTGACTTTTAAATTGTTGAAAATATTATGCATTTTCAGACGTAAGCGAACGAGTTTACACAACAAGACGCATAATCCACGATCTTAAGCAAGTAAAGTGCGCAAAGGTTCGGTAACAAACTTTCTCCTCACTTACCAGACGTTACTCATCAACACCTATTGTTGTGCGGCCGAACATCTCGCAATTCGAGTCACTCCAGCAGATGTGTTCGATCTACTTTCGCTAGTTAAAAAACTCTTCGCGAGCGATACATTATTTCCTTTACTGTGCAGACACGAGTCGCTCTCGGGCCCTGAGTAAGCTGGATTATTGACTACGTTCAGTGTCGCATTTCGCCACCGTCGCGGCTCGAGTTTCGTCATCTCGGTTTGGTGTAGTGGTGTACTTCCACTTCCGTTCGGCGCTGTAACCTGGTTTTGAAGCACTCGTGATTCACTAATAACTGGGAGCGGTGTACGTTATCGATGCTGCACTTGAGAGTGAAGATGTGCGAGAGCTTTAGTGTTGCCAGATAGATTTTCACTACTTCTCGAGTGGTGCCACCGGATATTCCCCACATTTCCCCACACAGGGAAAAAGCGAAAAATCCCTAAATTTCCCCACTTACAAACACTCTCCATATTTACAAAAACAAATGTTTTACTACGAGGCAAAAATTTACTAATTTGCAATCTAAAACAATGCTAAAGCACTATAAATCTATTCTAAAGCACGAAGTTTATTCCTTGTCTTAGCTGTTCAATCACAAGGGACATCTACGGAACCAGAACAAAACCTCGCGCACAAACTCCCATACCCTCAACAATGGACGTCAAAATACAGAAATAATTTCTAAAAACATATGAAATGTATGATAAAAAGTGCGCATGCTTATAGTAAAAAACAGTCATACCACGATTCCCGGAGCGGTTTATCCCCGTTTCTTCGCTGGTCACACAGTATTACAAACAAAAAACGCCCAAAATGAAAAAATCTCCACTTAGGCCTAATTCCTCACAAGGCTGATATCCCCACCAATTCCCCACCGACATTTCTCTTGGCAGAAAATCGCCACTATGCAAATGGGGGAAAATCCCTACATCTGACAAAACTAGCATGTCATAATCTTACTTGAGCAACCGTTATCCAACAGCAATGTACGGCTCAAGTAATGTATATCATACCTTAATAACAATTCAATTCATTAATCCGAAGAAGATACAATATTGTGTCTAAAGTCAACATTGGCTTTTAAACAGGGACCTTATTAACTGCGTAAGAGTCACAGCACATGACATGCAGTATAATTTTCATCTTCTATGGGGCTCAATCTAATACATTGCAATTTATTTATATTAACAATGTCATGAATGGATGACATAGGATATTGGCGATGTCGTTTCCATTTTAACGCTCTGAGTATTTACTACTTATCATAAATATTCCATACTATTTTTTGATATTGCAAAAATCGATGAAAACCAATCATACATTTAATTATTGAAGATTTAACTAAGATACCGTATTCATCTGCATCTTTGCTCTTCGCAATCTGAAAAAATTTTGCATCTCAAATGTTTTGGTCACGGCCTATTATGGCCTAATTTATCCGCATCTTTCCTATGGGATACGCCTCTGTGCAAGCTGTCCCAAAAGAGAATTTGAGAGGGTGTTTCGACTCCAAAAAAAGCCATTAGAATCATTGCAAATTTACAGCAGAGAGAGTCGTGTAGAACCGCTTTCAGGGATCTTGGAATTTTGACCCTATGCTCCCTTTACATACTGGAGACGACCGTGTATTGCCGCTTCCATTGTCAGCCAACGCCTGGCAATGCTATACACAATTACGGCACTAGAGCGAGGGATGATGGCTTACGCGTTAGCCAGCACAGAACTGCGGCATTTGCGCGCCTCCCTTCTCAGGTCGGGGTCAGGTTCTTCAACAGCCTCCCTGAAAGCCTCAAAAGAGAGGAGAATTCCACAATGTTCAAAAGAAGATTGAAGCTTGAATTGACAAATTCAGTCTTCTACACGGAGGAGGAGTTCATGGCCCACCACTGGGGGTAGTAGGACCAAATTTCATTCCCCAGGGGGAATTTCAATTTCAATGTTAATTTTTATTTTATGTTTTAGGTATTTATAACAACAACTAATTGACGTTTGCTACACAATTGTAATAATTGTATTACTGCATTAAATCATATTCTATTCTATTCTATCTTTGAGACGTTTGTAACAGTTTATTATCCAAACATTGAGCAGCACTTTCTTCTGTAGTTACAGTTTTGTTTACTGAGCGTTGGTTCCAGACAGTAGAGCGTGTAAAACAGAATTACTATCATCCACTGGCGCCCGCCCGGGCCCAATTAATGTATTAATATAAATACAGTTCTTGGCTAGTAATAATTTGTGTAATGCCTATCTCAATTATACAATACTTTGGTCTAGTGTGACCAACTAGTTGTTGGTCACTAGTTTTGAGCCTAATTTTGAACAACATAATTATATAAAAAATAGTTTTATAGAATGTGCAAATAGGTTCGGGGTCATACCTGATAACCAAATTTTTAATGGCTATAGAAGACCAAACCGTATATTTGTATATTTCATATTCTTTACTTGCAATTTAATAACTTGATCAACCGACTTTTCCAATAAGCCACTTAAGAATTTCTTTATTATGACAGTTATTAATATATAAATCTGTATGAGCAAAGATAACCCATTTAATATTAGGGTACTGAAAAATTGTCTACTAGTATCTTCAGTATTCAACATATTCGTGGTGGAATCAATAATAATCAATAGTCATACAGCCACTAATCTCTCTCGAAAGCCTAAAAACATTCCAATAAAATCCCCAATAAACAGTTATTGTAGTCCGATGAGTGTTCGGTCATTGATAACACTGTATCAGTGCATACACGCCGAAGTCCCCCTTAACCCCCCCACCCCCTCCCCCCCAGTTGCCGGCGCGGCGCGGCGCTCGCGTCAGTTGGGCCGCGTCGTCGCTAGAGAGCGGTAGTGTTGTGTGTGCGTTCGTGCGTTCGCTGTTGTGACCAACGCCGCTGTTTCAACCCTTGCTTGGATTTACGAAGGTAAATAAATTTTTCTGGTATTTGATTTAATCAATATCTGGTTAAATTATACGATTAAGTTAGTGATTATCTTTGAATTTAATTTCTGTGTTATGGTTGTCAGTTTTATTATCATTGTGAGTTTTTATAATGGCACCATGACAATATTACAGTAGTTCTTGCAAATTCTGCCTTTTTTGTATAAAAATTTAATTTAATAAAATATTTAACTTAATCTCGAAAATGCTATTATTTTGTACTTGTTATGATTTTCTCAGAGTGTAAATCAAAAGTAACGGAAGCGTGAGACATTAATTATTATGGTTATTGAATGTTATAGTTGATAATAAAAAAAATCTTAATTTCTGATATGAAATACATTCCTCGATCACTTAAATTGTTTAAGCAGTATATATCAACTTAATTAATAGATTAACGTAATACTTTCTCTTCATGTAGCATTTGAGCTCCGTATGTTGTCAAGTTGTTATTATTTTCTGATGAAAAATAATACCTACTTCACAATACAGCTTAGTATTCTTTTTAAAATGTTAAAATACAGAATAACAATAACTTTATCTCTATATTGTTATTCCATAATCGTCATCCAACAAAATGAAACAATAACATTCTTATCCTTGTAAAATTCCCCGAGTTAGGTAAAATAGGTGGATTAGACCAGGATATTGGGAAACTGTAATTGGAGGAAATTCCAAGGAACAACTTTACAGCCTAGAGTTAGGTACTGTCAACAACGGAAAGTTAAAAGTAATTGATAAAGCTCGTTTGACAGCAGAATGGCTGGCGGTGAGACAACACGCCCATGATGTCATGATCTGTATGAGTATTAATAATGTTAAAACCAAGTGGCTGGAAAAATGTCGAATTATCGGTTGAAATAAATTTGTTATTTACTAAGCTAATATGTTTTTTTTCAAATAAATTAAAAGTTGTAATGTATTAGCTCCCGTGTTTATTCGCAACGGGGAAAGTATATAAAAACAATGAAGGTAAGGAGAAATGTAGCCTAAATCATACAGTTCATACTGGGTTGAAGAAACTAATTATAAATTCATTAACTGAATAGCTAAATGTGTTGTTCAATCGTTAAAACTTATTTAGGCCCTACATATGCTTTAAGATAAATTAATTGTTAAAATCACAGATGAATTTTTATCGTCGCCTTCAATAAATTGTTGAGTATATTATAAATCAACCTACGCCTTTTTATAACGTATTAAGTATGCAAAGATGAATAGGTATAATATTCCCTTGACGTGCAGGCCTCATTCCTAATTCTAAGTACGAGTTATTCAAATAAATTGTCAGTGCATTATCATTTTCCACCAAACTCATATCCCAAAAATTATGATTACGTTAAGGCAACACGTAACATTGTATATTTACCTCGGGAATTCAGAGTTCTCAAGTATTCACCCCTACGATCCCTCATCAATACGCAAACCATGTGCAGAGGGAAAGGCTTGCTTGGATTTTGAAACAAGAAGCCTTGTTGTCCCGACGATCAGCTGTTCGGAGATCGACAAGGAAGGGGAGAGGCTCACGAATGTACGGCACGACTGGCCTATCTGGGCATCGGCGTCGCTCAATAGTCTCGTTAAGACGACGGCCAATTCGGACTGAACCCCTATCTATACGGAAATAATGTGTGACCCCTCACGAGCTTGGTATAAAGATAAAATCTAAATGACTTTTGGTAGTTAAACAACTATTATGTTATTTGTATTTCTTTAAATTTTCTTCCCATGATATGAGTTACGTAGATCGTAACACGTGTTATGCCCTAATTACATGCAATTGGTGAAGGCAGTCAAATAAGTAATTTGTATGGAGTATTTAAATATAAGAGGATGAAACTTGAGTCATATGATTTGCCAACTAAAGAGACATGAGTGGTCGACCGCAAAGAATCATTCTCATTGTATACGTTGAGTCCTGGATAAACATTGCCCCAAATATCAAACATTTCCTAGTATTAGGCGTACATTTAAATTAATAAATGTTAATGTAACTAACACGAATAACTAACAACGATTTTTTGGATTTATTTAAGGTAATCACAGTATTTTTTTCATACAGCAATAAATAATAAATATTTTTTTCATCAAATTAAATGATAAAAATTGTATCAAATCACCTTATAGAAAAGCTTTTTTCATATAACATCATATAACAATTCACATTTTAAATAAAACTAAAACGCAAACCCAAACTACATACTACTAGGATAATCCAGAGAAAGGAAACGTCCTAAAAGGCAACTTACTAGTTTTTCAAGACATTTCTGCTGAGAAATAAACTTGGTAAGGCATTATAACTAAGGCAAATAACTAAATGCCATGCAGCATAGCTAAAGTTTGAGATGAAAATTACTAAAGTGTAAACAGATACAGTCGTCGAGACAAATTTATAAATTATTATTGATTAACTAACTTATTTGTATTGTTAATTTTAAACAATTGTAAATTATTACTTTTATTAGAAAATAAGATGTAAATTAGCAAATGTAATATATATAGTACTTTTTCTAAACAAAATAAATACCTATGAAAACAGTTTGAGCAACTGTTTAGTTCGGAGAAGTCTGCGTGTAAGCGGGTATTTATATTTTACAAGCGTCTCCAGGCTCATGCATATGCAACGAGTCAAAGTTTTAGCTTCAGGTTTCAGTTTGTGAAAGTTAGTCGCGCTGTGCGTGTTTTTACTTTGTATCTGAACTCGTAAACTTTTACTGGTCTGCAGAACTTAAAGAAGAGTGAGCTTAAAGATTAAAAATGTTTATCATTCTGATGGAAAGAAAATAGTGCAAAGAAATATAATGTTTTCCAAGATACGTGAAAGTCAACTTCCTTATTCCAAACAATGTGTCTGGTCACGTTAAAGAGGTTATCTACATTATGCCAAGACATTATGCAGTGCCTCGTCTATTTTATGCCCGTGCAGGACATAAAATAGACGAGCCAATGCGGTTAGCCCGGTTAAATTTGGATTTACTATATAGTATATAGTTGTTTTAGAACGTAAACCCCAAAATATTGTTATTACTAGAAAATCCTATTGTTACTCATTCATTATTATGTGAATAATTGTTTATGTGAATTATCCATATAATATAATCGAATTTATTAAAATAGCTGTTATATAGAGGGATGTAAAAGTAGGTATACGGTTTTAGTTGGTTGGCATACTTGAACAGTTTGAACACAAAAGGAAGTTAGTGTATTGTCAAGTAAATCAATTTTAAGAGTTTATATCTTAAAATTCTTAAAATATATTGTAAAAGTTAAGTTTTTGTTTAAATAAACCTACTTTTTAATAAATTATTTCATTATTGTGTACCTACTTTTGCACCCCCCCCTCCTTTATATGTAGTGCAATAATTACCATAATTGGCGATGTTACAATATCATTTGCAGTAAAAGTAGTAAGAAAATTTAATATCTAAAATTAATTGAACATATTAAAACAACGCGTGCCTTAAGGTTGCACTACTATTTATATAGTCGTTCATAATTACTATAAATTGATTTATGAATTGTTTATCGTTTATGACATTTTATTAATTCTATGAGTATTTTATGACTAAATGTTAAGTATTGTTATTCTGAAGTCAAATGAATCTCAAAATACCCGTTACACCATAATCAGAGTTATTCCCTGCGAGGAAGGCAGTTTGTATTCCAGAAGACCTTGAGTCAAGCGCGGCGGCGAAGAAGCCTGTTATTATCGTTTGACAGGAATTTTCAGAATCTTCCTGAATTACGATTACTGCATTTCGCCTCTCTTTTAAGAATAATGCCACGATCCAACGCGATAATTATAGTTGGATTCCATGATTTCCTGATTTCTAAGCTTTTTAGGGTTTTCATAGTCAGTGCTTTAAGAAAATGCATCAAGCTTTAATAACTTACAGAGGTCGCAGAGAGGTCTTAAGATTGTCAGTCAAGCCTGACACTATCGCCGGAGCTGAATTTACGTCATACAGCAGACTCTCTTATCCGGACAAGTTTTAACCGGACATCGGTTCAACCGGACTTCCCTCGGAGGAAGTAGGCCAACATCTTTTTCACTGGACAATTTTTACCAAAACATCAGTTTAACGGAACGGGATCGGCAGGAACAGGAAATGGAAGATATTATATCGACGATTCTTGTGGCAAAACATTTGAGATCAGTAATCACCTGTGTAAATAGTGCTTTCCCTTGAAATAATATGAGTTAGTTTTTGTGTGATTAAGGAACCATATCGACAACCAGTGGGAAAAAATTGTGGACAAATGACTGTAAAATATGTAATTTTTATTTTTTTTATTTAATAATTGTTAGGAAACGCTGGTTTGACCAGAAATCCCGTTATCTGGACAGACATTAGTCCAAAGGCGTCCGGAAAAAAGGGAGTCTAGGCTACTGTATTTCCATCCAATTTCGCTGTCAATGGCCTTTTACATTAACTGTAAATTATGTTGTTATTTCAGAAAAGTAATTTTTAAGAATAATTTACTAGCCAAGATAAATAACTCTATCCAACTTATACGAAGGGAACACGTTCAAATTCGACTCTAACGGCATGCATAACCAACCACAGTTTCAAATAAAAAACCGGTTGTTTGGGTGTATCATTTTATCAGAACTGCCTCGCATGATATAACATTACACGCCTTGTCTTACATTAGTGATTTCCAACTAATCCCGTGTTATCCTTCAATCTACTATGTGTGTCAATGTTAATGTAGGCACATGAAGTCAATCATGTTGACGCAACGGGTTTTTTGCTTCAAACCCTCTTACTCTACAAAACTGGCTGTGTGGTGCAGTTATTATAGAGCGTGCCTTCGAATTCAAAGGACATTAAATTCTGAGAAACGTCTGTATAACTTTTTGCTTGATTGTTTCATGCCCTGGACTGTCTCAGCCTTTTATCAATGGTCCTGACAAAGGAAAAAGCTTTTCCAGCAAATAAAATATATGAAATTTGTATCATCATCTAATTTATAAACTACGTACCAATATTTAATTTACATTAAATTTGAAACACGTACTCTTCGGCGTTCCGTCTTGGCATAGCCGTTTTAAGCATTACAGTAGACTCCCTCTTATCCGGACACCTTTTAACCGGACATCGGTTTAACCGGACATCGGTTTAACCGTACCACTCTCGGCGGAAGTCACATCGATTTAACCTGAAAATTTTTATCATAACATCGGTTTAATCGGACGTGATCGGCAGGAACAGGAAATGGACGATATTATATCGACGATTCTTGTGGCAAAACATTACAGCCACCAAAAACTTGAGGGCTTACCGTAAAAGTAGCCTAGATAAGACATTACTGGACGATCAAATTCGACTAACAATTGGCGATGTCCAGAGACCAAGTAGTAGTTGACACCTAGTGTTTGACGTTTAGTATTTTTTGTTGTTTTGTTTTGACGTGCAGGCAGATGCTTTCAACAGGGTTCATCCGTTATAATTTAATGCATAGTTGAATGCTTAAAATTTCTTTTAGCCTATAAAAACCCAAAGTACATTTGAAAACAGATTCCCTATTGAGCTGTGTGGGTTTTAGATCATGTATTGCTGTATTTGCTATTTTTTGCTATATTGTAGTAAAATGATATCGTCATTCCCACTGTATCGACGATTCTTGTGGAAATACATTTGAAACCTGCAATGACTTGTCTGAACACGATGTTCTCTTCAATTTAAGTGCAATGAGTTCGTTTTTGAGTGATTTAGGAACAAAATCGACGGTTCCCACGTGAAATATATAATAGACAGACTATCGAAAAACATTTATTTTTCAATATTTTGATTTAATAATTAATTTTAGGAAAACTTCGGTTTAACCGGAAGCCCCGTTATCCGAACAGTCTTCAACCCCGACCAGAGTCCGGATAAGAGGGATTTTTCTGAACTTAAGACGGCTGTGGTCTTGGTTTTAAATGGAAATATAGTGAGTGATATACACTAATTTGGCACATTCCTTTACATCGAAAACTAAAAGCAGTGACCTTTGTGGTGAGTTATGGGCCCTGCCCCGGTCCCTCCCACACTGCCACATCGAGAGGGATCCAGCCTGAGTTACGGCCTGATCGCCTTGGCCCCAGAGAGATCCGACATTTAAATGTGTTTTCGATAGTATTTCTTGTTGTTTTGTTTTGACGTGTAGGCAGATGTTTTCAACAGGTTTCATCCGTTATATTCTAATGCATAGTTGAATGCGTAGAATTTGTTTATCCTATGAAAACCTAAACTACAGTTGAATACAAATTCCCTATTGATATGTGTAATTAATTTTAAAGGATACCCCCAATTATCCGAGCCCCTATTATCCGAGACTCCGGGTTATCCGAGGTCGGTCTGAGCTAAATTGTTTTTTTTAATTTTCGGTTGAAACATAATAATATTGTGATTAACTTGTGTTTTGTTTAAAGTAAATACAAAATCATTGGTAATTTGTTAGTTTATTTATTTTGTTTATCCAAATTTACACTTTTAATAAGCATTCAAATTATTATTTTATGAAACATCACAATGACCTACATTTGTGATTAGAATCAAAATCACAAGTAGACGAACTGACCGAGTCGTCTGATGGATGTAAGGCGGGATTTCAGTATCTTCGAAAAATGGCGACTTTGAATCGTAGTGCAGGAAAATAATGCAAAATTAAGCGTGATTGCGGAACACGCATTACAATAGTCTACAGCAATACCGTAGTCTACCTCAATTTGGTTCATATTCCCACTATTCTGTTTTATGAGCATTATCAGTTATCAATTAGCAGTGGTTTCACATTATTTGTTAATAATTTCCTGCATGCAACGGAGTAAAATGAACGACAACTTTCAATTCAATTGACAGTTAAAGACCAGAAGGTATAGTCGAACGCTGTAACCTCAGCATTCCTATGAATAAAAATTAACTGAAAATAATTTACAAACGAACTTATCAGATACATCCTTTAACATCATTACTCGTGTGATAGAGAAAGTAAGATTTCAATATTAATTGAGATTATCTATTTAAGATGTTATTAAAATCAACTATTAGTCATATTCCGTGTGTATACACAAGGCAAAGGAATCATGCACGATTCTGTACTTAATCAAATAAACTGAAATAAATAAATTCAAATCTCGTGAGATTATTGTTAACCAAACAATCCGAGGAATCTGACATCGACCGCCACACGGGGCCGACCCGCATGTCACGTAGCGGTAACGGCGGCAGCGGCCAGTCATCCTCCGACTCCAGTGCAGCTAGGGCCTACCGAGAACTGCCCGGGACATAGCGGGCAAACTGGCCGACCGATGATCCGCTGTAGGTTGTAGGGCAGAAGTGATGATTAAATATCCGTTCATCGTGACTTTAGTAAGAATGTCTGGCGTCAAAAGCCCCTTCTTCCTCATCATGCAAGCGCAAATTATTGTGGCGAGAGTTTCTAAATAGAGCAAATTTTGGAGCTATTTACCTTCAATGTTATTTTTGTACTTCAACTGATCAAGAGGTTTCAGTGCTGTTAAGGTTTTTCCTCTGAATTAAACTTGCTTGGTATTTGCCTAGTTCTGGGAGATTAAACTCCCAAAAAATAGAGTGTTTTTTTATAGATTATATCGTGATTATGAACCTGAAGAAAATTTATATATCTGTAAAACAAACAAAAAATAAAAATATACGTGTAAAACAAAAGTTTAATAAACTTTTTTGTCATTTGTAGTGGTATTTCGAGTTCTGAATATTACAGCTATTTGCTATCCTCTATTGTTTTTTTTTAACAATTTCACAGATACTTAAATAGATATCTTTGAGTACATGAAAATCTATAGTTAGGTTTTAGTTAGAAACCACTCATTGCTTCATATTTTTTAACTCGTAGTCTGGAATCACTAACTAAACTAAACCTTGCTACTGTATAAATTACCTATCTACATTCTCTTCTCGGCAGCCCCCGGCCCCTCTCTCTGTTTTCCTGTATCATACCGACGCAGAGATTACAGCACTGTCTGTGGCCGCAGAACCAGGCCCATTTACATGCAGGCTCCAGGAGGCCATTATCCAAATGCCGCGACCGGTAGCCCATGTCACGCCACGACCGCGGGTTCGATCCTTGTCGCAACTACGGGAAAAAATACAACAACTTATTTCCAGCTCTTTAATAGTTTTCTACTGTAAATTAAGTAGTTCATATTTTTATAACCTTGTGGTAAAAGTTGTATTCATAATCAACTTAGCAACTTTCATTCAATTGTAGTTTCTTAAACATCAGAACTTCTTACAAATTTAGTTTAGGCATAGCAAATCATGGTTTATTTTTTTCAACTTAAATTTAAAAGAAGCAAGAATGAAGAGCAAGACACATCACTGTCTGGTCTCTCACTCTCAAGATATGTAATCGAATGTAGAGGAGCACGTTGTTATCCGAGATATGCTCAAGGTCAGTGCAGTGATAAGCAGCGGACCAGAGCGACATCTGATAATAAAGAGATTAAGCGACGGTAATCTAATCACTGATTCTGCATGACCTTGGATAGTCGATTAACTTATCGACAATGGACATTTTCTCTAGTATATTATTAATTTACAGTTAATTATTGCAAGCAGTTTAGAGAAAATAAAGCATTGCAAAGATTTGTTTTAGATGCAATGCATCTCAATTTTTTACTTTTTAGGTACAAAGCTGAAATATTGTTAGAAAATACCTAGCAATCCTAAATACAAGGCCAATACATCATGTCAATTTTCTTGTGTCATGATTTTTATCATGGGTGTTTAAAAACAAATTATATTGACGGGTAACACGTGTCTGTTATATCTAAATGATGTAAATAATTCGATTCAAGACATCTCTACTCAAACTTAAACTTTCTCTCTTAGTGTCTCATATAATGGAGAAACAGAAGAGTTAACGTCATTAAGACACCACATTTGACAACAAGGCTTGATCCATTAAAACGGTTTTGGCCATTGCGCGTATTATAATTAACGGTCTATATGTTTGTTTGTTTTTTGGCACAAGTTTTACATACTACTGTAGGGGGCAATCCGTTGAAATGTAAGTAAATAAGTAACTAAATAACGGTCTCTTCATTAATGGTCTAAAGAAATAACTGTATATTGGAAAACTGCAAATGCTTATTATAAATAAACGATGGAATAATTAATCGTAAATACATTTCAGGGAAATTTCCAACTACTTATGTTGATTTGTGAAGCATCGTGCACCGAGATGTTTTACAAAGCACACAAATTCAGACGATTCAGACATTGGCTTTCTCCTCGTTTCCCAAAATAACGTCACTGCGAACAAACGATTGTAATTGCATAATGGGGGAAGAGGGGACATTCGAAAATTGCTAAATGAGGGAAAGCACAGCCCGACCCGAGGGCAAGGCGGGCCGAGCGCTGATACTAGTTGGTCACGTGGTCAGTAGCGCGGACTCTGATTGGCCGTGATAGTGGCGGTCGTTTCTAAATAATTCTAGTATAATAGCAGTGCAATCATCGACCTAGACCGGGACAGGGATATGATTATAATTATTGTTTATTCAGGAAAACGATTATGTTTAAATTAACTTGTAAGTAGAGCGAAACTATGTTTAAGCTATTTCCAGGACCGGTATGTTTACTTCTCTGTGCAGGGGGGCAGGGGGGAAAATGCTTCATTCAAAGAAAATAAAGCAATATTTACAAGAAGTTCGATCTTTTAATTTTGGTAACAGTCAATTGCATATCTTTAAATTGAATCTTACAATCCAATTGAAAGCAGATTCCCATTTTAAATCAAAATCGCAGTAATAGTTTGTTTAACTAATCTCCAAATAAATATTTTTTACTTAGTTTCAACGGATTTTCAACTTCAGTATTATACAAAACATATGTCGAGAAACGAGAAACAAACAGAAGAGATGGCGCACAAACAACCGTACTAATAGCATTCCAGCAATATATGAAAACTTTCACTGCAACGATGTATACTGTTTAACAATATAACAATAATGAAATAATGTTTGAAAAATATAAATTCATCGAGACATGCAAAACAACAATATAAAATTAAATAAACTTAACACAAACGTTATACAATATCTACATTAATGTTGTGTTTTAATTACATGAACAAATATCAATATTTATTATCATAGTTATTATAAGTTACTTTAAAATGCTGCTGATACTATAGCAGTGTGTCAGTCTTGTTAGCTTACCTGTTTTACACCTTACTTGTACATCATTTCCATTGCAATGTTTTTATTATACACATTATTCTCACCTTCCCCAAAAAAACATCCTTAACCTTTAAGCGAGGTCGAGGCTTATGTGAAGTGTGAAGGACATCGCTCGCCAAACCTGCCACTGCCGTCACAGGATCAGAATGTGTCTATATCTCTTGTATTCTTTGCATTCATCCTGAAGTCAATAAGTATTCTGTACCGAATACGTTAGGCGCTTTAATCATTATACACATACGCTCCCGTTATGTCGAGACCAAATATAGTGATAAAGTATCTTCCACTGGTTCATAATTAAGGAGACAGCTGCAGGCTGCAGCCACGTTTAATTTATACAATTAAAATGCGTAACGGTGAATAGAGAAGTCTAGGAATTCGAGGTTAAAGCTATGGCTATGATGGAATTGAATAATATAGTACAGTTACAATTGTGAGGTGTTTTCTAAGGTGGAAAAACATATTGAAATTTGTTTGTTTTTATTTCTTTAAATTATTGAGTATGTAACCAGAAAGGGAAATATGCGTTGTACATTTGTAGTCAGTAAATCCATTTTTGTTAACGTAAATTTATTGATAAAAGTATTAATTGAATTGCTTTTTTCCTCATATTAAGTGATTCAGGGTGTTTTTTTAAACGCAACCCATTTTTATGATTGAATAATGTACATATAGAGATAAAATCAGTATTGTTTTGTCAATTTCACATTTTATACAACCTATTATTTAAGATTTATCACATTTAGCTTACATAATGTGTTCAAACGATCCGCTATTGGCAGTTATACAAAGTTATGCTCTTTCCATCAAATTCCTGAACACGTTTTGCCAAGCACCTCTTTGAATCGATCACTTGTATTAAATTTATTTCGTTTGTTTTGAGGTACTGAATATCCTGAGAATTGTTTTTCGTATGCCTTACTTTTTATATATTCACAAAGAAAATAATGTATTGGGGTCAAATCCGGGGATCTTGGGGGAAAAATACTTCACTAACAAAATAAAGATTTGGGTAGCGTTAAAAAACTCCCTGTGTTAACACTGCAGCCTCATAAGGATGATATATTTTGATGTAGATGGTTTATCCGAATATATTGAACATTCTCTCCAATCGGTTCAATTCGACGATCTGCAGTACACTGCACAGAGCCGACAACAAAGCTGAGTCCAAGCCGCGTCAAAGGTATAGTTAATTGGGCTTTGAGTCCCAGGAAGGCTTTTCAAACACAAGTTAGGCCCTTGCGCCCACTGTACTCTTGCGACATTTAAACACCTTAATTGCCACTTATCAACGCGTTCCCTTACTAACTTTTCTGTTGCATACAAGTTTAAAGAGTGTTCAAGATAAATCCATTCAAGTTAAAGCAAAGTTTTTGGAAAATTATTCTCAGAAGTTATACACAACAAAATAATTCGGACTTTATAAGTCATTCAGTGGCGCCTTTTAAAGATATATTTTTTAGACTATTATAAAATATCATAAACGAATTCCAAACTTGAGTAGCCCCTTACTTATTAAAAATAAGTTTGATTTTAATTACTGAAATACATATTTGTTCGTTTTTGTTCGATGATCCCTAGAGATTATAATAAGCTTTCCTGATGCACCCGTAAAGTTTTGTGTTAATGTACCGTTTAAAGCCCAGTGGTAAAATACTGAACGTTTAACTTGCCATCAAGGTTGTACGAAATACCAGTAAATACATAAAATGACTCATAAATCATAATTTAATAATTGTTTATTACCTTCATCATAACTTGAAATAGAATAAGAAAAAAATAACCCAAGCTACAAATACATACTACAATACAACAAAAAGCAAAGTTTGTATTCCAGGGGACCTCCAAACAAGTCAGAATTTTTGAACCTAGATGTAAGAAGAAGTATAAGCTAAGGTCTTTGTTTGAAATTCATTGTTGGTGATGGTGATTTTTTATTTGGAAAAACTGCTGAAACTCCAGACTTATTCAGGATCGGTATTATGAAATAATGAAAAATGTACGAAATATAATTTTAAAACGTTAAATAAATTGCAGATTGAAATGTTGATGTGGGGGTTGGGTACAGGTGGGAGAATGAGGACGTCTGAGTGGGATGTGGCAGGGGGAGGGGGAGGGGGAGGGGGTCGGTTACCGTAATGAAAAGATCATAAACAACCCACCTCTTGACCCTTTGACCTTATGTAAAAGAGCTTTTAAAAATCTCCCCACGGACTCGCTTTTTATCGATTTGCTCAGTGGGATGAGATGAAAACTATGTCAATAGTTAAATTGAACGTTATACGATCGCTAAAGTGATGGCTCTGATTTTTCTGGTCAGACTCCCTTATTGTTATACTTGACTGTCAAAACTCTTTGAACGTGTTTTTTCGTCATATCCGCTGCGAAAACGGCAGTATAAAAACTGTGTTGCGGGCATAAAGAAGCTCTTTTTCGCCCTAGGGAGAAAAAGAATCAGCTTGTGTCGAGGACGACAGCAGTTTGTTTATAATGTATAAAACTGCAGACGTGTGTACGTCAGCGCCGGTGGCCATCGATTGCATCGAGAGTGGTTATCGGTTTTTATTATCAACTGCAATTAATTGTTGCATTGTTGTCGGTTTAATCGATTTGCGAAACTCTCTCATCTTCACCAATTGATAGTTCAATGTGTTCGATCGATCAATAATTGTTCATTGTTGTCAGTAATGAAACAGGCAATCATCAGCTGATTTTTTTAAATAGCAAGAACAAGATGAAAACCTCTTTTGGAAATATCTTCAAAGGTAACATTTTGGATTTTTTAAGTAGTTAGCCTTTTTTATTGAGCGGTAAATAAAAAAATATATAGTTCATCACACGGGTCTAAAGCTGCTTTTCTTTACTCGGTAATTTTTCGACCTCAGCTCATAGCCTCGGTCTTAAACTTGATCTCCCAAGAAAAGCGTCACTTTAAGCCGTAGTTATGAAATATACTATCATATAAAGTTTAGAAATACCTAGGTGAGTTAAGGAGAGTTTTTAGTCTACTGCCTGATTATTGGTCTAGTTTTACTTATCTCAAACTCGTTTGAAAAATTTAAAAATCGTCGGGAATATTTATTTTAGACTGCGATCCCAAGTATAGGAACAGATCCAGACTAATTAAGGCCGTCTATTACGGACTAATCATCAATACCGGCCGTCACTTCTCACACTTTCGCCCCTTATTGGCAGGTTCCCGTGGGATCTCCCTCCCAGCTTCCTGCCGCGGCGGTGGATCATCGTTAATACTGTGTTATGTGTTGCCTGAAACCCTGTGGAAAGGCTTCCCCATTATTAAAAACACACAGAAGAGTGGGCTGCGATTTTGGATATTTAACTCTCTGGAGGCTTAATGAAGAAGTCGTCTAAATTGAGATTCCACGCAAATAATTTCTTGGATAGATGAAGATTGAGGAAGTGCCGTTTACTCCGTTGATATATCAATACGTTAACATTCTCATAGAACGTCAGATGTCTCGGTAAAATGTCTAAATGTGGCTTCGATCTCAGCCTATTCTCAAAAGTCCATTGTAGAATAATGTCTGCCTGAAAATTAATTAGATTACTAATGCGGCTTCGCTTGCAACGACATTCACAGTTCTGTAGGTAACACATTGCTTTGCTTATTAACGCTATGTTTATTTACTTGGTATTGTTATTTTTAATGTTAAATTTTATAGGAAAATAACAAAATGTCTTTAGTCTGTCGCTCATAAATTTAAGATCCTGCAAAACGTGACGCCAAACTTTTTCCAACGATGTCTAAATTATTAAAATTGGTTACCGTAGGTGTTATGATAAAAAAACTAGTGTATTGAATAACTATAGATATTAGAACCATGGATTGACATTTATTTAAAATATTAACTAGCCAATTACTGTACTCATATAACTTTGTACGTTATTGGGAATAGAATGTTCTCCATTCAATGGAACACTAAAATAACTTTTACAAAAATTGTAATTTTAATTAGTTTTCGAAGAAAGGATAATCTGCAAAAAAGCAAATAAATGTCAACTTTTACAAAAATTGTAATTTTGATTAGTTTTTGAAGAAAGGATAATCTGCAAAAAAGCAAATAAATGTCAACTTTTACAAAAATTGTAATTTTAATTAGTGTTTGAAGAAAGGATAAACTGCAAAAAAGCAAATAAATGCCAGATTTCCAACTGCCCGCTTTTAACCTATATAAACCATCTCCCCTACTTAAAAAACTGTTTTTTCGTCCCAAACAATTACCAAGCCCGCGCCGTGACGCCGCGTTTAGGCTGATGATTGTTCGCTTCTGACAGTTAATAACCCAGAAAATTCGACGGTGTCAACTTTCTACGGCGACCGCAGGCGCATGACGGCGCTGCCTCTGCGGTGAAACCTGCACCGAGGGTCATGGAGCTGGCTGACAAAAAAACATTTCCCCCACTTTCTATGTTTAAACGCTTTTTACTCCTTGTAATACATGAGTAAAATTATATTTGTCTCCCAGCGGGAGTAAAGTGATTACACAATCTTCCGCCGGGAGAGGCCCTAAAAGCTGATTTTTGTGGCAGGAATAATCAAATAAGATTGACATTAACAATAATAAGGTGTGAGAACGCCTAAGAATTAAGCATGTAAGAACGTTGCAACAATCAGTTGATCTCTGTTGCATGCATGTTGCAGCTAGCCGGATGCAGGCGCTAATAGCAGAACTAAACAAAATGGATATTTTTATTACTTAGTTAATAAAATAATTTGTTATGGTCAGTATTTACTATTGCAGGTGAGGGAAAAATGTGTGTACTTCGGGAGGAAAGAACACTGCCTCCCTCGTGAAAATTGTCGCCCTCACAAGCTCGGGCGCTAACCTTTTCACTCGTGAAACAATGTTGGACTTTACTCACTCAACACACAAATAACTATATCCTAGAATATAATGAACATAATAATCAAATGAGTACCCTTCCTAACTAATCTGAGATACACAAAATCTTATTACTGTAAAATCGATCTTAAATTCTCTTATTTACAGTTATTTGTTTATAACCATACGCAAGTAACTTTATAATTATTTTGCCTTCATATGGATGAGGCAGAAACGTTAACCGTCAATGGCTGATTTCAGGTTTTATTGTTACCTGAGTATGTTTCAATTTTTAATCCTTTGCTTTTTTGTTGCAGGTATATATCATGTTTTCTCCTACTTTATGCAGTAATATGTGGTAAGTAGATAGCTTTTAATTATGTGAAACAAATTGTAAGGGATATTTATTCAATCATAATCCGTAGGGCACTTATTGCTTGTATAACCCCTTGGCTAAATACCGAATACCGCATGAGATACAAATAAATGGCTAAACAGTCAATATTCTTACATTTTATTAAAGTAATGTCCTTGTTTTCATCTTGAAAGTTAATAAAAGCTTTTTGAAAACCGAAAAAAGTATTAATTTGCCTCCTCCGCAAGTTGCCAGGTGAGCGCGCTTGCCGCCGCTTCGTCGCACACTTTGAGATTTTGGCCAAGGTCGTCGTAAGCCAGTGGTTATGAAATTTTTTTCCGCATCGTTGTTTTGTATTGGCACAGGATTGTCGTAAATAACGTTAAACTTCTTTGGATTGGCTCTTTACTTGTTAGATCCATCTGAAACAGCAATTGGTTTCTGGTATTTTTATTAGTTCTAGGTAAAAATGGTTATGGTGTTGGTTTTCTTTGTTTTGTGACTTCTTGAACTATTCAACTATAACTGGCGCTAATTCGAGGGGCCCACGCCGCGCCGTCCATAAGCCCAATGCTAAAATTAACATTAGTCTTATGGACGGCGTGGGCCCCAAGAATTGGCGACAGTTATACTGTATGGATCTTTAGTTTAACGCCATTTCCTTGGAAATGTGTTTGTACAAAAATCATTATGATCAAATCATTTCATAATAAGTTGATTCCTTAACATAAGATGGGATTACATGTAAAAAATATACATTCATGATGTTATACCCGTAAATGATGGAGGGAGTTTTTGCAATCTAAAGTAAAACGTTAAACGCTAAACGCTATTTTTAACGTTTAGCGTTTACGTTTAGCTGGATTTTCACGAAGATGCAAAAACTCCCTTATTGTAACACTAAACGTTAAACTGTTAAATCCGCTGTTCTTTACATTTAGCTCCATGTTAATAAATACCGTTTAATGGTTTATCATAAAACTTTCTGATGTTAGGTAGGAAGCTTTTGCCATCCATAGTGTAATTTGCTATCTACGGTAAAACAATACGATAAACGTCAAGCGGTATTTTTTAACAAAATGTAAAAATCACTTGTTTTAACTTTCTTACATTTATCGTGATATTTTACCGTCGACTCCAGAAACTCTCGAATAAGTTATGTATTGTAACTAATGTCGTCACACAATTAAATAGTTATGTTTTTGGTCAGAATAAAACCATCTGTAAGCTGAAATTGCAATATATTTTTTCAATTAATACATACTCTGTACTCAGTTAATACTCTGTATGTTAAAGTTTTATTTTTAACAAAAAATCTCCCTGAATTGGAAAGAAGTAGATAATTGCATGTTTTAAAATTTATTCCCTTGCTGAAGTAATCCACTTTATAAACCACCGTCCCTTTTAGAACTGTAATAATAAATTTAAATGATGCTTGAAAGTCGGGTTTTTAGTTTCAAGAGATGTAAGAGAAAAGTTAATTGTTAGGGGAGGGGGATGGAGCTCCCACGCATTTTATGTAACAGTTCTTCGAATGAACGTCCCACTCCAGTAAGGCGCTCGTTGACGTAAATTAATTATTTTATGTTCCAGACAGTTTTAACTTATACCTCGAGATGATTTAAGATCTCGATTAATGTATTACATTAAGAACTCTCTTTAGGCAAATTTATTTCACAATACCTACAAAACCTAAGTAGATCGAGAATACTACATTTATATATATGATTTTCACATCTATTTTAAAATCTTATTTTTTAACAGTCTTCCATTAAAATGCAAACTCTACGACCAAAAAAAAAATATATTGATTGATTCTAAAATCAATTGTTAATTGTTTAACAACAACAAAAATTGTTGTTGTTGTTTGTTCAATTGTTGTTAATTGTTTGGTTGATTTATTGATTGATTGATTCTAAAATCAATTTAAAATTACTTAACTCCGGCTCTAACTTCAAACTCAAACGTAAAATTATGGGAATATTTCCTAGGAGCGTTAACTTCGACACCAAACAGAATTGGTTGCCATCTTTTATACGGCAACCATTGTGGTGTCCGTTATAAAACTCCCGTTTGTAGCTCCGTTCAGGCAGTAAAATTGTTTGCGAGCTCTGCATATGTGATCTGGATTCCTAACCCTGTGTCCCCGATATGGCCCATCGTATAAACCACGGAATGTTAGATCGTTCGGTTCGAGGAGCGCACCTTTGCTAGCAGGTCTGAGACTTATAACAGCCCATAGTGATGTGTACGAAATGTTTGCGAAATGTCAGCGTTAGTGATGAGTTATCGGTTTATATTATCGATTATAATTCATTGTTGCATTGTTGTCAGTTTAATAATTATTTATACAGTAAATACCGTCCAGTATTAATGATATTTCAAGTTGTTAATACTGCAGGGTCTATATAAATGTCAGGGTCAGTTTTTAAACCAAGGTAAAAACTGAATGAGGATAATAATCTACTCGTATTGCCATGTTTAGGTAATTAGAATTCTTCTAGGTTGATAAGGCTTAGGTTTAGTTTCCTATTTGCGTGTAATTTATTATATATCTTTAAACATATATCAAGCAGGATTAATTATACATGCTTAATTAATCGTTTGGGGGCTATTGGTTTATTAATTACGATTTCTTGGGTATTTAGATACGGGAGTTGAAATTTTATAATTTATTTGAGTTCTTTGGAGTGAAAAAGTCTCGTAACGAGTGATTAGGAAAGCAACAATTAATTTTAGATGGAATAAAAAAGGTAAATTATACATATAATTATAAAAAGACTATATTTACAAGGCTCATATTAGAAGCACATCAATATGCCAACAAGAATTATCTATGCCATTAGCACACTGGCCGCAAGAATAGCCAAAACATGACCTTATTGTCAGCCTTGCTCATCAGCTGACTAGTAATCAGCCCAATCAGCTGTTCAACAATGACCTGTTCGAGGTTTTTCTCACGGAACTCAAGTTTGTCACTCACTCCACAATACCTGGTGAGCAACATTTTGCCGCTTGATTTAGGGGTTTCGAAAGAATAGGGAAGAAAGTCATACCTTTAACTATATATAATAATTAATACGCCAACACGAAATTTGTCTTATGAACTCCTCCGTCATTTCTTAACCGATTTTGATCATTGACGGCTCATTGGAAAGAGCGTGTCGCGTAGATTTGCAAACTGGCCTTACATTTTTGAAAAAGTCCCTTGGGCTCTGCCCCATTGGCTTTTAAAGTTCCCATGTTATCCTTATGAAGAACATAATTGTTTACATTTTGATCAGCTGGATAATTTAATTGCTGTTATTTTTTAATTTGTGTAAACATAACCCTCAAGACGGATCGTGTTAGCATGATTGTGTTTTAAATTTGTCGCCATTTGAATTATCGTTCTGCTAGAGTAGCGCACGATTCCGTGCGCTCGGATCCACTAGTATATAATTAATAGACCTCCCATTATTATGGCCCAGCTGTAGCTATAGTTTAGGGTGACCCAGAATTTAAAGTTGACATAGTTTGATTAATTAATTACCAACAGAGGGTGCTTCCGTCAACCCCCTTTTTCAGCTATTTATATTAAAAATTGTATTTGAAAAAAATTAAAAATTAAAATTATTAGTATTTTTTTTGATAAAGTTTTAAGAAAAAATACAACAGCAAACAGAAATTGAAGAGTCATCTTTATAACTTCAACGAATCTGTAAATATAACTTAATGCAAATACATAGTGCATGTCTTGCTCTTTGCATAAACCGGTGAAATGTTTTTAGTTGAGCACGTGACAGCTGATTATTATACTTATAAAATAAATTCCTAAATCAACCACTTGATCCCATATTAGTATTTCCTCCTATGCAATCCAAAAATACCGGTTTCATCGGTTTCATCATTTTTTGTCTATCAACACCCAAGATCTGCACCAAAACATACACAAGTAAGTCTTACACCCAAGTAAATACCCAAGCTTCACATTTTATAGTTCTCATTGGCATTGGGCTTCTTTCCATTTAATTTTAAGTGCCCAAAACAAGCCAGGTAATTTAGCTCGGCGGTGCCGCGCCGCTAGGCTACCAAGCGTTTTGCTCTTTATTTTTCTTCTATCATAAATAAAATTTCATGGGTTTGCAACCAACGAGGAAAGTGGTCGATTGGCCTACAAAAACTTCTTCAGAGACGTTCACTTCGAAAGCTGACATTTAGCGTATATTAAATGACTCTATATAAAAGCACCCTTTCACCTTATCTCCCAAGCGCATTGTTATTTTTAGCCACTTAAGATGAAGTGTTTCCTACTTATGAAACTTAATTTCCAAAAGTGGATTTGAGTCATTTGCACAGAAAAAGCTTATAATCAGAATTTCGACGATTTATATAATCATGTAATTTATGTATGTTACAAATTTTCCAATTAATATGATAAAGAAAACTTTGTTTCAACGAAAGTTCTAAAAATATTAAGAAATCAGATTAACACAAGTTTATAACTACAGGGTGATTCAAAAGTCTCTTGATATTCCAGTTCATGTTTATTTTTAAAGATAATAGTGAAACATTTTCTCAAAGAACCCCGTTTTTTTCAGCTCATTAGTTGTGGAGGGACATTTGAAAAAGTCAAACAATATTTTATGAGAAGTAAATAATGTTAGATTCAGGAATGACAATTTTTGATACGATTAAAAGCGTCCTGTAAGGCTTTTGCCGTCTCAGATGTAGTTGGTTTCCTTGATAGGTAGTTCGTCAGTAGCAATTCCCATTCTAAAATTCTTGTTACATAAATAGTTTATAGCTTGCTTGGTGGAATATTTCTTTTATATTTTCTAATAAAGCCTTTCTGAGGTGATATATCTTCCCCTACAATCGAATGGAAGCATTCATTGGCTGTACTTTTATCTATTATGAACGTTCTTCAACATAAACTGTAAAATATGTACATTAATAATTCATAAGTGATTTCCAAGAAATGTCAAGGCAATTTTGAATCACTCTGAATAACAAATTGGTATATTTGCAGCAATATATTAATTACTGTACGTACAGTATTTTTTATACTATAACGTCATGTTATAAATTATTTTCTGAAGACAACGGAACTATTTCTACTACTATGCTATTTCCAATGAACACATTTTTAGAATGACGCCATAAAGTCCGGAGATTTGCTGAGCAAGGCCTAAGTTTAATAGCTACACTTTAACGAAGTACACTGACACGTTTTACATTTTCCGCTGACATTTGATTGATAGTTATGTTTTCCAGAAGTAACACTTTGTACCCTATTCTAATCTGACCCTGTGTTAGAGGTAAAAGACCACGCCATAGGCACCCATGTGAGAATCGCCTGTGACAGTGCGCTGCGGATCTCTCGGTCAGTATGCTACAGGCTACGGGCTACTATCATCAAGTAACTGTCCACTGTCCTACTCCACTCTCCTACTCGACAATACTTACCTTCTCCTACTTCCATATCTCATCTGCTTCCTAGCGGAAGCAATCTCCTCATACTTCCTCTCCGCGTCAAACCGTGTGACAGATGTGACACGGGGAAATTGTTAAGGTGGATTGAATAAAATCCTGCACAATAGTTAACGTTCTGCGCTGTGCTCTGAAGGCCTATTTATTTTGTTGTCAGGTGATGTGTGTTCGGCTCACTTATACGAAAATGTCATTTCTATTGTAAAATTAGGTTTTTGTTGGCCTTAATTTAACATTTTGACTTATTTTATGCCAGTTTCAATTTCAAAATTGAGAATTGAAACATTTTGTACATACAGTAAGGAAACATTACATTACCAATAAGATAATTAAAATTTTTTGTTGTATATAAAAATAGCAAATTGAAATTATTATCTAAATTAAAATCAGTGTTTGTAGATAACCAACGAACTTATTAACAGGAAACATTGAGAATGGGCACACAAAATAAGTTCTTTTTAAATGTATAAACTTAATCAACGTTTCAATAACATTTTATCGTGATAATCTAAATTGATTATGTGCTGCGAAACAGTTATGTTAAAAAAATTACCAGAAGAAGTTCTGATTGCAAGCGATGGAAGTTTCATTATATAGTTTAAAAGCAGTTTTGACCTAGTCATTTTATGATATTGTTGCATGACTCTAACACTACGTTACACAGTATTTTAAAGTCTCGAAGATCTTTAACAAGTTTTCAACCCTTCTAAAAAAATAAATTTTTAGTGAAAAATACACCAATAATAGCGTATCTTTTTATTTCCAAATACCCCCAATGCAGCAGACCTATGCAAACTCAGAGATTTTTAAATCCAAAAACATATTTCATTCTATGATTGCGATATATGAAATTAATTTTTATATGTAAAAAAACTCAAAACCCCTTTTGAAAAACCTTCAAACCCCCCCTCTTCCGGAGGTCCAATCGGGCTGGTTTGCGAACACGTCCGAGTTTTTACCACTTTACATATTTTTAGCAAATTTCATTAAGATCTAACCATATTTACGGCCGCTATCGTGTCAACAGACGGGAGCCCCAAAACGTAAGTTATCATGGTCTCGGGCTTAGATCGTGCCATGATACCTACGGTGTGCTACGGGAATAGCTTATTTCTTTAAGGAAATTCGCTAAAACAATCGAATCTCGTTATTCAGTCAAAGTCGACCGAACAATCGAAGTCGCCGATCGACCAGCAGTCGGCCACATTCCTGGCGCGCCCGCCGCGGATGAGCTCAGTCGGCCACGGGTGACGTCACGGTGACGTCAGGCGCCGCTGGCCTCGCCGTCAGTGGCCGCTGGACGCTCCAGGCATAATATGTATGTTAATTAATTGGCGAGCCTGTGTCTATATCCAAGGTCTGTAGAGAAAAGAGGAGAAGAATAACACTACTCAGGTTGTGTAAATCAAAAATTGTATACACATCATGACATCTATAAACCGGAAACATTTAACCTACAGCTGGGATCGTGACGTCTTGGCCGGAAACTTCTGACCTCTTGGATACACAGGTTTATGGAAGAATTCAGGCAACCTAAGAATAATAAATTATTATTATTCTTTCCTTATCTGTCTACATACCTTCATGTCTACCCCCGTGGTCATTGCGTATTTGCTGTTTTTTTTTTAATAAAGGAGAATTTAATAATTAATTTCCTGTTAATTTTCGGTGGCAGACCTAATTAAGATTTGATTAAGATTAGGTCTGCTACATTCCAAGTTGAACTTCCAAGTATAACTTTTGGAGATAAGCCTATTTTATCACCGTCTTGTCAGATATCTTGAAAAGAAATAAAACTATGTAATGATTAATACAATTTAATAACCAAACCGATAAAAAATATGTTTTAAAAACTATTCAATAAAAAAATTAAGTATTATATTTTATGCTTAACAAAAAAGATACTTTGATTATTTTGATTCCTCACTTAAGAAATAACATTTTGTAATTTGATTCTACTGATAATTTTCCCCTTAAACTTAGATTAAATATTTTCATCATTTTAAGTTGAAATTTCAAGTTGAAAAATATATATGTAATTTCTTTTTAAGCCTTTTAATAGGAAGTATAGATTTCGCAGATATAATTGAAGCTGTAGCGGTTTTTTTTCAATTCACTTCCTACTTATGCTTATCAAGTTTCACATTTGGTACATTATATCTGATGAAAAAAAATAAATTTAGTTGAATGACAAAAACTGTTCGTCTATAGTCTATATACTAAAATCTGTATTTCACTGAAACGTGACTAAATGTAACAATTGTGTATTCATATCGTATAACACCTCGTCAGCCAGGCGGAACTCCTCGGACGATGATGCAGTGAGGCGCCCTCAGCCTCAGCCAGGCAATTAGTTCGTGAAGGTCAAGCATTATGTCAGGGGTTCCATTCAAAACTTGCCAGTTGGCATCGAGCTAATTTTGGCTCATGCTCATCAACAATCTATAGCCCCAGTCTATTATAGAGCATGAGCTGTGAACGATAAAAACCTTTGAAAGATGCTAGTTGAATTCTGAGAGAGACCTGATGTGTTTTGAAATAGTTATTTTCCTCAGAAATAAAATTTACCTTTTCCTTAGCCTAGAAAAGCATTTGTTGCATAGTTTCAATAGTTTAGCGTTCTATGACAGTTATGATCTGTCAAACAATTAATTTAAGAAGCATCTTTAAAACTATTACTGTATGTAAAATGTGCAGTATTTTTCACCAGGCATCTTTTTGATTTACACAACTCTGAAACACAACGATGACAATCCAATCATCGGATTACAAATTTATTTAGAGAAGAGTGCACGAAATAGGCCGGGCGGCAAAAAATGTAAACTTATTAACTTGTCTGCTAAACCTCAGCTGAAATGACTAAATGAAATGTTTTTGTTGAACTGTCAAAACTTTGTTTACGTTTTTCAGAACCTTTCGTGACACATCGATAAGGTCTTTAAGTGTAAACTAGAGGCTTGAAGGGGCTAATAGCCCCTAAGCATAATCCTTCTTTACTATAGTACAAAATTCCTTCTTAGAAAGTAGGTTTTTGGATCCACAAAATTATGATTATATCTAGCATTTGGTTTTAAGTAAACAAAGCCTGCCTTTTTACATCCCAATGGTTTTTAAATGACAGCTATTTTACGTCATTTCTCATTTTATAGTAAACTTTAAGCAATTTCTGTATTTTCCCCGAGCCCCTGGGATAGAGACCTTCAATTTCAGCCCCCTCCCATCATCCTGCGACCTTCCAAACGCCCATAGTTTCGGCGCAAAAATTTCCCTTACGTAATTGTATATAGATAATTTGGTATTAAATCTGCATCGTTATAACATAAACTAATCAAACGTACTTAACTTTTATAATTTTAAATTATGAAAAAACTCAAACCCTTAATTATTATAAAATCCGAAAATCTTAAATTTAAAATATTTTTTTTATAGTACATTGAACGTGCATAGTAAGCTGCATTTTGAAAAAAAATCCTACATGTCAACATCTACCATATGGCTATGAATCAAGCATTAGCACCACATGTTTGATGTAAACAAAGCAGACGTTTTTCAATCCCAATGCATTTTAAATGGAAGATATTTTTCGTTATTTCTCATTTTCTGGTATATTTGGACATAATCTGATATTTTCCCCGACCCCCTGGGACCGAGACCTTTCATTTGAGCCATCTCCCATCATCCTGCGAGCTGTCAAACTCTCACAATTTTGATTGAAAAAAATCGCTTACAGAATTAATAATATAGATTTGTGTTTACTTTAACAATAACAAATAACCCCATCAATAATAATCAATATTTTCGCCTGCACTGCACTCACTCACCCGCTCTATTTGGTGCGCGCGATTATATGCTTGCATAAATATGTCACAAGGTTTTTTTACTAGAATTTGATTTCAATTGGGAATTCAAACACAAAAGTAATTCTAAAAAAATACAAAGAATTACGCTACTATATTATAAAAAAAAATAGACAATGTTGAACGTTCCATGATTTATATTGATCCATAGTAATTAAGCTTGAAAATATAAAAACGCCCAAGCGATTTCAGTTTATTTGTTCCCACCATGAATGAAGGTAAATCAAATCCGACAGACAACGGCGGATTTCGGTACGCGCCGTTGGTCACTGTAATTAAATTGCAATCACTCAAACTCCCGCCCCCACCTCAACGACGCCCACTCTGCAATTGGAACCCGACACAAATAAAATAATTAGTGGGTTTGAACCCATTTTCTGTCAGATGTTTGCTATCGATCTTTATGAGTACTGTAATGGTGATCGAGAAACGTTAAAGTAACTTTGTTGATATTTGACACTCACGCCGGTTTCGACACAATTTACACGTGGGCTAAAACATTAAAACATATTTTTTTATACAGGGTGTTTTTTTTAACGCAACCCATTTTTAAGATTGAATAATGCACATATAAATAAAATGAGTATTGTTTTGTAACCTTTACATTTTATACAACCTTATTAAGCCTGATCACGTTTAGTTTACATCTTGTGTTCAAACAATCCGCCATTTGCATTTTATTTGTATAAAGTTGTGCTCTCTCCATCAAATTCAGACACGTCGCAAGGTACCTTTTTCAATTTCTTTCATTAAATTTGTTATGTTGGTTTTGAGGTGCTGAATATCCTGTGAATTGTTTTAACAGGGCCTTACTTTTAATGTATCCCCAAAGAAAATAATATTGTGGCGTCAAATCCGAGGAGCTTGGGGGGGTAATAATTCTAAACTGATAAAATAAAGTTTTGGGATGCGTTAAAAATACTCTGTAGTTTTATCTATATTGAGTTAATAGTTTTTGTGATGGTAAATAGACCCGAATTCATTGAAACTCAAATTATGTTTATGAAATCAATATTAGATAATTTATTTCCTATATTGCGATTTAACACATAGACCGTATAAAATATATATTCATGTATTTCTGTTATTATTTGCTATACTTAATTTAATGTAAATAAAACTACTTGTTTATCTCATGCGTTGACATAGTTGCTTACTCGACAAACTCTAAAATGTTTTGTTTGAGAATAGTTAGTTAACTTGCTCAGTATAGCGTCCATTTGCCTTATACATACAGTAATTAATTTCGCCATGTTTGTCTTTTATATTAGATTAAACTCTTGATTGGTAGATAAATTTTGTTGAGATTTTTTTTTTCATTGATTTCGATAACTTAAAACAAATTGAATTCTAAATCTCTAGTCTGCCTTAAAACGTCGAATTTTTTATATACAAATATTTGAATATATTACACCAAGAAGTAGTCATTATAGGCTAAACAAATCCCGTTTAGGCAACCTGTCCGTTCAGCTTCTGGATTCCCAAACAAGAATTACCGGACAGCAATTCTTGCCCTCATTTCCTAAGATTGGAGAATCCGAGGAGATTTCCCAATGCGCACTATAATGCTTGGCAATAGCGGCTTTGAATAGGATCCTTTTACAAAGCGAAACTGTAGGGAATAATCCATTTAACTTGTTAAAAAACTTTCTTTTGAAAATTCAAACATCTAAGAACATAAATAAATAGATAGATACGGGGATGGCTATAGATACTTAAATACATAGATCCTAATGGATGGGATTAAAAATTAGAGCTAATTATCCTCCAAAATTTGAGCAAGAAGCAGCAAAATTTAAAATTTGTGTGCACGAATTTGTATATTAGCATGGCCAAAAACAACTCAGGGGTTAGGACTACTAGATAACACACCCAATATTAAATACGATTGCAGCCGAACATGTTCAAATTAATTAATAAATTACTTTGTCTGACAGATTAATAGACCAATTATATTAAATAAATTGTTCTTCTAATTATAAGGTTAATAGTTTATCTATTAGATTTAATGTGAAGCAACAAAATAATACCAGCAACAGATAACTTATTGTTCATAATTTTGGCAAAATTAAGGAACGAACACAAGATCTTTAAAACGTTAATTTCAAACCGACCCTTTGGTAAACAGAAATGTCACTTGGTAAGAACATACTGTTTTACTGCAACATTATCACAACTGTCACTTTTATTATTGTTATTTTGTTTTCATTAAAGAAGTAAAATATTAGCTTTAAAATTAATAGCCAGGGTTATGAACATTATAGAAGGATTCTAAGCAAAAGTGCCATATTTTTATTTAATTTTATCTCAAGAGGATCCAAGGATTGAAATGTGTTTTAAAATCATTACCCATCATATAATAATAATAATAATAATAATTTTTTTTTTTTTTTTTTTTTTTTTTTTGGGTAGGAGGTGGAATGCGTTTACGCACACTGAGGGGCTCGTTGTCCCCTCAGTAGTGTCGGACTCCCACGAGCTCGATGTCCCGTGAACTACCGACTAAACCACCTCCCTCGGCACCGAGGACACTAGCCTGGAACTGTTTCACACATTACTTCAGGCTAGGCCTTTGATATTACGCCGCTAGGGCAACCTCCGTGGGGAAATGCTGAGGATTAAGGCCGATCGAGGTCGACCTTTTTCGCCCGAAGAATGGCCTGGACGTAGTGCTTGACACAGTTCCAGTTGCCCTCTCCCTGGAGCATAGCTCCAACGATGTTGTTTGGGCTGACGATCACGCCGATCTCAGATGAAAGCGAGGCTCGGCGGACGTGCCAACGGTCGCACTGAAAGAAGGTGTGCTCGGACGTATCTGGGATGCCGGGGCAATACAGACAGTCCGGGCTGGCGACTTTGCCCATCCGGTGCAGATAGGCTCGGAAGTACCCGTGTCCAGAAAGAAACTGGGTCACGTAGTAATCGACCTCGCCGTGCTGCCGCTCCACCCATGGCCGGACGGAAGGTATGAGCTGGAAGGTCCAACGTCCCCTCGGCTCGGCTTCCCAGTCGCGCTGCCAGGAGTCGAAGCTGCGATCGCGCTCTTCCCTGGCAGCTGTTTCCCGGCCCACTTCAGGCCTCCTCCGGTAAATCGCCTGCCTCTCCCTCGCGAGAAAGAGGACGGGGATGACTCCGGCGATCACCATCACAGCAGGCTCGGAGACTGTGCGGTAGGCCGAAGCGACCCGCAGAGCTCCTCGGCGCTGGACTCGGGCAAGCCGGTCTCGGTAGACTCGCTTCTCGAGTGCGTGAGCCCATACCTCCGCCCCGTACAGCAAGACTGACTGGACGGCAGTCATGAGCAGACGGCGCTTGCAGGAACGAGGACCGCCGATATTGGGCATAAGCCTACCAAGGGCAGCGACACCCTTAGCGGCTTTGTCGGCGGCGCGCTGGATCTGCTCGCCGAAAGACAGTCTGCTGTCGACCATGACTCCCAGGTACTTTGCAGCAGGCTTAGTCTCGAGTGTGACGTCACCTATCTGCACCGGGAACACGGCGTTTATCCTCTTTTTGGTGAGGACGACGATCTCCGTCTTACTGATAGCCAGGGACAGGCCGTGATCTCGCATCCACCCGTTGACCTTGGCCATTACAACGCTGAGCCTCAGTTTTGCCTGCTCGACGTTCCTCGCAGCGATCAAGGCAGCGACGTCGTCAGCATAGCCAACGAGGCGGGTCTCATCGGGCATGTCTAGCCTCAGCAAGCTGTCGTAGGACACGTTCCAGAGATCTGGTCCGAGAATGGACCCCTGCGCAGCCCCGGAAGTGATGGGAATGCGCCGCTGACCTTCGGTCGTGTCGTACAACAGAACGCGGTCTGACAAATACGCTTCTATCATACGCAGGAGGTAGGAGGGAACTTGGAACGTATGCTCAAGCGCCCACAGCATATCGCTCCACCTGGCGGAGTTAAAAGCGTTCTTCACGTCGAGCGTGACGAGAAGGACCACGCGGCGCGACCAATGGTTGTGGTCCTCCGCCCTCCGCACTGCCTCAACTACCTCCTGAATAGCGTCGATGGTAGAGCGACCGGATCTGAAGCCGTACTGCTGCGGGGACAAGTCCCCCGCAGAGACGATGGCCTCGGTCATCCTGACGCGCAGGAGCTTCTCAAGAACTTTCCCGGCCGTGTCGAGCATACACAGGGGTCGGAAAGAGGAAGGGGTCCCCGGTGTGCTCTTCGCCTTCGGGATAAGAACAAGGCGGGCAACCTTCCACGAAGAAAAGAAAACGCCTTCCGCCAGACACGCGTTGAACATATCGAGCAGAAGCCTTGGATTCACCTCCGCAGCGAGCTTGAGCACCTCCGCCGGAATGCCATCGGGACCGGGCGCTCTTCTGGGTCGTAGGGATCGGACGGCAGCGGTGAGTTCCTCTTCCCGGAAAACTGGGAAGGCGCCTACCTCTCCGAATTCCCTGACTGGCCGAACTGGGTGGCTGGGAAACAGTGTATCGACGACGGCGGCCATGGCTTGTGGTTCCATGACCGCAGGTGGTGAGCGAGCCCCTAGCTTCTGGGTTACAAGTTTGTAGCCCATCCCCCAGGGGTCGTTGTCGATATCCTGACACAGCTGCTTCCAGCACCTAACTTTACTCCGGTTGATGGCACCGCGGAGCTCTCGGCGGGCCGCTCTGTGCTCAGCCGATCTGGCATTTGCATCAGGGCGGTTCCTGGCTCGCTGCGCAGCTCGTCGGAGACCAAGGCATCTCCTCCGGAGTTCCGCGATTTCAGGCGTCCACCAGTAAACCGGCTTCTTCCTGTGGCGGCGGGAAACTCCGGGCATCGACTGCTCACACGCGGTCGCGATGAGACGCATCGTCGATGCTGCCAGATCTTCGGCACCTGTGAAATTCACAATGCTCTGGTCTTTAATTACTTCTTTAAAAGTGTCTTTGCTCAGACGACTGGTGTTCCAGCGTCGAGCCAGAGGAGCAGGTTCAGCGCGCAAGCGCGCACCCTCGGGAAGGACCTTGAAGAGGATCCCCTGGTGGTCGCTAGAGGAATACTCCTCGCAGACACGCCAGTCGGAGATCCGCTGGACAATCCCTTCAGAGGCAAGGGATATGTCAGGGATCGTCTCTCTGCACCCCGGACGGCGAAAGGTGGAAATGCCGCCCGTGTTAAGGATACAGAGGCCCGACCTGGCAGCCGACTCGAGGATGTAACGACCTCGAGTGTCGGTCCGCGGGGAACCCCATTCCACGGCTTTGGCGTTAAAATCGCCACCGACTATGACCCCGCCAGAGGTGTTCATGATCTCATCCTCGATGGAATCGACCATGTGGCGGTAGTCTGCGATCGGTTGGTTAGGCGTGAGGTAACAGGAGAAGACAGTGAAACCCCTGCTCCTCACCCAAACGAAGCCGTTGCCCGATCCGGAATCGAGAACAGGCACCTTCCCGAGGTCCAAGATCCAAATCGCCGCAGTGCCGGAGGGATCCGAGAACCACTGCGCGGAGCGTCGGTTCTGGTACTGCTCACTGAGAAGCAGTAGGTCAGCACCCCGCTCCGTGGCGAATTGGAACAGCAAGTCGTTTGCCGTTCTGCTCCTCTGCATATTAAGTTGCAGAACAGTGATCATTTCTTTTGTGTTTGGCGAAGCTCCTGGACGGCCCGTCGGTACTGCCCGCAGCGACCTGACCCAGCGGAATGCTTGACCTGGTCGCCCTTCAAGCCGGCTTCTGTACACAGGACACAGGACAGCGTTGCATTGCACGCGCTGGCCTTGTGGTCCTGGCCGCCGCACTTGAAGCAGAGCTTGCTTCTATCGGGTCCGGGGCAACGATTAGCGACGTGACCGAACCCCAGACATTTAAAACATCTGGAGGCCACGAGCTTCTCGCGTACCCGACAGCTCACGTACCAGATCTTCAGGTGGCCCTTCTCCAGGAGCTTCGCAGCCGCTCTGGCTCCCAGCGTCAGGATCGCCACCTTCTGGCCTCGAGCATTCGCCTTCGAGACGAAAGTCTTCACCTCGACGTTGCCGATGGCGGATTTAACGGCTGCAGTCACCTCCGCCTCGGTCGTCAACTCGTCGAGGTCCCTCACCTCCAGCGTCGACTTGGGCTCCAGAACGCTGACAGTCGCGTTCGCCCCCAAGATGGTCTTCAGGTCTTCGCTGAAGGCGGACTTGCTTTCAGAGGCGTCCCCGAGCTCGACCAGAAGATCGCCGGCTCGGGTCTTCCTCATAGATTTGATAACGGCGCCCTTCTCATCGGGCTTCGCTTTGCTGCGAATCTCGCCCAGCACGTCGGCGTAGGATTTCCCCTCCGACGGCTTGATGAGAAGAGCGTCTGGCCGCGTCTTGCGTGACCTCTTCCTTGGCGTTTTCTTGTTGTCCTGGGGGCCGGGCTGGCTTCCAGGCTGCTGGGGTGGAACTTTCTTCTTCTTCCCCTTCCTCTTAACCACGTCGGTCCATTTCTCCGAGTCCTTGTCCTCCAATGAACCGTCGCTCCTCTTCTTTTTCTCTACCTCCGGCTGGGCGGGGCTGCTGGCTGCCCGCTTTGAAACGGCAGGCTGGGCCTTGACCCGCAAGGATGGCGTCGTCTGGGTCGATGCGGTCACCGACTCGCACGACTGCCACGACTTCCTCAGCTGAAGGATGTGGGTAAGGCTAGTCTCCAATTGGACTATGCCTTCCTGCACATCCCTGCTGATGTTCTTCTGCCTACCAGTCGCGGCCTTCATGACAGCAAGGGTGGCGAAGCACTTTTGGAGGTGCTCCTCCTCCTGCTGCCTGGCCAGTGCAATCACCGCCTGGAAGGGGGACGGGTCGGTGTGCATCAACTCAGCGTCGCCGTTGGGTGCTTGCTCGGTGAGGACCGGTGTTCTTGTCACCGGGGCAGTTGGTGTCGCTCGGCCTTGTGGCGACCTCGCGACACGAGGCTTCCGGCCAAAGGGGTTTTCTACCTCGACGTCCCCACTTTGAGAGGGTAGCCGAGGAAATTGCTCCCTCTGGTTCGTTTTTGGGGTTAGGGTACCCCGGGGTGATTCTTGCACCTTTTGGAACGTTTTTTCTTCAGAACTTGCCATGGTGTCTGGATAAGCCCCCAAGACTGGGCGTTTGTGACCCCCCAAAACAGTGCCCCAATGTGATTGTCAAAACCGACCCGTCGCCAGAGCAACTATATCCGTGTTCGACCGCCTCCAAAACACCGGCGGTCCCAGACGAGCAGTGGCCTCGGCAGAGCCCCCCCGTGACCGCAGCAGGGAATAATAATAATAATAATAATAATAATAATAATAATAATGATGATAATAATAATAATAATAATAATAATAATGATAATAATAATAATAATAATAATAATAATAATAATAATACGATGAAACACAGTCGTATTTACTAATATTTGTTCTAAAACTGCCCTAAGAATGTCTTCCGAAAAATCACATGAGAATCTCCAATACTAACTATAAGTTATAACAAAGAATAATAATCGTCACGTGTAGGCCTATATTCTTTTCAAATAATAGAGTTATAGTATTGAAATAAACTTTAGATACGCTTAACCTGTCGTTTTTAATACCAAACTTCCAATGTACCAACTCAATTTATATCAAGGAGCGTTTGCGATTAAGACTAAAAGCAGACCGTTGTCGTCCCGAGTTTATTGCATTGCGTTCAGTCACTGGGCATTCCCGTAGTAGGTTCAACACAACACAACAATGGGTTGCATCAATGTCTTTCCAAACAATCAAAACACAAATGTCAAGGTCACATTGGTTAATCTTCGTTGTGAAATTTATATTAATTACAGTTTATATGTTCAAGGGTAATTGAGTTTTAATCCGTTTCAGAGTGTAATGTTCATAAAATAGTTTAATATCTCACAGGCGAATGAGTTACCTTCTTTCGACATTCCAAAAAGACAAACTTATCACCATAAATTTAATTTCGTAAGGCGATTCTTTGCGTCAAAATTGTGGGCGTCTGGCAGGTCGTAGAAAGATGGGAGAGGGCTCAAATTAAAGGACTCTATTCCGTGATGGCGGGAAAAAACTGAAATTGCTTGAAATTAATCAGGAAACGAGAAATAACGTTAAATGTCTGCCATTTAAATAGCATTGGATCTAAAAACGTCTGTTTTTTTACATAGAACATGTGATACACTGATACTTGATTAAAAACCATGTGCTAGAAATGAACATCTGGTAGATCCGAAGCCAGTTTGCTATGAAGGTATTTTGAACTGAAATAAATGAGGATCATTACAATTTACCTTTAGTAGGGGCTTTTAGCCCCTTCAAGCCACTGGTGTTTTTTTAATTACAGAGTCTGTGCAAAAATCTGTAATCATCATCGTAAAACTGTTTAATATTCCCTACAGTTTTCTAAACAGTGCATTTCTAAGTATGAATGTTCAAGTATGAGATTGTGGGGCTTGATTTAATTAATTATAGTACTTCAATTAAATTAAATTGTCCAGCCTAAATTGCAACAATTTTTATACAGTTTATCAAGTAACCCAGCTGTATAAATAATAACAGTTATTTGAAATTTAGAATTTTCAACGAAAGCTCACGGTCATAAAACAACACCCAGAAAAGATTAAATTATTCTAAAATCATAACTCGTGATCATCTTAATACCCTTGCTTTGTACTATTGAAAGACATGGTTTTGGTGAGGTGCAATGTGTAATTTTGTTTTGTTATTAGGTGCTCCCCGAAAACGTGAGTCATCCCAGGACATAGTTCGTGTTACATGTTATGTTTTGCGTATCTCTATGAGTAATTAATTGCGACTACAATTACAACTAATTGCCGGGATTACAGTAGATAAGAGTATACCTAACAACAAAAACTAAATAGATCTGTGCTTTGTTTACTGGGTTACTGTACATAAAGCGCTTTGACTGCTGCTCAGGTCATAAAACAAGAGCCGAGGACGGAATGTAACGGAGGCGAACGCGGCAACTAGACCGTCAAACGCGATCATTCTATCAATCAGTGATCTCTTCAATCATCCGTCGGTAGAAAACTGGAGACCGGCTGCGGCTGCGGCCTGGATAGCTCGGTAAACACTAGATCCATCTGTCGGTTCGTTTCTCTTAGCCTACAGCAAAATTCTTCAAACTATATTAATTCTTGATGCGGTACAGAATTATTTTAATTGTGCTTATCGAACAAGTCGATGGTTTCTAGTTAAAGGTAGAATTACACAGCTCTCAGAAATTATATGGTACTAGTAGACACTCGCTGTGCAGCAGCTGTTAAGTAAATAAATAATTGTAAATAAAAAATGTATCGGATAATTAGCCCTTTTCTTTATTTGTGCCCTTAGGGGAAATTTTTACAAAAAAAACTAAATTTGAAGTTTCTCACAGAGAGATCTTTTATTCCAGAATGGTAGGTCTAATGGTTTCCGAACTTAAGGCTCTCTCAAAAGTTCCGGGTAATTTGGGCTTTACATTAAGATGAAAATATATTACTAGGCTGAACTGAATCTTTAGTGCGTTCCTGATTCAGACCTACATAGCGGTTTGATGCAGTTACTTTCTGCAAGGAATTTAATTTACGTTATTGTTAGGGATATTATCTGCAATTCCCACAAGATTTCATTTTGCAATTGCCCATGTAAAAGCAGGCCATCGCTAAATACCAGCTAAATTGGTCGATTAATGCCCAATGTACAGTAGATGTTCTCATTGTATTCTAATGTTTCTATAGATTAATAATGAAAATGATGGGTGGGAAATACTTTGATCTAGTTCCGGGCAAAGAATGTGCACCGTCTCTTAAATATACGGTACCGCAATAATACGAAGAAATCTTCCTCTGAAAGTCGAATATTTACTCTCACTCCCTTTTTTTACTCCACTCCTAACCAATTTTTATCCATATAAGTACTTCGGAGGCTAGAAAATTTATTATTTTTGTATTATTGTTTTAACTGACTGTATTTATATAATCTCGTGGCTAATGATTTTTGCTGTGCAGCACAATATCAAGAAAATTGACATTTTACTGTATTGAAAATCAACCTTGAACATACGTCCTGATCTGTAATTAAGTAACATAGACCTATTATTTCTCCGAAACAATGCACGCTTATAGGAATTTACGTATATAATAGGAATTTGTGAATCTGTTTCAAAATTGGTTTTTAATTTTGTATACAACTAATTAAGTAAATAAACAAAAAGTACCTTAGATACCTTAACAAGAAGTTACTGCTCCGGTTCCTCGTAAGATGCAAATACAAACCGCCTCACTTTCACAATTCCAAATAAGAAACCAAGACATGAAAACCCATCTTCACCATCACCTAAAGCACAAGAATTCATCTTCAATATCCACTGGACAAAAACATTGCCTCGAAACTTCTGATAGACCTTCCCTAAACCATATATTGTACATTATGTTTATATACTTTCTAAACGCTACAGAAGCAATAACTTTGTTAAACAACCAAACGCGGCGCGCCAGTAGGCAGCGGCAGATGTTCCGTTCCACATTCTACAGTCCCGGCCGCTGGATGACGGACGGCTCCTGGATGTCGATGACACCGCCGGAACCCGTCCTGCCGGCGGTGGCGGCGCTACAACCTGCTACAGGGGCATCCTTGCTCATCCTCCCGGAAAAGATTAATTGAACTCAATTCTCGTCTTTGACTATCCTTCGCATGGCCACCACATTCGATTGCGGGCCCTGTAACCAGGATCAGCCTCGGATCCCCCTATGTTCGTGTGCTATGCTTCGTTTCAAAAATTACTTGGTAGTTTTTAACCCTTTACAAATTTGATTTGGGCTGATAGTTGATAATAATGAGTAATTAAGGCTATTTGTGCAATCTAAAAAACAAAAACATTATTGGGAAAAGTATTGCAATCACAAATTTAAATAAATTATTCACTCGCTTGTGTTTTGCAGAAAGTACATTTCCATTTTGTGATCGATTTCCCTTATGTTATGTAAAAATATTGTATGATACAATTGGTAGGCTTAGCATAATAGCCATAGCCGGAGACATAATGCGCGAACTATATACTAATTTGCAAACAACACTAACTGGCTTGTATGCACCTAATTGAAAAACAGTAACAAACCACAAATCTAAAATTAATATTATTTGACTAAACTTTATAAAAATTATATTTTTTAATTTTTGAGCATGATTTGCTGTAAAATATTCTGCAATAACAAAGAAAGAAATTAAAATAGAGCTATGCCCGGGCCCCAGGGGCTTGGGCCCAGTGACCAGAGTTGCACCAGCCCCACCCTTGTGGGGGCCATGATCCTTCGTCACTTTGATTTTCGTTTCCTTGATGTATTCCGTGAAGTTATCAGCTGAGCCACTGATGAAGAACCATACATATGAGGAGCCTAATGCGTTTTTTCGTGCTCGTTTTTTTCCAGCGGAGACAAGTTTGGTGTGCTATTTTGCCTCCCAAATTACACTGTCGTCAAAGTTTATATTAAATATATCTGTTCTTTGGGACCTAAAGATTTGTTTTGGTGAACAAAGCAATATGGGAGATAAAACAATCTATATAATAAACTTGCCGCCGCCCGAAAAACCGGGTACGAAAAAGTGCATTGGGCTGCCAATCTGTATTACTTTATCATCTATGGCTGTTGCTGAGCCAACTACGGCAAAAATTAGATTTTAATAGCTAAAGAACTATAAAGTAGAGAGTACGCTCGTTCCGACTGGGTGTGTATTTGTCGATTACTTTGGTGGTTTTTCGCTATCTTCTTCCTCCATTTCCTCACCGGAAGTTTGCATTTGAAGCGTTAAATGAAAAACAAACGTAAATTATTTAATGAACTTTTCAGTCCAAACATTAGTAAGCAATATCTATAAATGTGTATAACTGCAACGTAAACTGTATTAAACAAATATAAAAAAACATAAACCTTGTACAACACATTTTTGCGAACAAGTTCTTAGAGTGAGTATTGTCATCTTGACAACCGTACAAACAGAGATACTTCAAGCTTTATGGAAAATTGAAACAAAGAATCCTCTATGTACGTAATGACAGCATCATAAAATCGCCGTTATTTTAGCAATAAACATGATTGATTGCCTGTCATGCCGTACTACACAGTTAGTTGACAGTTAACACGTGACTTGTACACATATTTATAATATTAGAACTAACGCATTACCATAAATTACATTAGATACGTTAGTTGAAATGGCGACCTACCGACCTACCCAGGTAGGTATTTTAAGCCAAGTATGAATGACAGATGAGTGCTATGACACTATGACCACTTGAGAGAACTAATCCTACTAATGTTATAGGTGTGAAAGTTTGTGAGTTTGTCGTGTTATGTAAGTCAACTGTAATAACGTTTGTTTGTCATAACATGTACAGTATAAGTCTACAGCAACAACGTTTCTATTCAGGCAGACGAATGTAAACAAATAAACCCAATTACCAATTGATAAATCATTAATTGCATCAAATTGACAGATACAAAAAAAAACAGCCCAGGAGCAATATCAGTTGTTTCAAATCATTATCTTACTATCTTTCTGAATGAGGGCGAAGCCAGAGGTAACATCTATAGTATTTCATACATTAAAAGGTTACAATAAAAATGTCAATTTTCCGGTAGCTGATTTCCGCGGCAGCCGGCAGGTGACCGGGAGTGATTCGTCAGATTCCTGGATCGTTGACCCAGTTTGATCTGCCGTCGGTCGACCGTGAAAGCCGCGACCGCACGACTGCGAGCGGTCCAGGGGGGCCGGGGACGGACGGTGACAGGCGGTGACGGAGGTGACGGCACGTCCAGGTGACGGCACGGAGGCCGCGGAATAAGGTTATTGGTACACGCTGTAGATGAGAGACGTCTATTCCGAGGCTTGGAGCCTCTGCATGGAATCATTAATAGGAGGCCCTGGTCGTTCCGGGGTCTTCTAGTCGAATTACAAGGATAGATCAACGAATTATTGCAAGAAACGCTTTAATAATACTCTTTTTTGGGTTGAAATCTTTAAACGTAAAAGTTGTTTATTCGAAACTGACAAAGATGTAATAAAATTACATTTTACTTTAATTAATGTTTATTAATTTAAGCTGAATGCTAACTTTTCATCCCAATTTACACGTAATGTAGCACTTCAGCAATATCAATCGGACAACTTAAAATGTTTGTACAAAAAAGTAAGAGATCAATGATCAAGATCAATGAAACAGCACGAATGCGACACCTTTTAGCGAATTTCCCCTATAGGGAAGAAGCTATTACCGTAAGTCTCATGGTAAGATTAAGTCCGAGACCATGATAACTTTTCGTTTTAGGGCCACCAGAAGCAAAAAACACCATTCGTTCGAATTTTTATCTATCTATCTACCTATCTATCTATCTATCTATATATATATATATATATATATATATATATATATATATATATATATATATATATATGTGTGTGTGTGTGTGTGTGTCTGTCAGCACGATAGCGGCCGTAAATATGATCCGATCTTAATGAAATTTGGAACAGACATGTAAAGTGGTAATCGAATGGACGAGTTCGTGAACCAGCCCGATCGGACCACCGGAAGGGGGGTAAGGGGGGATAAACACCCCCAAAAATGGGTTTTTTGGGTTTTTTACATATAAAAATAAAATTTATCGAATCTTTGTTGGCATTGAATTCAGCTCAAAAAAACAAACAATTTAGTGTTTTGAATCATTGCTCTATGTCCATTGGTTACCGATATATTGAAAGTGGTAAACACAGTACGTTGTCCCAATGTTAACCTTATGGGGAATAAGTAAAATTCTATATCTCGCTTATTTCTCAACATATCTGGATAAAACTTGGTTTGTGGCTTCATCTAGATGAGATCTAATGTATTTTAGTCTAAAATCCCCGAAATTTCAATTTTTAGTGGCAGCAAACCTGCATAATCATTCCCCATGTTATCCTTATGGGACATAAAAAATTCTATATCTTACTTATTTTTTAACATTTCTTGACAAAACTTGGTATATGGCTTCTTCTAGTTAAGATCTACTAAATAATGAATTAAAACCAACCAGTTTTAACATACCTGTTGCAGCAAACCTGCATAATCATTCCTCATGTTATTCTAATGGAGATTACAAAACATGTAAAATCTCGCTAAGTTGGATTGAAATACCATTTGTTGTGTTGCATCTGAAATTCGCTGAGTATGCAGGTCTGCTGCAACGGGGGTATTTATATATCTATCTATCTATCTCTCTCTCTCTCTCTCTCTCTCTCTCTATATATATATATATATATATATATATATATGTGTGTGTGTGTGTGTGTGTCTGTCAGCACGATAGCGGCCTTAAATATGGTCCGATCTTAATGAAATTTGGAACAGACATGTAAAGTGGTAATCGAATGGACGAGTTCGTGAACCAGCCCGATCGGACCACCGGAAGGGGGGGTAAAAGGGGATAAACACCCCCAAAAATGGGTTTTTTGAGTTTTTTACATATAAAAATAAAATTTATCGAATCTTTGTTGGCACCATTGAATTCAGCTAAAAAAAACAAACAATTTAGTGTCTTGAATCATTGCTCTATGTCCATTGGTTACCGAGATATTGAAAGTGGTAAACACAGTACGTTGTCCCAATGTTAACCTTATGGGGAATAAGTAAAATTCTATATCTCGCTTATTTCTCAACATATCTGGATAAAACTTGGTTTGTGGCTTCATCTAGATGAGATCTAATGTATTTTAGTCTAAAATCCCCGAAATTTCAATTTTTGTGGCAGCAAACCTGCATAATCATTCCCCATGTTATCCTTATGGGAAATAAAAAAATTCTATATCTTACTTATTTTTTAACATTTTTTTACAAAACTTGGTATATGGCTTCTTCTAGTTAAGATCTACTAAATAATGAATTAAAACCAACCAGTTTTAACATACCTGTTGCAGCAAACCTGCATAATCATTCCCCATGTTATTCTAATGGAGATTACAAAACATGTAAAATCTCGCTAAGTTGGATTGAAATACCGTTTGTTGTGTTGCATCTGAAATTCGCTGAGTATGCAGGTCTGCTGCAACGGGGGTATTAACTCTTACAGCACTGCAATAGCTAATTTCTGAGTGTATGGCTGAATGGAGTATTTTTCTGCAATTCAATTTTAAAATTCTGTTTCTTGAAAGGTATAGCTTTAAAGACAACTTCTTCTAAGGTAGTTAATTCGCCAAATTCCCGGTTCAGGAGGCACAATTGACAAGATTTATATCATGTTTTTAGGGCTGACACCGTTCTTTAGCCGACCCAAATTACATAGGCGGCACAGCCTAGAGACATGGGACGGCGAGGGTGGGCCTCCGCTCGGTTTTCCTCGTGGTCACATCCGCTTTCCCCAGTCACGTTTCGGGCTGCGACGTCGTGAAAACCCCCAGAGAAATGCGATATAAATTCACTTTCGTTTTTGAAAGCCCTTTGTTCATTTATGCGCACTAACGACCCTCATTATACTGTAGTTAGATGTACGTGATGATTTGGAAAATAAATTATGTTTTATCTATAAGACAGAAGGGGACCGTCAATGCTGTATAGTGTTGTAAGTATATATATTTATTGATTTTCATAATTCGGAGTTTTAAGTCAAGGAAGAGAATGATAATATTTTTTCGAGCTTTAACCAATTTTAATGTATGTTTTGCTTCAAACATTAATTTTCAGTTTTCAATGTTGGATGAAAAATAAAAAAATAATTAATGGATCAGATCTGATATATCGTAGCTTTTTAACGAAATATTTATATCTGCCTTTGTGAGGATTGCGTGTGCAGTGGAATCCATTCTGCGATCAGATTATCAAGCAATTAATTATCAGAGCAAACAATAGCGCCTTTCACATACGGGCCATGTGAAACGGAAAACGCGGTAATAAAACCAAGGCGACTACTCTCATCTTCAATAAACGTTTGTCTGAAACCGATAAGTGAACGATTAATGTGGATTCTCGCTGTAGATACTCTTTTTCAAAACGAAATTTTGTCATAATCATAATATTGAGCATAAAAAATAGTTAACAGTAATCTTCAAATACTGAGAACAATTTGGTTAAACTTACTATTAAATTTTAATAATTTTATTGTTTTTCACGTTTCATCAATACTGTTTTAAAGTTTCAAAAGACAAAAAATTGTTTATTGATATTTTTCATAGTTTACAAAAATCCTAGTTCAAATTAAAATTTTTAAAGTTTATTCTGAAATTTAGAAACCTTACAAATTTACGTATTAGCAGATAGAACTCCAACCTTATCCCCTCGAACTCGCTGGCAATATTCACACAAAATTCACCCGAAACTTCTACATCTACTCTTAAATACTAGAATTATCGAACTACATTAAAAGAAATGGTCCTTATTGCCAAACATGTTATCAAGTGAAATCTGGAGCGAGCGTGCGGTAGGGAGGGGGGGGCGGGGGTCAGGCCAGTTCACAGTCGGCCACTCTCGCCTCGCCGCGTTATATCACATTGTTGGGCGCGCCCGCCCGCGGCAGCGCTGTGAACTGGTCTTGGTCTTCCGTCTGCCCGTGTTACCTACCAGGGTTGAAGGCATTTATGGTACGGTCATAATTGGACAACGCCCTTTTTGATAGTATTAATTCTGCAATTTTTTGCATGCTCTGACTAGATTTAAATGCTCTTAGATATTTAATTGGACATGCGCTGCTCAGCGGTTTTAAAATTTTGGTTAGTCTGCTGGTAAATATTAAAATCTGCTGATCCTTGAAATTTCTGCTCCAATGTTGTATTATGGAAAAATACAAAATTTTGGGCATCTAGGGCTCTTTATCTTTTTAATATAACCTTCAAAAATTTTATTTCCTGCAAAAAATCACGCTGAGCTCTTTCCAATTACACCTAAATAATTTAAATCGGTTCATAACTGAAGGATTCCTGATCACAAAACCCCATTAGCATATTAAATAATAAGTATGATAGCTTGTGGCACGAGTCGGAAATGTGGTTATTTTAGTCAGTTCATAAAGGTGATTTAAGGTGGTTTTAGGTGATTTTTTTATAGCCTTGTATGAATTTTGTTTTATTTTACGTAAAGCGAACAAATCGCTTTGATTAAAAGACCATGCTGGCCGGCTAGTGATTAAAATACTACATAAACATATACATCTACATCATAAAAAAATTGTAAAACGTATTGGATATATGATTTATCACAGATTCTCTGTTCTGTCGACAGATTGAAGGCCAGAATGGCTTAACATCTGCCAAATGATATCGCTCGTCCCGTTATGTCATCCCACACGAAGACAATAGGTCATACAGTGATTATCTACCCACCCGTTCTCCGCATTGCTTGTCTTCCTAGAAGACAATTTTATCTGTCTACTAAAAAATGTTGATGAAAGTAATTTGCTGTGCAATAACCCAAGAAAAACAAGCTATTAATTGAGATTATATAACAGCGAAGTTATTGATTATGGCTGTAATAAAAGTGATCGGCCTCATAACTCTCCTTGTTTTGGTTATATATAATCATGCTACATCTTTATATTACTTTGTTATAAGTTATATCAAGTCTAGGGAATATTTGACTAAAAGTAAATAAACGTTTAAACCTGTGTATTAGATACATCCGTAGTAAAAATAACGTTTAAAATATAAGCTTCAAACTTTTGTGAAATTGTTTGCTTCCATTTCAAGCGAAGTGTGATGCAATAATACAGCCGGTAGAAATTTAATGACGAAACTTTTCTACCCTTTTTCAATAATGAAAGTGTTTTGCCTAGAATCGTTATGAAATAGGAATCAACGCACCACAAATAAATGAGGAATATTATTAACGATGTATTTCAGTGCACGGCCTTGTTGATTATTTAGAACGTTTTTCCTGTACATGTTAAAGTTTATGTTAGAAAATATTTCTATACGATATTTATGAAGGGAGTGGTTTTCTATTTCAATCTTTTATATGAAGTACCCACATATAACCTATTTTTGTTCAATCCCACATCGTAAAACCAAAGCCTCGCCCATTACTCTAATTGCCCTAAGGTGAGTTTTTCTATAAACATGTCATGCCGGATTATCCTGACTTCAACGAAAAGTATTTGTACTGTGATACTAAATAACTAATTTACCTCATGTTATCAAATGGTCATACTATTTTTAAACTTTATTATTTAATACTAGTTTATTTAAGAATTATCTGAAAATGTATTAAACATGTTTGTTCTAAAAATATAACTCTCCTGTTGCTTCATCAACGAAGTTTGAATAACAGGTAGTTTTTTTCAATAAAACATTCCTTGGACTCTTTGGGTGATGTGCAAAAATATTCACTATTTTTAATACCTTATCGCAGTTAGTTTTTATCTCCACTCTACGAGTATTTATGTACGAGTAACTGTTAGATATTAAATAACTACAATAAATAAATCCTATGTATCAGGTAGTCTTCGTTTTGCACCTGTGAAATCATTGTTGACTTCAAGCTCAAAAGCTTAAGTAGCTTTTGGAATCAACATAAATAAAAATTCAATTTTATTATAAAATAAAATAAGTAAAAAAATTAGTATAAAATTAGTTTTACGAAATTAGAAATTAGAGTTAACCAAGTTCCAAACAGTAATCAACGACGAATTTAATTTTATTACCACATCTGAAATAATAAGCAATGGACCCAAACTCTCCCCAATCGCGGAACTCCGGAGGAGATGCCTTGGTCTCCGACGAGCTGCACAGCGAGCCAGGAACCGCCCTGATGCAAATGCCAGATCAGCTGAGCACAGAGCGGCCCGCCGAGAGCTCCGCGGTGCCATCAACCGGAGTAAAGTAAGGTGTTGGAAACAGCTGTGTCAGGATATCGACAACGACCCCTGGGGGATGGGCTACAAACTTGTAACCCAGAAGCTAGGGGCTCGCTCACCACCTGCGGTCATGGAACCACAAGCCATGGCCGCCGTCGTCGACACACTGTTTCCCAGCCACCCAGTTCGGCCAGTCAGGGAATTCGGAGAGGTAGGCGCCTTCCCAGTCTTCCGGGAAGAGGAACTCACCGCCGCCGTCCGATCCCTACGACCCAGAAGAGCGCCCGGTCCCGATGGCATTCCGGCGGAGGTGCTCAAGCTCGCTGCGGAGGTGAATCCAAGGCTTCTGCTCGATATGTTCAACGCGTGTCTGGCGGAAGGCGTTTTCTTTTCTTCGTGGAAGGTGGCCCGCCTTGTTCTTATCCCGAAGGCGAAGAGCACACCGGGGACCCCTTCTTCTTTCCGACCCCTGTGTATGCTCGACACGGCCGGGAAAGTGCTTGAGAAGCTCCTGCGCGTCAGGCTGACCGAGGCCATCGTCTCTGCGGGGGACTTGTCCCCGCAGCAGTACGGCTTCAGATCCGGCCGCTCTACCATCGACGCTATTCAGGAGGTAGTTGAGGCAGTGCGGAGGGCGGAGGATCACAACCATTGGTCGCGCCGCGTGGTCCTTCTCGTCACGCTCGACGTGAAGAACGCTTTTAACTCCGCCAGGTGGAGCGATATGCTGTGGGCGCTTGAGCATACGTTCCAAGTTCCCTCCTACCTCCTGCGTATGATAGAAGCGTATTTGTCAGACCGCGTTCTGTTGTACGACACGACCGAAGGTCAGCGGCGCATTCCCATCACTTCCGGGGCTGCGCAGGGGTCCATTCTCGGACCAGATCTCTGGAACGTGTCCTACGACAGCTTGCTGAGGCTAGACATGCCCGATGAGACCCGCCTTGTTGGCTATGCTGACGACGTCGCTGCCTTGATCGCTGCGAGGAACGTCGAGCAGGCAAAACTGAGGCTCAGCGTTGTAATGGCCAAGGTCAACGGGTGGATGCGAGATCACGGCTTGTCCCTGGCTATCAGTAAGACGGAGATCGTCGTCCTCACCAAAAAGAGGATAAACACCGTGTTCCCGGTGCAGATAGGTGACGTCACACTCGAGACTAAGCCTGCTGCAAAGTACCTGGGAGTCATGGTCGACAGCAGACTGTCTTTCGGCGAGCAGATCCAGCGCGCCGCCGACAAAGCCGCTAAGGGTGTCGCTGCCCTTGGTAGGCTTATGCCCAATGTCGGCGGTCCTCGTTCCTGCAAGCGCCGTCTGCTCATGACTGCCGTCCAGTCAGTCTTGCTGTACGGGGCGGAGGTATGGGCTCACGCACTCGAGAAGCGAGTCTACCGAGACCGGCTTGCCCGAGTCCAGCGCCGAGGAGCTCTGCGGGTCGCTTCGGCCTACCGCACAGTCTCCGAGCCTGCTGTGATGGTGATCGCCGGAGTCATTCCCGTCCTCTTCCTCGCGAGGGAGAGGCAGGCGATTTACCGGAGGAGGCCTGAAGTGGGCCGGGAAACAGCTGCCAGGGAAGAGCGCGATCGCAGCTTCGACTCTTGGCAGCGCGACTGGGAAGCCGAGCTGAGGGGACGTTGGACCTTCCAGCTCATACCTTCCGTCCGACCATGGGTGGAACGGCAGCACGGCGAGGTCGATTACTACGTGACCCAGTTTCTTTCTGGGCACGGGTACTTCCGAGCCTATCTGCACCGGATGGGCAAGGTCGCCAGCCCGGACTGTCTGTATTGCCCCGGCATCCCAGACACGTCCGAGCACACTTTCTTTCAGTGCGACCGTTGGCACGTCCGCCGAGCCTCGCTTTCATCTGAGATCGGCGTGGTCGTCAGCCCAAACAACATCGTCGAAGCTATGCTCCAGGGAGAGGGCAACTGGAACTGTGTCCAGCACTACGTCCAGGCCATTCTTCGGGCGAAAAAGGTCGACCTCGATCGGCCTTAATCCTCAGCTTTTCCCCAAGGAGGTTGCCCTAGTGGCGTAATATCAAAGGCCTAGCCCGAAGTAATGTGTGAAACAGTTCCAGGCTAGTGTCCTCGGTGCCGAGGGAGGTGGTTTAGTCGGTAGTTCACGGGACATCGAGCTCGTGGGAGTCCGACACTACTGAGGGGACAATGAGCCCCTCAGTGTGCGTAAATGCATTCCACCTCCTACCAAAAAAAAAAAAAAAAAAAAAAAAAAAAAAAAAAAAAATGGACCCAAACTAAGAAACGACATTTTAAAAAGATGCAAATTCAAACTGGCAAAGACTTATTTACAGTCTAGTGACAGTCGAGAGTTTGATCCATCTCATTGTACTTTTAGTTGAATGCAAAAATCTTTCTCCTACAGACGTCAAAGAGCGGCAAGATATGAGGAGAAATGAAGCGCTATTATACACGTCTCTCTCCCGAGAGCCGAGCGCGGCTGTCAGAGTGTACAATGCAATTCGCCAACTTTCGATTTTAATTGCGGCAATTTACAGGATTACAATGTCATCCCTTTCTCATTAAAAACTGTCTCGACTTTTAATCCGTCCTGATTTCTCTTTTGAGGGCTGAATTTGATGGTTAATACTTTTGAGTGTTTGTTCATATCTAATTGAAATTGTGTTTGTATGTATAGTATGATAATGCTACAAAAAATAATAGGTGGGAAAAGCATTTAAAATTTGTTTGATAGATAAATACCCCCGTTGCAGCAGACCTGCAACTCAGCGAATTTCAAGTGCAAAAGAACATATTTCAACCCAACACGGCGAGATTTGACATGTTTTTCTAAGCTCTATAAGAATATCATGGGGAATGAGTATGCAGGTTTGCTGCAACGGGTATGTTAAAACTGGTTGATTTTAATTAAATATTTAGTAGATCTGAACTAGAAGAAGCCATTTACCAAGTTTTATCGCGATATGTTGAGAAATAAGAGATATATAGAATTTTACTTATTCCCCATAAAGTTAACATTGGGACAACGTACTGTGTTTACCACTTTAAATATCTCGGTAACCAATGGACATAGAGCAATTATTCGAAATACTAAATTGTTTGTTTTTTTGAGCTGAATTCAATAATGTCAACGAAAATTATATTATTTTTATTTTTGCATGTAAAAACTCAAAAAACCCATTTTTGGAGGGGTTTATCCCCCTTTACCCCCCCTTCCGGTGGTCCGACCGGGCTATTTTACTAACTCGTCCCATTGATTAGCACTTTGCATGTCTGTACCAAATTTCATAAAGATCGGACCATTTTTACGGCCGCTATCGTGCTAACAGACACATAGATATATAGATATATATATATCTATATACCCCCGTTGCAGCAGACCTGCATACTCAGCGAATTTCAAATGCAAAACAATATATTTTAATCTAACATAGCAAAATTTGACATGTTTTTGTAAGCTCTATAAGATTAACATGGGGAATGAGTATGCAGGTTTGCTGCTACAGGTATGTTTAAATGGCTGGTTTTAACTCAATATTTAGTAGATCTGAACTAGAAGAAGCCATTTACCAAGTTTTATCAATATATGTTGAGAAATAAAGGAAATATAGAATTTTACTTATTTCCCATAAGGTTAACATTGGGACAACGTACTGTGATTACCACTTTCAATATCTCGGTAACCAATGGACATAGAGCAGTGGTTCTAGATACTAAATTGTTTGTTTTTATGAGCTGAATTCAATGGTGCACACAAAAATTTGATAAATTTTATTTGTCTATGTAAAAACCTCAAAAACCCCATTTTTGAGGGGGTTTATACCCCTTTACTCCCCCTTCCCGTGGTCCGATTGGGCTGGTTCACGAACTCGTCCAATCGATTACCACTTTACATGTCTGTACCAAATTTCATCAAGATCGGACCATTTTTACGGCCGCTATCGTGCTAACAGACACATATATATATATATATATATAAAAATTCGAACGAATGGTGTTTTTTGCTTCTGGGGGTTGCAAACCGAAAGTTATCATGGTCTGGGGCTTAGGTCTTACCATGAGACCTACGGTAATAGCTTCTTCCCTATAGGGGAAATTCGCTAAAATTCAAACGAATAGTGTTTTTTGCTTCTGGGGGCCCAAAAACGAAAAGTTATCATGGTCTTGGGCTTAGGTCTTACCATGAGACCTACGGTAATAGCTTCTTCCCTATAGGGGAAATTCGCTAAAATTAGCACGGGCAGTTCCATAAGGAGTGAACCACATTTATTTTTCAACCTTTAGTTAGTCATATACATATTACCAAATAATTATTTGAAGGTCTGCAAAACCCTGGGTGTTAAAAGATTTAAGAAATCCCACTAAAGGGAATTTTGCGGGCTTTTAAACAACACATAAATTATCAATATATATTCAATATTTTGTCAACAATCTTTTGGGGGAAAAATCGTTTTTGGAAACAGGTATAGACTTATATAGGTAGATATTCCATGCATTTAATTAGACCATATAAAAATGCAAAATAAAATCCTTTTGGATTGCATTTTTTAGAAATGTTAATTAATCATCTAATATAGAATTATATTAATTGTAACTCTATGTTAGCTGGATATAACACACCATTGAATCCATCACTAAAAATGTTTCGATTGTCAAATCGGAAAAAGCAATTCGAACACTCTCGATTTTAATTGCTGCAATTTACTGAACTGCTGCGGATTGCCATTTCGCCTCTGCTTTAATAATTAAAATTTGTCTCGACTTTTATTACGTCCTGATTTCCATTGAAAAGTAGCACATATTTCACGTATTAATGCATGAACATTTCTTGTTACTTTAATTCTTCGATTTTATGTTTCGCTAAAACACTAATCCTGGCAAATAAAATCAGTTGATGATAATTGTCAGAAACAAAGTTATCGTCGAATTCATCCCACAGTTATAGTTCATTCTGATTTACCTGTGAAATACATGGCTTCTGCGTCTTATTTGCTGATTATAGTGGTAATTCATTAATTCTAATTAATATTTTTTCTTAACATCCTTTCTTCTGTTGTAAATAAGTTTTCCACATGTTTTTAATTTTGATCAGTTCAATCTTTTCTATAAAACATAAAAACTACAGTAGAGCGCCGATTATCCGAACGTCCGTCATCCGAACCGTCGGTTAACCGAACGCCGTAATAATTCATATTTTGAACATGATTCTCAAGCAATTCAAATTCGCGCGCCAAATTCGCGTGTCAGGACCAAAGCAAAAACTAATTTTGGACTTTTTCTCTAAATAAAAAGTATACAGTGTACTGTATCTATGTATGATAAATTGTTCCATAAAAATTTATACCCATGTATTCTGATCGATTTCATTATAAATTACGTGAATAATTTTTGTCTGATGATTTGTTAGCCTTTTTACTAGTAAGAATTATGTTACATATATAATTTTTAAATTTTGTCTTTTCATGTTCGACTATCCGAATATTCAGTTATCCAAACACCCCTTGTCCCCAATTAGTTCGGATAATCGGCGCTCTACTGTACAATCCGGTTTATCAAATAACCACATTGTCGAAAGATTCTTTGGTTCTTTGATAAAAACGTTTTAAAACCCCTCACACTTATTTTACTATTGAGGTATAGCAAAAATTTAAATTGTTATAATATTGACCTCCTTAATATCTGCATAATTTCAAGAGTCTATATAACTAGTCTAAACATAGGTGTGATTTGAGAGGTCACCGGTTGTTACCTTAGAATATCCATCATCTGCAGACACAAATGTCCTGCACAGCATTCATGAATCAATAACATATAATCAGTACGATCAAACATACAATCACCGTAAAATAATCTCACTGCTATCAATGAGGAAAGATTTAAAAGATAAAACAATTAAAAAGCTCATTTCAAAGGGAGGCACTCGACCCGGTTTCCCTTTTGAAAACGAGTCCGAAATTATAGACGGGAGCGAGCCGCGGGTAAAAGGGGCTTGAAATATGAAGCAAGACCGACAAAGATCGCTTTTATCCTGAAGAGGTGTCTATGAACTCCCCGGCGAGCCCCCCCCTCAGTGCGTTACCCCCCCCCCCCACCTACTGCAGGACCGTGTAACGAGACTTCTCATGTCTCAAGCAACTCTCAAAGGACATTTTTACACTTGGTAGGAAAAAGTAAGACTTGGATATGTGAAATATGAATTTTGAATTGCTTCTTAACCACTTAAATTTTTAGAATTCCTTGTTAATAATGAAAAATCCAATAAAAAAAATATTCACAGTAATAATTGATAAATATGCAGCAAATTTTAAAAATAACCTATAAGAATTTTGCCCCCCCCCCAAAAGAAGCAACTTATCACCATTAGGCCAAATTGTGCTCCACTTAAATTGTGAACCTGACAGTGATTTGAGCGACCTCTTAAAATTTTACATCTTAAAGATTTTAAAACATTACTTTGTCTTTTTGAGCTATACTTTAAAGTTTCGCCTTTATTTTTTAATCAAAAACGGGATTTTTTTTCTCCGCCTACTATTTAGTTGCTTTTTGCTCAATATAAAGAGGGGAAAAAGCTAGTAAAGAGAGGGCGGAGACTACTTTTTTCCCTAAGGAAGTCAAGTAAGTCCATAAGAACAACATTCAAAGCAGCAACTCAATAATTTAACTACTCCAAATTTGTATTAGTTACAATTTATTCGAAAATTAAATCAGCGCAAAAATTAAATGTACAAAAATAATTAAATTTGTATGCGTATTTATTTATTTATTTATTTGTGCAATTTGGGGAAAAATGTTGTATGTGTACATTGGGAGTAAAGTGATCGAAATATCTCCTTCAGGACAATTGCCCCAGGGGATAATCTTGCAATACACAGTTGAGATATTCGGTTATTGCAAAACTACTCTTGATGATTTCATTGATTGGATTGTTTCACAGAGGCTTTTCTCTGCAATAATAATCAGGTCAAGTCGTGTCTCGTCGCCAAGTCCACCAGCAGACGATGAATGAACGACGTGAGTGACTATATTAACAGCGCAGATTAGGAGCCGATTTTTCACTTTTCAAAAAAGAAACTTAGAGCCTTGATTTAATATAACTTCGCTTCAATATATTAAACTGGCCAAAAAAACTTCAAAAAACACGACAGTTTGTTTTAAATACTTCTATTAAGTTAATAATAAACGTTAAAAGTCACCAAAAAAGTTACCGGTTTTGCACTTTTGAACGAATCCTCCACCTCGATTTGTTCAGAAAGCCTAGCGACTTTATTTCTCATCAGAATTGAATGAAACTTCACACTCACTCCTATTTTTTCTCGTAGCAGTGCCTTTTGATAGTCTGAACAAAGTTTGAAAGCACTAGATATCAAAACTAGTAACTTTTTAAATTTTCATTTCAAATCATCGTTGACATTTCAAATGTAAACAAGCTTAGTCCACGAAGAAACTTTATTTTTATTTTTTTTTAATTCTTAACAATTTTGTCAGTAAAACTTTGATCAGCTGGTAAGTTTTAAGCGTATTGGAGAGGACAGTAGGACAGGAGATACGCTTGATTTGTTTACGTAATTTATTGTTTCTTTATATTGTGATAGGTTTATTTTTTAAACTATTATTTCAGGGTTCTGTACCAATGAAACCTATTTATATAGTTTTACAAATACCTATATGAATTATAATGAATGTGTGTCTTATATAGTCTATTTCCGTTTTACCCAACCTAAACTCATGTTCAAGATTCGATTCGTTTTAAATTTATGTTCAAAGAATGGTATTTCATTACTAAATTACTAAAGTCTGCCAAAATGAAAGGGCCGGTTTTCATCAACAAAGTCATCGTCACAGTACCTCCAGTAAATACTTTAATCTCCTTGTTTGAACAGAAGCAATATCAGCTGTTTGCGGAAAATTTGTCAGGTAAAAAAGTACAGATTCATACATTAAGTATAATTAATGACTTCTATCACGTATAAATACGAAGTTTGGTTGCAGACGCAAGTAGGCCTAATCTTACAAAGGTAGAAAACGGCAATTCAACTCTTAAACATTTTATATTTAAAGATGAGTTTATTCACAAACTGGAAAAAGTCAAAGATTGTAGTCATAGCGCCGAATGTTAGATAAGGTCTACCATAAAAAAATCCTAATTCAAGAATTATCCAAAGTTTGAGGGTTCACGATTTTGTCACAAAGTATGTCCACTGATGGTAGAGCGAGGAACATCGATCCCCAGGACCCAGGGTTAAATCTCGCCAATAAATAATAGCAACTTGTTTTGTGATAATACCGCAACCTTTCGGGTGCATGCATATTAAGCTGAATATCTGCAATGCATGTCCATTGTAACTACTAATCCTGGTCCTAAGAATACCCAAACTGCCAAGGGTTGAGTACCGTTTGCATCTAGAGTTTCATTGAATATTGTACTTATAGGTTAAACACATAAACAGCTGTTTCAAGTTAATTAATTTTAATTCCATTGGCTGTATACTACAGCGCCTGTATACTACACTAGTGCGGCCTTGTTTATATCCTATGCGATCCAGCATCTGGTAAATAATATTTATTTGGTTTTTAAAATTCTGATATTGTATCGTACTATGCAAATGCAAAAATACAGTGTATTTTAAAACGCCAACTTATCACAACCTCCATAACAAACTATGCCATTGATTCTCCTATGATTAAATTAGCCATATCCCACCAAAAAACGACCAAATTTTAAGTCCAATAAATATCAGAAATCAGTTCGGACCTCCTTTTAACGCAATCGAACAACAAGATTGTGCTGAATTTTTCATTCAACTAATAACATTGTATCAACCCCTTGAATTTCATTTCAAATATATGCTAAAAATTACGACAACATGTTCAAACTGCAACCACAATGTGGATGTAAATGCGAGTAACTTTATTTTTCCAATTTCAATTCCTCACAACACTAAAAAAGCAAATTTGAAGAATTATTCAACCGTCAGTGTGAAAAATGTCAACCAATTGTAGACTCAAAGTGGACCTATTGTTGCAACCGCAACTACTTACAAAATACCCCCGTCGCAGCAAACCTGCATAATCAGCAAATTTCCAATTACAAAATATCCAGTAATTAATCCATTAGGCTATTAAAAAAAGAAAAGTAAACAAGTGATATATTTATATATTAAAATTTTAGTTATTATAGCTTGTTTTACAAACCCTTTGTAAAAAATATTGGTAAATGACTTAGATGACAAAACACAAAAATGTCATGTAATGAAGTAGGCAAGAATGTTTATTTTTTAAATTATATTAACATAAAATTGTTTAAAAACCAAAATTCTATTCAATAAATTCATAAACTGAGAAATTACTCAAAGCGATTCCTTGAAAACCTCAGTAAAGAGTAAATAGGAAATTAACTAAGCAAACATTCTGCTGCCCTGATACTATAAAAACAGGGAAAAAATGAACTCGGAGATCAATGGACTTAGAGGAATGATTTAAAATACCAATTGTTTGTTTTTTCGAGGATATGTCCAATGTCTGTACCAAATTTTGTTGCGATCGGAGGATCTTTACGAGAGTTATCGTGCTTACAGACACTCAAAAAATGAAAATTCTATTTCCCATATAAGCCCATGTTAAATTTTGAAACAAATCGTGATTTTTGCAGGTAAAAATGTGTTTTAACAATACACTCACTTCGTATCCAGAAAGTACACATAAAACGTTGTCAATTAATAACAGCAATTAATATGATTGCTGAGGTTACCCTGAACGGATATTTTTTGTCCATTCTGTTCTGTTAAAACGACGATAATAGCTTCTTCCTAAGGAAATTCGCTAATAACTTAGAGACCAATAGAACTAGAGCAATGATTGAAGCTACCAAATTGTTTACAGACACTCAAAAAATGAAAATTCTGTTTCCCATATAAGCCCATGTTAAATTTTGAAACAAATCGTGATTTTTGCAGGTAAAAATAAGTTTTAACAATACACTCACTTCATATCCAGAAAGTACACATAAAAAGCTGTCAATTAATATCTATATAATTAATACGCCAACACGAAATTTGTCTTATGAACTCCTCCGTCATTTCTTAACCGATTTTGATCATTGACGGCTCATTGGAAAGAGCGTGTCGCGTAGATTTGCAAACTGGCTTTACATTTTTGAAAAAGTCCCTTGGGCTCTGCCCCATTGGCTCTTAAAGTTCCCATGTTATCCTTATAAAGAACATAATTGTTTACATTTTGATCAGCTGGATAATTTGATTGCTGTTATTTTTTAAATTGTGTAAACATAACCCTCAAGACGGATCGTGTTAGCATGATTGTGTTTTAAATTTGTCGCCATTTGAATTATCGCTCTGCTAGAGTAGCGCACGATTCCGTGCGCTCGGATCCACTAGTAAATATTAATATGATCGCTGAGGTTACCCAGAACGGATGTTTTTGTCCATTCTGTTCTGTTAAAACGACGGTAATAGCTTATTTCTAAGGAAATTCGCTAAAACAATAATTTCAAGCAAAACTAACCATTTGATTTTTCAATTACAACTTCGGAATTCATTCACTATGAAAATTACAAATCTTCTCATACCAGGGCTTAAAAATACAGAAATTAAAATAATTGGAAACACATTCAAAGTGAAACATGCTATATTAAATTTAGGAGAAACTACAAAATGTGGTTATTATATTTCACTAGTGGCTTGAAGGGGCAAAACGCCCTTAATAAGAAGAGATTCAAACGATCCTCAGTTAATATATAGTACCTGGTGGACCGAGCCTTGCTCGGTGTTATTTCTTATTTACCAGTTCATCCAGTTACTATAAAATATTAAGATGTCATAAAACTGATAAATATAAACCTTTTTTATTGCTCCATGGACTCATCATCCCATTTGCTGTATTTTCCCTTGATGGCTGTAGATACCAAACAGCTGTTATGATTACTTCATTTGTTTACACTTTCCTTGTTTATTTTCGTTGCTATCACGGCAACCCATAAGGCCAATGTTACAATTTTACAACTTTAAAATTCGATTTATTGCGTTATTAGATTTTCTCTGGCCAAGTAATGTGCATAAAAGACGTTTTCGAGTCATAAATTACTTATTTACAGACTTTGAAGGAAATTATCGGAGCCGTTTTTGAGATAATTGTGCAAGCAAGCAAACAAGCGTGCAAGCAAGCAAACAAGCATACAAGCACAATAACATTACTCATATAAGAGTATAGGATAGGATACGCCTAGGACGAAATACCCTCATAGCAAACTGGCTTTTAAATCTACCATTTGTTAGATATAGCTCATGGTTTTCAATCAAATTTCAGCATCACATGTTTTATGTAAACAAAGCTGTCGTTTTTAGATCCCAGTGCAGATATTTTACGTTATTTCTCGTTTTCTGGAAAATTTCAAGCAATTTCAGTATTTTTCCCGCCATCACGGTAGAGGTACCTTTAATTTGAGCCCACTCCCATCTTTCTACGACTTGCAAAATCTTTCTAAATCTTTCTTTGTACCTAAATATCAAGAAGTGACCATATGGCGCAAAGAATGTTTACGTAATATTATTTTTAAAAGACCGCCTAAAACATCTGTGAGAACAACTAGAATACATCGGTTATTGCATTCAAACTATATACTGCCTATATCAAATATTTATTTATTTTATTTATATAAAGATTTACTTTAAATCTTATATTTTACTATATTTATCTATTAAAAAAACAGTGATATCATACCAAAAAACACAAAGTGTTGAAGGGTCGCCAAGCCCTAAAAATATGTGATATCAAAGTGCATACCAAGTCAATTTAATTTCCTGTAGTCCAACAATGTTCATTAGAATACATAATTTAATTTGTTTGAATGCTATTGTTCTGAATACTGATTATAATTCTTCTACATGTACTTGGCCAGCAGCTTATGAATTTATATATTTATGTTAAAATTTATATGTTAAAAATGTCTTCTATGAAGTTCACTTTGGAAAATACAAACGTATAACTAATTTAGCGTCTGTTAAGCTGCTGGCCAAGTACATGTAGAAGAATTATAATCAGTATTCAGAACAATAGCATTCAAACAAATTTAATTATATATTCTGATGAACATTGTTGGACTACAGGAAATTAAATTGACTTGGTATGCACTTTGATATCACATATTTTTAGGGCTTGGCGACCCTTCAACACTTAGTGTTTTTTGGTATGATCTAAAAGTCATCGCAAAAATTAAAAACAAAAATATCCAAAGTAAATTATTGAGTAGTATATTTAATTAAAGAAGTCTTTTAATTTTTTCACTGTTCAGTTACTAAAAGGAATGTAATTAATAATGCACGAATGCAGAATAACTTACGTTATAAATAAGTGATTGATAGCAAAAACAAGTTGTAAAAGTTAATACCCCATGAACTTATCATTGGAAGCGTGACTTTTAAATAAAGGTTTTGAGAAAGTTGTAGCAATTACATATTAAATCTTAGAATCATAACCTTCTACTTCAATTTAAAAAAAAAACTAATATTATGAAAAATCAGAAAATTTTGAATAAATAAATAAACTGAACTAAGCCAAATGTAATATATTACTACTATCTACTTTCTGCCTATATCTATTATTCTTCATGAATATTTATATCCTGTAAGCTTGTAAGCTAAGGTCAGAAGAAATTTAACGAAAAATAATCTCATGATTGAATAGCCTCTGGACCACTAAATATTAGCGAAAATGATTTAAATTGCCTTGCTTCTGTATAGTAATCGTTATTTTGGTATTCACACTATCACGGTTTCGAACCTTTCATTCACAGGTTCATTTTCAAGTGTTACAAATAATTAAACAGTTTCTTCGAATAAGGATGCGGTTATTAAACAGTTAAAAATATTTTTTAACACAAAAAGACGCAGAAACATTGAACACGGGACACGAAAAACACTTTAACAAGCCAGTATTTACAACTAATTACGGGACGCATGTGGAGCCGGCGGGTGATGAGTCATGACTCTTAATAATCACTGGTTAATTATAACTGCTTAATTATTTGCAACACCTAAAAACTAACCTATGAAAGTTTCGGAACCGTAGTAGTATGAATAGCAAAACAAGGATTATTTGACAGAGCAAGGTAATGTAAACCATTTTCGCTGACAAATAATCGTTCTCTTGGGCCGACCGAAGCTTCATATACCTCTTGCAACAAGTATACGTCATTTTTGGCGTCTACACTTCCTCACAGTCGATCCGATTTCCGCCCCCACCCACACGGTCAGCGACATCTGATGACGTCTGGTGATATCTTCACGTGATCATCAGCCGTGATGATCCCGTGTGACCGCCGAGGTAAGACGAACTGGCGGCTGATGACGACGTCGGATGAAATGTCAGCGAAACTCCGGTTGAGTTACGGTATTACGGTCTGCTTGTAATTCTCTGTTTTATTACTCCAATTGTTGTGGGGCAATGACTTTCAAAGCAAATAAATAACAAAGTAATAGTATGTTGTTGTTTTTTTTAATTTTCTCTTTTATTGCCCATTTCATTCTCATATCTCCCTTCCTTTATGTTGCCCCATACCCCATAAAATGTTTTGAAAAGGATAATTGGTTGTGATTATAACTAATGCTACTTTCAGGTAGCAATTCCTTCAAAACGTCATTCCTTTAATATACATTTTTATTTAAAAAAATGTTTGATTGTATTTTGATGAGTTCATTTTAGTTAAAAACTTTTGTCATAAACGTGTTTTATTTTCATAAATATTTATAGCATTAATTTTATATTTGTATAATGTATTTTCATCATTTTTTAAAAATATTTTGGACTATCGACTTATCTTGAAAAATGCGTAGACGATCCCGAAGGCCAATTTTTACCCTTTCAGCGCATATGATTTACAAGCATTTGATAACTTTTACATATTGTGTTAACGTAACACAATGTAAACTAACACCTACCTAGCACTAATCATTACAATTTAGAAAAAAAACCGACGATTTACAGAGATATCAGTACACTATTCTACACAAACTAGCAGATTTCGTTACTAAATAACTAAACTGTTGAAACCATAATCTTATCCAGTTATTAAGCATTGTGAATTTTTAATATTTCTAAATTAAAGTTCATTCTCAATACCAACCAGACTTAAACGTTTACAAAAAAACACATTGTACACTTTGTACACAAGCTCACTGGTAGCCACATTCCCGCCTGTCCCTATGTGAATGTATTTCTGTCGTCCAACCCCTTCGGTTTGTAGTTTACCGTTCTTCAAACAGCTTTATTTGTACCCAGAAGGGTCTTGATCGCCCTCTTTGTCCCTAGTCTAAACAAGCGCCTCCGGAAGCGAGTTATCTAAATATCTTTCAACTTATGACCTTGACTTCCGGCTTCATCAAAGAGCAAACTGTCTTATCACTATGAGCCGCCTCTCCTCACCTCGGCGTTCCAAAGTGTTCACCCACAACAATGTAACTGTCTCGAGTGTCTTAAATCAATAAAAAATCAATTTTTTATATTATTGCCACCATAATCCTATCCTACTCCAACTAATTTCAAGTTTGAAAGTTTGCGAGTTTTTTTGTTAATTCGTTATATTTATTTGTCTCCTTTCTGTTATTTTTTTCTTTGTTGAGGCTTCCATCACGCGTTGACTACCAAACCAATTCACCAGTTTGCTGGTCAGGTAGCTAATTACTCGAAGTAATACATGGGCACATTCATTTTCTTTAAACCTTGGGCATCAACAATTTTAATGTAATCCTCAATGAAGATTAGATGAAGAGCAGAAAGTAAAACCAATTGTTCAAATTATTTAATTTCGGAAACTCAAATAAACTCGGTTGACTTTAGATAATAAATCCGTGCGACTATAAAACCATGGTCCGCGGCCTTAGAATTAGGAACGTCGCGTCACTTTAAATTGGTTTCGAAGAAAGGTTAAAAACATAAATTAATTATAATCATTCTTGATCATTCATTCTTAATCATTCTTTGGTTAAGTTACACACCTAATCAATTTGACGGCAAAGCTATAAATGTAATAGCTGGAAACACTCAGGTATTTTGCAGGATACCTCACTGTTTTTTTCTCACGATTGAAAATGTTGGCGCCCGAGCTTGCGAGGCACACACAACATTTTTCCTTCACCTGCAGCAATAAATATCCTGACCATAAACATTTATTTCATAAACTTAGAAAGTAATAAAACATATCAATTTTGTTTCGTTCTTATTAGCGCCTGCATCCGGGTTGCTGCAACCATTCTTGCACTAGCCATCAGCTGATTGTTGTAACGTTTTCACATGCTTAATTCTTAGATGTTTTCACAGCTAATTGTTGTTGTGTTATTCTTCATATGATTATTCCTTCCACTAAATCGGCTGTTAGCCCCATCGATGTGAGCCCCTGTATTCGTTGAGCTGCAACATATTAGCATGTGTGCGTGGAAATTTTAAGGCGCTCAAAATTTTTAATTGTTGATTTCTTTGTTATTCTTATGGGTAATCACTTTACTCCCGCTAGGAGACAAATTATTATTCTACTCATTTATTACCAGGAGTAAAAAGCCTATAAACATAGCAGGTTGAGGAAATAGTGATTTTTCCTTTAGCCGAGTTTACACTATGCAACATGTTTTACAAACTTATGTTATACATACAACCAATTATACTAATTGGTTTGAACATGTTTAAGAAAACAATGAACACGTCTTATATCGCTATGACGTATTGAAATTATGTTCTTTTGCCTTTGAAACTCACTGAGTATGGAGGTCTGCTGCAGCGGAGCTATTTTCATGTTGACCATCTATTGCTGTACAGACTTGCACTTGTGACGGTTGTTGGTGTTCGGTGTTGCAGGGCGCGGACATGCGGTGGTTCCAGCGGCCCAGCGAGGCGCCGCGCCTGCTCAGCCTCTCGCCGCTGCGCCACGACGGCGACCCGCCCTCCCCCGCCACCGCCCCCCTCGAGAGGCGCTCCAGAGTCGGTAAGAGTTTATTTACCTTTTGGATTTAATTAGTCTGTACGGCATTTGATTAAATTGTTTTATATCCTTGAAAACGGCAACAGATTTTAGATCTCGGAGTGTCGTGAAACAACAGTCGGGCCGGGGATGGGAATACCTGGCAAGAATTCAACTCCCCCATAACAAACAAAAAAATTTGTTTTTATTTAAAAAATATATATATATCGCTTCACGATCCCTTCAGCCGTTACTCAATTCCCCTTTACTTTTTGTGACAAGGAGACTTACACATTTCCTTTCGGTCCGGAGAGTTTCTTATAAGAGATGGAAATGTGTCTAGATAGGTTTCTGCCAGGGCTTAATTTGTAAAGAAAAAAGTACCGGAGCTATGGCACAACGAGTGGCCGCCGGGAGGGTATGGAAAACCCCCCAGCAGAAGGGGGGGTCCAAGGGCCCTCCCCGGAATTTTTTTGAATTGCGATTAAATTTGATGCCTTTTTAACGTTTATGACCACAGTTTAACAATTAGGCCGTGTACACTTTCGCGCCAGCTAGGTTTGCCCTGGCGCGGCCAGAGTGTACTTGTGCCATAGTGGTCGGGAAGATTGTGAACTCCAGCACTACCCCTACGTGTGTTTAGCGCCACTCACGACTCATGGTGGGAATTTACTATTGTCGAACAAGGGCGCATCTGATTTGTCCAAACATTTGACGAACTATTTGCTGCAAGAGGCCTTATAAGATTGACGTAGAAATGAGTACGGTAATGCCGAACGCACCCAGTACACGCTCGTATTGGCCTGGATTGGATTTGCCCTTAATTGAAGATAGTAAACTTCCACCATCACTTGCTAAAGCCTATCTCGAGTTTATCAAGTGTTCAGTATCCAGAATGGAGGTTAAAAAACTACCATCTATTACCTTGCGTGGAACTATGTAAAGAAAAATAGAGTTGTTAAATTGACTTAGAGGATTCCCAAATTAGAAAGAGTTGTACAGTATTAATAAATTACGTTGCCAGAAAAAGGGTCCGGAGCCGTACCGGTGAGTTGAGAAACCGCGCTCCGGTGAGCTCCGGTTTCCTAAAAAGTACCGGAGCTGTGCTCCGGTGTGCTCCGGCTGAAATTAACCCCTGGTTTCTGCATTGAAATAATGTATTAGCATTCAATTAAGTAAAACGGTCGAATGGCTGAGAGAAGTAAGTCTTGTGGGATCCATAGTATTCTTTGAGGTTGACATAGACAGTTACTTTAGATTATATAGTCTAAGCTTATTTATTTACACGGAAACTGTTTTGCACCTAAACTATAAAATGTTGCAGTTCTTCCTTCACCATTAGGACAACCGTAAGGCTCTTCTTTGTATATACTCTGCAACAGATGAGCATAAACACAGATAACAAAGTATACGGTATAAAGTATTATTTTCTAATCTGTTTTAGAAATTTAGAAATTATAACATCAAACCTTTAGCCCAGTTGTTATTTTCTAATCTGTTTTAGAAATTTAGAAATTATAACATCAAACCTTTAGCCCAGTTGTTATTTGCGACTCGTAAATGTACAAAGGACGCCAACACTTTCTTTCAAATATGTCAAGGGTTCTTCAAAACACTTTTTTTTTACTTTATGGCGTGTGACTTGTATCATAACAAAATTTAAGAAATTCTACAAAATAACAATTGCTCTATCTACATTTTGTATTAAATGTTTTCGTGTAACAGATTTACCTTGCAAATGAATATTTTCCCAAATATAATGGTTTTTTTTATTTCTTAATGTTTCGTGGCAGTTAAACCTTATCATATTTACCCTTTTCCAATATGTTTGAAAACCTAAATGTTGTTTGGAACTGGCACGTCATAGACCAAGTTATCCAGCAGGATTATTTCTAGTATGTATATTTAAACCGGAATGAAGTGATGCAACTCTGTCTAGGTCTCCTCGAGAGCAAATGTAATGAGAGGTTTAAGATTGACGCGTTGATGGACTTTCTAATCTCTGGCCGAGAATGATGTTGCAGCCAAGCCTCGCGTCTTATTTCAAATATGCCACCGCCACCTGCTCTCCTGTGGGTCAATGATCTTTGAAATCACCAATTCGGAATTTCCATTCCCGAAAACTTCTGAGAATTCCTAATCCCGGGGCCGGAGAGAACTGCATGCTCACCGTCTGGGAATGTCGAGTTATATAAAAGTAATTCTAATTTATTCCAGATTGAATGTTGACGTAATTTTATAAATATTCGTAAAAATGCTACTATTTAACAAAACTTTGAATGAAAGACCATTTAAACTTTAGAGTTAAACTAAACTCAAAGTTCTGCTAAGAGACCTCAATAATACTGTATATTTTACACAAGTATTTAAATTTGTATTGTAAAAGTATAGCACTTACTTTTGTCAAAGTGAGACATGACGAAAATTGTGAGTAATAATTAATATAATACACTTTATTTTTTTAGATCATGTTACTATTCAACAGAGTTACTGTAGAGTAGATACTAATTACATTTTCATTTTGCGTTCATATATTTTTATGTGATACAAACTAATTTTTACTATTGTCAAGAAATTAGGTCAAACGAATGTGCTAGGAAATCACCGCGGGATGTTCCTTTTGGCGTTTGCACAACCACAAGAAGAAAGTGTCCAAAGTATGTATAGATGTTCAATAACATGATTCTCCGCAGTTAGGCTGATCAGTTTGGTTATTGATTCTGTTGGCTAGGAGGTGCTGTCGTCGATCTTTGGGGATCTTAAGGGGAAATATCTAAATGACTTTACATGATTTAATTTGAGCATTGAACCATACCATTTTGTTATCTGCAAACTAAAAGGATCATTACCATATCATGGCGTCACTCTCGCTACCTTCGCCCGTCACGGCAGGCTCTGGCGCGGGTCAGAGGATGATCCTGCCAAGGTCGCTTCCAGGAGTCACGGTCGACCGCGCCCGGACCATGGCCGCTGGGTGCTGGACGCTGGAGCCGGGGGCTCCGCCCGCCACATGGGAAACTAACAGCAATGCGGTCACGCATAATTAAAAGGAACAAGGACTAAGATTACCACGGTGTAAAGAAAAAATAAAGGTATGTGCACAGTCAGCTGGTATGAAGTTGTTGGGCTCGAGACCGGTTTGACTGCAGAACTAAGACCTTACAGAAAATATTTTGATTGAGTTTATTAGCTGGTTTGCATTGTGGCCGTCGAAAGCGCTATTGCGTGAGCCCAACTACGGCACATCAGCTGACCCTGCCACACATTTTTTTCCTTAAACCATGAGAATTACCAGGTTAAAAAAAAGTTGTACCTTGTCACGTGATTATAACGTCCACGATCCTCAAAGTCACAAGGTGAGAAGATTCCGGCGAGACTTCAAATATTAAATGCAGTGAATATTTCAGGTTAACCTAAAAAGACTATCAAAATGACTGATTGACTGGAGAATCCAGGGGAAAATGTGCTCCTAAGTGTAACCTGAGGGTCGCCGTTTAGAATCCTGACGAGGATCGATCATGAGTCCAGTCGCCATTCGTTATTAGGATGTAAATATGATGCTGACTAACAAAAAGGACGCCGTTAGATAGTAAAACAAGACCCGGGTTTGGACCGTTCCCGATCAAAACGTTGGAAAATGGAAAATGCCATTGACGTAGAAACATACACAATAAAAGTAAACGTTTATTGTACTATTGTAATAATGTATTTTTACTAAAGTTTTTTATTGTTGATCATTTATCCTTTAATAGCTCCACGGTAATTGTTATTCAGGCTCGAGACACGTCAATCCCGTTCCTATCTAACCCTTTTGGCATTCTAATAATCTCTCCCGAAGAAGCCGCAAGTTCAATACCCGTGATGTCTTCAATCCTTTCTTTTAGTAAGAAAGGGAAATATTTTATACTTACAATCTACTGGTCCTGATATTCTATAATTCTACCACTAAAAAGAAAAAACATTACACCTTTTACGGACTGTCATATATTATCATAAAAACAGAAATCGCTTTTATATGGGCCTTCTGTTGCGCCCAAGTACAAGGTTCAGTTAATTCCAGGTGCAGTTACAGTTAAGTTACTAGTTACTAGCACAGACAAAGGAGTCTGTGTTACTAGTTACTAGCTACAGTTAAATTAGAAGAGGGCAGCGACGGTGCTGCTCTCTCGCGTCATTAATGGTAAACTAAGTCCTCGACACCAGCTGACCAGCGCTCGACACACCCTGTGCGCAACATTAAAAGATACCTCAGACATAATTTCTCTTCAGAGTTCCATAATGTCTGTCATCTGATCCCTGAAGACGTAGCGCGCCTTATTCAACCACACCGAGTCGTCCAGCCCTACCCCGCCCTCGCCCTTTACTTTCTCAGCCCCGATCAATTTCATCAGCTGTTTACTTTCTCCTAATCGTTACCGGAAGTGTTCAACTGTTTCCGGCGACGGTGTTGACTGCTCCAGTTGCCCCTGACGCCGCGTGCCGCGCCACCGTCGCCGTCGCCGTCGCCACTTCTTGTTATTAGGCATTTCCTCCACTCCAGTGACTTTGACTGCAGGCGTCGAGCAAATGACCATCGTCGTCGTCGTCACAGATTGGCCTCCGGAGGCTACAAGCAAGGTTATGGGGACCGGAAACGTTTCTTTGTTGTTGACTTGAAGCGTTATACAGTGTAGTACAATTAATACAACTATGAAGCGCATGAATGAGGGAAATTTCATTTAATGTTCGCCAGCGCCAGGCATGTCCCCCAGAAAACAAACAAAAAACAACAAATAATTTTCGCAAGATCCCGCTAAGTTTATCATTGGCCGGAGCATTTTGTTTTTTGTCACGACGTCGATCGTTTCCTTTTGGGTGAATCATTTGGTTTGTTGTTGTTTATATCGTACTCTTTATTGTTTATTGACTTCGGTTGGAATTTTGGATTTTCGAAACTCCGAGGGGTCATCGAGGGGTTGGCCTGTCGCTGGCGAATGATAAGTATATAAATTTCCCTCCCTCTCATGCTTCATAGTTGTATTAATTCAGGTATAATATGAAATTGTATGTCTATTGAAGTCCTGCATATTATTTACCAACTGCCTACTACCGAGTAAATCTGGGATGTAGAACGGTGTTTTTATTGCTGTAACGGTAACGGTTGTATTTGCAGAAATCTCCCATTTGAAAGCATGATTTATGACTGAAAAGTTAATGTACGGTTTCACTACTGTCGGATGTAATGCCATGAACGATACAACGTTTTATAGTCCAGCTTTATGCTTTATTTCATGTACCAATGATTTCAAAATCTCGATAGTTTCACCTTTGGGTCTTAAACTTATATAGGTCACGGATGACCGCATCACCTCGCTTTCTCTAAAAGGGATTGTTATTATACATCTTCCTGTCACAGTAAACGTTTTTCAGAAGACTCCTCAGAAACATCTGTTTTCTGTTTTTTTTGTTGGCTCGAAAGTTACCCATTGCCGTACTAGTCCGGCAAAAACTTTTTCCGGACTTTTTCAAAGTTGTTAAAGTTTTGCCCGACTGCGATTATAGGAAATGAAAGTAAAATACCCCCGTTGCAGCAGACCTGCATACTCAGCGAATTTCAGATGCAACACAACCAACGGTATTTAAATCCAACTTAGCGAGATTTTACATGTTTTGTAATCTCCATAAGAATAACAGGGGGAATGATTATGCAGGTTTGCTGCAACAGGTATGTTAAAACTGGTTGGTTTTAATTCATTATTTAGTAGATCTTAACTAGAAGAAGCCATATACCAAGTTTTGTCAAGAAATGTTAAAAAATAAGTAAGATATAGAATTTTTTTATTTCCCATAAGGATAACATGGGGAATGATTATGCAGGTTTGCTGCCACAAAAACTGAAATTTCGGGGATTTTAGACTAAAATACATTAGATCACATCTAGATGAAGCCACAAACCAAGTTTTATCCAGATATGTTGAGAAATAAGCGAGATATAGAATTTTACTTATTCCCCATAAGGTTAACATAGGGACAACATACTGTGTTTACCACTTTCAATATCTCGGTAACCATTGGACATAGAGCAATGATTCAAAACACTAAATTGTTTGTTTTTTTGAGCTGAATTCAATGGTGCCAACAAAGATTTGATAAATTTTATTTTTATATGTAAAAAACTCAAAAAACCCATTTGTGGGGGTGTTTATCCCCCTTTACCCCCCCTTCCGGTGGTCCGATCGGGCTGGTTCACGAACTCGTCCATTCGATTACCACTTTACATGTCTGTACCAAATTTCATTAAGATCGGACCATATTTACGGCCGCTATCGTGCTGACAGACACATATATATATATATAGATAGATAGATAGATAGATAGATAGATAGATATATAAAAATTCGAACGAATGGTGTTTTTTGCTTCTGGTGGCCCTAAAACGAAAAGTTATCATGGTCTCGGGCTTAGGTCTTACCATGAGACCTACGGTAATAGCTTCTTCCCTATAGGGGAAATTCGCTAAAATCAGTTGATTTTCAGCAAACCGACGTTTAATGCTTGTTTATTGGTTACTTTTTAGAGGAATACTGCGGCAGCACTGTCTGCAGTAGCAAATGTTTGTTTTGTTTGTTATAGGCTAGGTTTGAGGGATTGAGAAACGTATTGGTTTATGGAAGAACTATTTGATGAAAAGTATTGTATGTTACACGGCCAGTTTTACCGTACTCCCATGAAAATCCCGCACTCGCTTTCACTCGCGCAGGAACTATTATGCTCGTCCGGCAAAACAGTACTTTCCGGCCTAGTATCGTAATATACCATAGCAGTGTCTTATATTCGATTTACGTTAATTTAAGAAAGATCCATCATTGATATTACGGTACTATTTATTTATAACATCCTTCACCCGATCCTATCGGCAGATGTCGCATGCGTGTCAACTACTCCTGTCAACAAGTCAATCCTCGCCTGTCGGGAGGACGATTACCGGATAGTGAGGACGATTTCCCCCGGGGAAGGACGAAGGACACGAGGACGTCCACAGTCGAATCCTTCGGTCACGCTGGGACCGGGGCCCGGGTTGAGTAATGACACCGTGGAAAATAATGAATAGATCATACGCTGCGTATTCCACGTCTCCACGTCACGCCACCGTGAAACGAACGCGACAGATTGGATTGGGAGTTTTTATCTCGACTTGCATGGTTCACTTCTCTCCGATGCACAAGCATTTTAGTTTTTATTTTCGAGATTACATAAGTATTTTTTGTTTGGGTGCTATTGAGGTACAGTGTTTTAATGGAGGTTGCAAGGAGGTTACATTGGAAGCAAATCAGAAGGAAGTAAACTTTACTCAAACAATATTCATAAATACAGTTGAATATGTTAATCGCTTAAGTTTTTATTTTCTTTTACTTTGGGCAATCGTTAATTAGAGTTGGGAAGAAAAAAAATTAACATGAGAACAAAAATAAAATTGTAATAGCAATTTTAGCAGAGTTTTGCAAATTTAGCAGACGATTGGTGTGTTTCCAGTTTTTGCTGCCCGCCCTATTTGGTGCCCTCGCCTTTAGTAAATGTTTTATTAAGTTGTTCATCTAGCTAGGTAAGTTAGGTTTATATTGTCTCAAAGTTACTTAAAATGAATAAATTTATTATTTTATGGAAAGTAAATTTTCAACCCTCGTACATTAAAAGACTTTGAGTGTTTCTGTAATACCTAACTGCATGACTGAAATTTGAAATAACCGTTCTTACGGCTCAGAAAATCACAAGCTACATATCATTACAGCTTAGCAAAAATTTCATGGTCCTCTAAAAAGAATTTCGTTCAGGCAAGATGACAAAGGGGTGACAGAGAAATTATCATTTTTTTACAGTCAGTCGGACAGTTGGAAGTGCACCTCGAGGGTGCTAGAGGCAGAGGTAGGGTGGAGAGCCCCACGAGGGCAAGTGTCAGACCGTGGGCGCATCACCATGGCAACCACCTGCCTGACTGTAGCCATGGAGATGTCAACAAGTATAGCGCCACTCTAACTGGTAGTTCTGTTTCAACGTATATTATATTTTAGTCTTATTGGCTTGTCATCCTTACACACAGGTAACAGATGCAGACGAATAACAGCTCCTTGAAATATAGGCTATGCAAAACGTGAATAACAACAGATTCGTTAATGTATAGTAAAATTCAATTGCCCTATAAAGTATTCACAAAAAAATTATTCCACGCGTAACATTGAAAATAACTTGTCGGTTATTATACTGTAATTTCTTATAATGAACGAAATCCAGGTTTTCTTTAGGTTTGACAATCGTTAGCTAAAAGTCAATGGTATTACCAATTTTCTATGGCTTCGTAGAGATCAAATTAAAATATCGGACCAACAACAATTGAAAAGCTTTTGTTATTCCTTACTCAAAGATTTTCAACATAATGTGTTTATTTATTTAATCAAGGAATCAAAGCATCCGTACACATTCGACTTAACGCATCGTCTCTGTATAAAAAATTAAATAAGAAGTGAACCATGCCCTCATTGATTTTTGGACAGCGATCTTTTTTGTCTGTAGAATTTCGTAACAGGAAAATCCTCCTGGCGTCTTCTCAGATTGCACAAGCTCGCATGTTCTCGGTTCCTCCAACTTGTCACTGGTCGGACAACAATCGGTCGGGAGAGAAAGTGGCGAGAGAATCTCCGACTCATCGATCAGCTATTGGACAACACCTGAAGGTCGTTGGTGTTGACTGTGTTCTGAAGTTGGAAAACATCGGTGGGAAAATGCACAGAATTACGATTCCAGAACATGGGCGAAATATAAGTTTATCACTTAAATTGTGAAACGTAGCTTGGGAATAAGTTGGTGAGTGATTAGAATATGCGTTCATAATAACATCAAACGATATAATCTTGAAAACCCCAAACAATTTATCCTTCAATAAATACAATTTATTAAGGATATTTTATACAATCCTTGATAAAATATTGTTAAGGAGAGAGCCGTTTGAGTTCCACATTCGCGTGTAACTATAGAGTACCTGGTGGACCGAGCCTTGCTCGGTGTTATTTCATGTTTACCAGTTCATCCAGTTACTATAAAATATCTCAATGTCATAAAATGTATCAATATAAACCTTTTTTTTTGCTCCATGGACTCTTCATCCCACCTGCTGTATTTTTCCTTGATAGCTGTAGATTCCAAACAGCTGTTATGATTACTTCACTTGTTTACACTTTCCTTGTTTATTTTCGTTGCTATCACGGCAACCCATAAGGCCAATGTTAAAATTTTACAACTTTTAAATTCGATTTATTACGTTATTAGATTTTCTCTGGCAAGTAATCTGCGTGAAAGACGTTTTTGAGTCATAAATTACTTATTTCCAGACTTTGAAAGAAATCCTCGGAGCCGTTTTTGAGATAAATGTGCAAGCAAGCATACAAGCAAGCATACAAGCAAGCACGCACGGCCGGACGATAACATTGCTCATACAGTAGAGTCCCACAAACCCGGACTTCGATAACCCGGAATTCTGGATAACTCGAAAAGCCTGCCAGAGCAATAAAGTGCATTGAGATTCAAGGCCAGAGCACGGTGTGACCCATTTCAAACAGTTTTAGTTTTTCTTTAAGTTTTTTTTGTAACTAATATTGTTTTTATAGTTTTTACTATGCAATAAATAAATGGTTTCTTATAGAAATAATATAGAGTATTCTTATTTTTCCTTATTTTTACTCATTTCCCGATAACTCGGAATCACCGTTCGGTCCACATTAGTCCGGGTTTGTGGGACTCTACTGTATAAGAGTATAGGATGACGGATGATGTGGAATCCTCTCTCTGTGGTGTTGCGCTCAAAACCAGATACACCTGCTTATACGGTTTTCCATTTCGCATGGCGTGTAAGGGATTAGGAGACCCTTTCACACACAGACACACAAACGCAGCTACCCCCCCGTCCGTCCCAACAATATTTCTCTTTCAAGCCCTGATATTGTGCTGGCCTGTAAAGGATATATTTGTAACTCAAACATGTCTTAAGAATATCAACTGCACTAATTTTTAACTATTCTTAAAATTCTGCACTCAGTTTTTTAACTTACCCTCACTTCTTCGACTTTCTTGAACTACCTTAAACTTTAAAGCAGACAATTCATAAGCAGGAACAACCTGAGTATGGAAACATAATTGCCTTAGATCATCACAATTTGATGATTTTTTAACAGGTTTATTCCCCACTATGACCCAGACAGCGTCCGGGGTCGCTAGCGAGTATGTTAAATTTGGCAATACCTGAAATCAGCTGGAACTAAAAACACCTCTCAAAATCCCCTGTAAGTTTCCCTTGACACAGCCTAATTCTCAATAACCATCTAAACATGGTCGAGATGTACTATATTACAGGACAATTAATCCCATTACTTTACAACAACTGTTACACTTCTCTCATCACTATAACTCAAAAGCTTCACCCCATATATCCGCCATAACCGCCAACCTCACAGATTATTATGCCCTCCATCATGTCGTATAGATGTAGATGTGGATGATGTAGCTGTAGACGGCTATCAGATCAAGCTCATGTCCCATACATAAAACTCCGGACAGCTTCAGGTAGGCGGGACAACACTGACAGTGTGAACACCGACATGAAATGTAACCTGCTGAAATGTCAGATGTGTTCAACTGAATCAATTTTGCCTTAAATGTTACACTTATCTACCTATTCTTTTAAAAATCAGAATTTCAACCAGAGTTAAAAAGGAATGTTTGTTTTATCCTGAGTTAATATCTTTATAACCCAAATTTTCCTGAGAAATAAAACTTTTCCTGAGAAATAAAACGTTTTCTAAATATTTTTATCGATTTGTGTTTGCACTAAGGTAGAAAAACTTTATATTTACTCGTTGAATTGCATAAAAGCAATATCATTGGTTTCAAGCGAAATCCGCCAACATTATCCAAATTGGCAAATAATAAATGGAAAGAGTGGGTGTTTGGCAAATGCTTTTCAGTTCAGGCAAACAGTATTTACTGAATTAAATTTAAAGGATCAAAACTAAATTTAGATCCCGATAATGCTTTTCTCTTCAAACACTTTTCACTGATCTACTTTTTTATATACAGGGTGAGTCAGACCACCCGTCCATCTATTGTAACGGGAGAACGGTTTAACGTAGAAACGCCAAATAAAATTATTCTCTACTAATTTGCATATGAAGAATTGATTAAAAATATTTTCATCGCGATTCATCTACAGGGCGTTCCAGAAATGTATGAAATGAGTTGGAATCTCCGAATTTTCTACGTCAACCTATAGCAAATTTTATATCATTTTAAATTTTATATCTTGTTAAAAGAAACATTTCAGTGAAAACAGGACTAAATTTTCTCAATCTGTTCCAAAATGGCGTCCATTTTTGTGAAAATTTTCGATATTTACGAAAAATCCCTGTATTTTCAAAACCATTAATTGAAGGGGTCCCCCGTAAAACGTTCTAAGCGACAAAATTTCAAAATCGGGGATATTTAGTGAAAAAGGTTCTCTAGGACACGAGCTACACCGTGGTATATTTTGTTTTGAAGATATTTGAGTTGGTAGCCCTGATTTCGTCTGTCAAAGTTTGCGTGTTTCGTGGGACTACACGGACTTTTAGGGGAAAAACGTTCTATTCGCCGAAAGATGGACTAACCGCCGGTCGTTGCGTTGTCGCCCAGCGACAAAAATCGCGTAAATAAAAATAAAAGACGTGAAGTAAATATTGGAAAGTGGAAGGATAAGACCAGAAATGAGTATAGAAAAGCTTGATTAGCCTTATTTCAAAAACTAAATAGCCGAGGCCTGGAAAATTGCCCCCAATAGAAGTGAGTAGAATAACGTTTTAAGTACCACATTTTGATCATTTTCAGCAAAATGACGTCTCACGTTATGTGACAAAATTACGTTTTTATACTTTTATATCAATAAAATTGATTTATTTTGAGTTTTATTTTCGTTTATGTTGGTATTCCTACACTCCCATGATGTTTTCTTCCAAAGCAGAAGAGCAGTCCGTCAGAAAACGTTTCATACGCCAGTCGTTTAGAACGTTATAACCCCAAATAAACCTCGTATAATGTTTTAAAATGATTAATAGTAAGTAAAAATTAAATATAAGGCTACATTATGATGTTATAAATAGGTCATTAACAAATTATACATGATTTTAAGTTCTAACCTTGAAAAACCCGTAAATTTTAGAATTCAACTTTCAACGCTTGATTACTCGAAACTAGGTTTTTGTCGCTTAGAACGTTTTACGGGGGACCCCTTCAATTATTTGTTAGATCTGATTCAAAATCCTTAATCCTCGGTAACTCAGCTTTACTATACGATATATCACATGACAATGTTTTGATAATACCCAATTTTCGGAAAAAAATTAACTTAAAAAAATGTTGGTAGCCCTGAAAACAAACAAAACAAAATAAATAAATAGCAATATATGCCCAAAAAACATAATTTTAAAGGCCTTCAAAATTCCTATAACTTTGTATAGCTTACACAAGTATTCCATCCTTTTTAGATTTTTAGTTACGGGCAAAAAACTCCATTTTCTCATATAAAGTGCGTTTTATTTGCATGTCCATAGCAAACGGTCTATGGGTACCCTTTGATATCCTATACTCTTATACGAGTAATGTTATCTTGCTTGCTTGTATGCTTGCTTGCTTGCTTGCACAAAGATCTCAAAAACGGCTCCGAGGATTTCCTTCAAAGTCTGGAAATAAGTAATTTATGACTCAAAAACGTCTATTATGCAGATTACTTGGCCGGAGAAAATCTATTAACGTAATAAATCGAATTTAAAAGTTGTAAAATTTTAACATTGGCCTTATGGGTTGCTGTGATGGCAACGAAAATAAACAAGGAAAATGTAAACAAATGAAGTAATCATAACAGCTGTTCGGAATCTACAGCCATCAAGGGAAAATACAGCAAGTGGGATGAAGAGTCCATGGAGCAATAAAAAAGGTTTCTATTTATCAATTTTATGACATTGAAATATTTTATAGTAACTGGATGAACTCGTAAACACGAAATAACACCGAGCAAGGTTCGGTCCACCAGGTACCTGTACTGCATAAACAACATGCACTTAATATGTGGTCGATGGAAAATAGACACTGCAGTATCCCAGTCGGCCGCGGTCTGGAGGGCCGTTGTCCGCGCCCAAGCGTATCCGAGACGCCGTCAGCTGGTGGTCGCGCCGGGCGGAAGTCTTCGCCCTTTATTGAATAATCGCCGGGGGATCTTCTTTCCAGAACCGTACCAGTTTTGTACTCCATTGTCAACTCTCACGCGACTCTGAGCGGCATTGTTTAGCTAAAGGCGGGAATAATTTGATATCGATCATTTTAGTAGTTGCTTAAAAAAGAAAGGAAAAGTGTGGTGAGAATGTTTTTGATGCATTCTAAATATAACGGATACACAGTAATAAGAGGAGTTCCCGCATACCTTCTGAAAAGTGAAGTTTTAATCCGCACACGATGCGAACGAATTTTATTCGTTACAATTATGAGCTTGATTTTGAAATGTCTTTAATCAAGACATTTTGTTTTGTACTTGCTACTCCACTTAATATTTACGGAACGTTTTTCCCTCCTGATTTACTCCAGCCAGTATTTTCAAACCTATACATCAGAAAATACATATTGTTGTTACTTACATATGTTTGCTACAACTTGAGCAAGAAAGTATACGAAAAACACCTCTTAAAATGACTAACACAATGTATGGGCCAGACGAAATGTTTCACGATAGCAATTTTCTATATAAATTTTCTACTATCACGCCCGTGAAAGGAAGAAACCACAAGTCAGACGGTTGTGGTTAGGAATTCATCAGTCAAAGGGATCGAATTAAACTACCGTTTTTTCCGACATTATTTCAACAGAAGAATGATCGCAGTCCCTGAGCCCTAGTGTATTTCCCTCTATCCATTTATACGGCAGAAATTGTTGTATAGAATAGATCTTATCTTAACAATTTGAAATTTACACGTTTACCTCATTGTCGTAATCATTTCTGGGGGTTTGGGTACTATTGAGGGGTCAGTGAATTATGTAACAATTGCCTTTTAATATAATTGATATTTTAATATCATTCAGCCGGTATATGAATGTAAAAAAATTACTATGCTTATAAACACTTCAAATTCTTTTATTGGGAGACTATAATGTCAACAATGTTTTAATGTGATAAGTATACCCGCTGATAGAAGGAACACGAAATGACACTTGAACACCTCTTAAGGAAATACAACAAAACGGATCAAATTACTTAAACAAACTTCCGAATGGCACCAGCAAACAGATAAGCTTGTAAACAATCACTGACTGATAAACTATCTCGTCTCCTATAGATAGACCTATTTAAATCTTCAGATTTGTCAATACTTCAGACTCTTCATCATCTCTATAAATTTAACGATTTATCTAACACCCCGGATTTCCTACGAATAAGCTATTAACAGCGTGTAACCTCGATGTAATCTGAGGATGCCATTGCGGAGTTATTTGTGTTGTCGGTATATAGGGAATCAAATTCCGGGATCTCGGGATCCCACATGATTTTAGGGTATATTTAATCCCGGGATTTTGAGGCTTAATCCCGGGATTTTCGGGATTATTAATGTTATGATTAGAATCTATGTTGATTAGGTTCCCGTCAGTTTTAATTATACGTTTATAACTAAGAGAACCTTGTCAAATGCAGTTTCAATCGAGTAAACACATGGTGTTTGATGTGTTATTGCAGTCTTTACACAACCTATATTTTAAATAAGTGTTGTTTTTCAGTTGGTATTTGCAAGCTTTAAAAAACTGTTCAAAAAGATTTAAATTTTCTTCTGAATCAGTATATTGAAATTGTCACAAAGTTTAAATACGATGCTCTTATAGGCCAGTAAAATTAGATCAAATAATTGTCACGCCTGGAAAAAATTCCCGGAAAGCTGGAAATCGTCTTAATCTTTCCGTTTTACATCCAAGAATATGAATTTGAAGTTTGTCCCATTTTTCCTAGTGTGCTTTCGACCTGGGACCACAAAAATATCAGAGTTTTGGGCCATTTTTTAATCTTTTGCAAATAAGTAAAAAACCGTTTATTTTACATAAAAAGTTTAAATACAAGAATTGTAGAGGACAAAATTTTGCATTTATTGAGTACCTTCTGATATAGATACTTTGAATAGTAATTGATTTATGTTAAGTTAAATAAAGGGTTTTGGAAAATCTCTCTTTTAAGGAAAGAGCTATCACTGTAGGTCTCATGGTAATCCATAATCCCGAGACCATGATAACTTTAAGTTTTGAGGCCCTCAGAAGCCAAAAACCCATACGTTCAAATATATATAAATATACATGTATCAATATCGATGTATATATATATATATATATATATATATATATATATATATATATATACTTATGTATTTGTTTCCTCCATAACCCTCGCAAAAATGGTCCGATCTTAATAAAATTTGGCAAGGACGTGTAAAGTAGTAATTATTCATTTATGATTGAAAACCAGGCCGATCGGACTATTGGAAAGGGGGGTGAGGGGGGTAAACTCCAAAAAATGGGGTTTATTGAATTTTTCATGTAGAAAAATTACAATATTCTAATTTTGGTTTACACAGTTGAATTCAGCTCGAAAAAACAAATAATTTAGTATTTTGAATCATTGTTCTATGTCCATTGGATACCGAGATACTGAGAGTGGTAAACACAGTACGTTGTCCCAGCAATGTTAACCTTATGGGAAATAAATAAAATTGTATATCTCACTTATTTCTGAATATATCTTAATAAAATTTGGTATGTGGCTTCATCGCGTTAAGATCTTACTTGTTTATGGCACAAAATTCAAAAATTTATATTCTTGAGGCAGCAAACCTGCGTACTCACCTTCCCAATGTTAACCTTATGGAAAATAAATAAAATTGTACAGCTAGCATATTTCTTAATATTTTGATAAAACTTTGTTTGTGCAGCATCTAGTTAAGGTCTATTTTACTAAGCAACATACCAAGTTTCAACGAGATACGTTGAGAAATAAGCAAGCTACACACATTTATTTTTTCCATAAGGTCAACATTGGGGAGATGAGTGGGCAGGTTTGCTGCCTCAGGAATCTATATACTTGGGGATTTTTTTACCGTAATCAAGTCAACCTTAACTAGATAAAGCCACATAACGAGTTCTATTAAGATATATTGGGAGATAAGGAAGGTGTCAAATTTTATTGATTTCCCATAAGGTTAACATTGGGAAGGTGAGTACGCGGGTTTGCTGCCTCAAAAAATATAAATTTTTGAATTTTGTGCCATAAACAAGTAGATTTCAACGACATGAAGCCACGTACCAAATTTTATTAAGATATGTTCAGAAATAAGTGAGCTATACAATTTTATTTATTTCCCATAAGGTTAACATTGCTGGGACAACGTACTGTGTTTACCACTCACAGTATCTCGGTAACCAATGGACATAGAACAATGATTCAAAATACTAAATTATTTGTTTTTTCGAGCTGAATTCAACTGTGTAAACCAAAATTAGAATATTTAAATTTTTCTACATGAAAAATTCAATAAACCCCGTTTTTTGGAGTTTACCCCCCCTCACCCCCCTTTCCAATAGTCTGATCGGGCTGGTTTTCAATCATAAGTGAATAATTACTACTTTACACGTCCATGCCAAATTTTATTAAGATCGAACCATTTTTGCGAGGGTTATCGAGGAAACAAATACATAAGTATATATATTTATATACATATATATTTATATACATATATATTTATATAGATTTGAACGTATGGGTTTTTTGTCTTCTGAGGGCCTCAAAACTTAAAGTTATCATGGTCTCGGGATTAGGGATTACCATGAGACCTACAGTGATAGCTCTTTCCTTAGAAGAGAAATTTGCCAAAGCCCTTTATTTAACTTACCATATATCAATTACTATTCAAAGTATCTTTATCGAAGGTACTCAATAAATGCAGAATTTTGTCCTCTACAATTCTTGTATTTAAACTTTTTATGTAGAATAAACGGTTTTTTTACTTATTTGCAAAAGAATTAAAAAATGGCCCAAAACTCTGATATTTTTGTGGTCCCAGGTCGAAAGCACACTAGGAAAAATGGGACAAACTTCAAATTCATATACTTGGTTGTAAAATGGAAAGATTAATACGATTTCCAGCTTTCCGGGAATTTTGTCCAGGCTAAATCTTAATTTTATTGGCCTATCTATATTATTAAAAGAATTTCTGGGATTTTGTCCAGAGCAAATCGACCCCTAGAAATTAATTTTTCTGCACATATTTGGTATCAAATTAAAGCTATTATTCTCTAGATGTTCCTTTTGCGGGTTTGGAAAATATCCCATTAAAAGCCTTCACACAGGAGGCTTTTGAAATTTCAGCTACTATCTGTGTTAGAACCTGTGAACTTTCTCCAATTCACATTAGTTTGTAACCAAACAGATGATCAAGATATGAAATAGTTCTAGAGGCACACCTCAGAATGCAGTGCCAGCAAAAGTCGTACATATTAAGTAAAAGTCAGACGCCCAATTCATCCTAATTATGATTTTTATTTTTTAAAATATTGATTTTTTTAAGACAACTGAAAATAAGGAAATTATTTGCCCTTTTGAAACTAAGACCAACTGTCAGTAATCATATCAACTTACTGTATTTCTTTCATAAAAAGCAAACTTAAAAGGAACATAAAGTAACTTAGGATGAGCTCTGGAGAAGGGATTTTCTATTCTAACAAACCATTGACAGTAGATATACAGTTGATACATGATTCAACACATTGATGGATTATTCAACGTTTAAAGTTTTGAAATATTAGTTGAATATTAACCTAAAAAATTCAAGAGTTAAAAGACATTTCAAATTTAAAACCTCTATTTTGTAAATGTACTTAGTATGCGAAGGATATTGAGGTGTTAAGGGTTAACCTGCCCAATTAACTCCATTTTAAAATCCTTCAATGACAATATGCCTATTTTAATGAAGGCATTTCATAGAAATTTATGTTATTTGCTTAGGTAAAAATTTGCCAAACATGTCTATAAGATGCGAAACGAAAAAGCGGGTCAGTTTGAAAATTTTATTCCTTGACCGTTATGAGAGTTGAATAATTTGTGTTTACGGCGAATGGCTATTTTATAATTGTTATTTAGATATTAGTTCATCAGTAGATCAGTGGTTTGTCCATCTTCTTACCATTTTTTCTTAATACCCTAACAAAGCTGAATGCAAGAAACTGACGCGTAGATGTTGAGTAGGATTAACATTAAGCTTCAATACTTTTGAAAAGAAAACTCTAAAACTGAGACATGGAGATGCGCCAAGTTACGTAATGAAGATCCAGGTAAACTGACCCCCATTTTGTGCAAAATGAATATTGTTGCATTGTCAAAATTTTAAAGTGTAGAACGTATACATAGACACTTTTAAAGCAGATGAAATAAATGAACTCTTCAAATTATATGAGGAATTTCTTACACATATTGAAGATTAAAGTAAAAAGTTATTTTTTCAAGTTTGCCCCGATGAGAAGTTCAATTACTGGTAATTTTATTCCAGTTCTATGACACAAAGAATTAGTCTAGAAAAAGAATTCACAAAGTACACTCACTTCCTCATTGAAAGATATTTTATGCTGCAAAGCTCCATACATAATCAAGCATATTTTACCAAAATGTTTTTAAGTCACGAAGTGACGCAGGCTGCTAGTTTTTATTGAAATAATTTTTAGCGTTGTTTCTTTTGTTTTATTTTACTTAACATCATTCCACTTTTCTCTTATTTATAATAGTTGTCAGTCATCGCTGGTGGGTGTGTAGGTGAGGGTGTGCTGGCGGAGGGCTTGGCTCCAGCTCCAGTCTCCAGCTCCAGCGCTGGAATGCGACTCAGCTTAGTTTTAGGTCAGCAATTACCTGCGGAGAGCTGGCAGCACACACTCACTCACTCAGTGCAACACTCACACAGCACTACAGTCACACACTCACACACACGCTCACACCCCACGGCACGTGCCCGGTTGTGTGCTGCGCGGGGCCATTTGCATGACAGTGTCAGCGCCTGCCGCGTCGGTCTCTGGAATCTCTTCCGCAAAGAGAAACGGAATAGACCTTCCGACCAACTACATGTGGGTTTCCCGTTTAAAGTAGTGTTTCTGTCTTAAGACATGCAGTCTTACACAATTACAGACCTTACACACAGGGCCGTAACTATAACTTTAGGGACCCTGGGGAAAACATATAAGCCCCCCCTCCCTTAATAAAGACACGATTGAGTTTCGTAATTCTTAGAAGTCAATTCTTAAATGGTAGAATATTGTGGCATCGGCACTCTAAGGGAAAATTGAATTACCCTAACTGTTCATATTTTCAACACATTTAATATATACTATTTAATTTTTTTTATACTTTTTTTATTCGATTAAATAAAAAGTGAACTAACATTAAAATATTCAATTATTACTTTATAAAATCGTTGAAAGCAAATCAACCATTATTTTGTTAACTTTTGTAAGCTATTTCGTATGTTTTTAAGGGCCACCTGGCCCCAGGGAACAGACCCTGTTGCCCCTGAGATCCTTACAGCTCTGCTTACACAACAGAATATTTAAAGGTTGGGTTAAGTGTGTCATAAGTTACAATATTGTGTTTTTAATTATTGTAGTTATGTACCGTAACTGAACAACCCTATGTCATCATTCTTTTATTCCTGTTTTTTGGTTTTGTTCTTTATGTAAGGCCTTTATTACATGCACTAATATAGGTGGCTGAGCCGCGTCGCAGAACAGCCACCCGCATTAAATTCAATGTACTGAAAAAACCGGGATAAAAAACAGCCAAGTCGCAAATCAGCCACGTCCATTTAAAAACAAGTACTTGGTAAATTAGGGACGCCGCGCCGCCAGTGGCATGGTGTGGCTTAGTCATCTAGTGTAATACCTTTGGTTTGTATCGGTCTTCCTCTAACTGATATACTATTATAACATTAAATTGTAATTAATAATTGATCATCGTTTAATTCATGGGCATCTGATGAATTAAGTTAAATCTAATCGATCGGAATAGACATAATAAAATACTTACAACACTAGTATACACCTATAACGAAAATTATAAACTTAAGTTATTTTAGTTATATGATGTTAAATTGAGGACTGGCAAGAGTTTGGACAAAATAAAATACATACATCCTTGGTTCACCTGACTAAAATGACAAACACAAGTTATTTTAGTTTGTTATGATGTTAAATTAAGGATTGGTTGTGAGTTTGGTTTTAAAAGTGATTTAATTTCCCCAATGGCAAATGCAAATTGTGTTACGATCCATTTCCCAATATTTATTCCCAGGAATTTCACATCACGTTCAAAATAACTTGTGAGGGAAAATCCCCACGCATAAGCGGAATTTCTCGCCCTAGAGCAGAACTGTTAACACGCAGACTCAAGGTTGGCTACAAAACAACTCGCTCATCACCTGCTGCTGACAGATACGTGTTAACAAGTTGTTGTGACTTGTACTTCTTTCAATAAACCTCTGGATACAGGACTAGGACTAGGACTCATGTATTTGTTGTTCACCTGAAGGTTTTTCCCTCGCTTGACTGACAGACTTCACTTTCTTCGCTTCTTAAATTAATAATTCGTCCTTGGGAAGCTCTGCTCTCCCAGGGGCTGTCGCGTGTGGAGGCCGCTCGTGTTGCTCATGTTACCCAGTTCCCATCACTGGGATTACCTCGGTAATACATCAATGTTTGCGGATAAAATATGAGAAACCATAAAACTTTATAGCAGGGTTAGGCTTACTACGCAAAGGTGTAGTTTAGAATCGCCTCGGTCCTTTTCTCTTGATTTGTTTATTATTTATTTACAATCGTCACATTGGATCAAATACCTGATGGACCGAGCCTTGCTCGGTGTTATTTCATGTTTACCAGTTCATCCAGTTTCTATAAAATATTTCAATGTCATGAAATTGATAAATCGAAACCTTTTTTATTGCTCCATGGACTCTTCATCCCATTTGCTGTATTTTCCCTTGACGGCTGTAGATTCCAAACAGCTGTTAAAATTACTTAATTTGTTTACACTTTCCTTGTTTTTTTTCGTTGTTATCACGGCAACCCATAAGGCCAATGTTAACATTTTACAACTTTAATATTCGATTTATCACTTAATTAGATTTTCTCTGGCCAAGTAATCTGCATAAAAGGCGTTTTTGAGTCATAATTACTTATTTCCAGACTGCTTTGAAGGAAATCCTCGGAGACGTTTTAGAGATAATTGTGGAAGCACGCAAGCAAGCATACAAGCATACAACCTGGGTAATAGTTGAAATAGAAATGCAGAAAACCAGTGTAGAACTAGGATATCAGTTTATATACGGTATCGTATATGTTTACCCCATTGAAAAACATAAATAGAGAAATAATAACTACTAAACAAAAACAAATATTAGTTGTTATTTGTTCTTGGCGAATTGACAAAACCAGAACCAGAATAAAAGATACTCCGCGTGTCGCCGAGTTGGAGATGGGCAGTCGACTAGTCGACTAGTGGTTTTATCGACTATTATAGTTGGTCATCTAGTCAACTAGTCGATTGTTCGATATTTCTAGTCGATTACTTTAACTAGTCGATGTTTTATCGCCTTTAACCGACTATTCGGCAACTTAACCGATTAGATATTGTTGTTTTAACCATTTTTCGCTCGTTCGTCTAGTTGTATCGACCAGACTAGTCGATGTTTTAAACGATGACTAATCGACTAGTGTAACGACTAGACTAGTAGATGATAAACATTAATCGACTAGTCACTTAGTCGATAGTGAAAAGTAGTCGATGTTCGCATCACTACGGCGAGTTCCTACTGCGACTGGATGTTTGGGAATGCGGATTCACCTTGTACCTTGTACGGCAGCAATTTTGAGTTGCCGTCGCGGCGATGACCTTGACTGAGACCTTCCAGTGACCTTGAGGTGACCTTGGCTGTCATCGACACGAGTGCCAATCAGACATTCCACCTTCCACTTGACTTTCCACGCGCCGACCGACGCCCGACGCCGTGGCGAGGGAATAACGGGACTGTTTGTTCGGTTTAGGTCAAGTGTACGTAATCGGTCGGTCGTGGAGTATGGATATCTGGTGATAGACGGTGACTGTGGTGCTGCTGCAAACTGGAAGGTATTTTCGAGTCGTGTTGATATTTAATAGTTGCATTATGATAGTTGTGGCTAAGTAATTAATGAAAATTGTATTCGATTTGTTTGGAGTTTTCTAATGTTTTGTTGAAAGGGCTTCTATTTAGTTTTCATCTTTAGTAGTTTTACTTTTTCTTAATAATAGATTACAAATATTCTTAAACTTGTTATTAATAGGAAATTACGATGCTATGTTAGATTGGATGGCAAGTTTTTGTCGCGTTCGCGATTCATTGAATAACTATTGCAGATCAAAGTCTTCAGTTTTGAGTAACACTTTACTTTTAAATAATAAAGTATTTTTCTACAATCGCGGGCACCAAATAGGGCGGGTGAGAGAGTGCGCTGCTGGCGAAATCATTGTTTATTATTGTTTGCGTAGATAATCAACTTATATGATATGACAATTGTTACACTAAACACAAATTTACAAGTAAAAGGCTTTAAAAAAACATGAACAAAGTTATGACAGGTCAATAAAAACGTTTAATTTAGTCGTTTTAGCTGAGTTTAGCGGACGATTTGATGAGTTTACAGTTTTTACTGCCCGCCCTATTGCGTGCACTCTACTCTATACATTGCTGAAGAATTCTGTTTTATTGAAAATGTAGATAAAATATTGTTTTCAAAAGTATTCATTGAACAAACCCCTAATAATCGCATATTACCATTGAATTTGGATAACAACCCCTTATGTTATTTAAAATCGATGATATTACACTTTTTTTAACAAATAAAATTTTAATTTTATTTACAACTTTCCTGCGCCGAATACAGTTTGTTCAAGAAATTTAATTTTTTAAGCCCAATTACATGTTGGCGGTTGTCGCCCCCTCGTGTGATCAATGTGTATCACCTGCCTATCGATCAGCTGTGAACATTCGTTACTTCCGGCACTTCCGGTCCCAGCCTCTGCCGCCAGTCATGGTCGACGTGTGGATGACGTACGCGTGCTACGCGCAAGGCTTGGGATCTAGGAGAGGTAAACTAGTAGTAGTATAGTGCGTTTTCTTTAGTTAAGTTGTTTTTAGTGTCGCTAAAACCGAAAAAAATAGTTTTTATTGTTAAAGTTATGCTTTATTTTTGTACTTCTTCTCCACAAGAAAAAATCTATGGTTGAGTGACAATTTAAATGTCATCGTTGAGCATAGCCTCATAAGTTAAGTATGAAGGTTTTGGACACAGTTTGAATTAAGGGACTCATCGCCTTTATATTATTCGAACACAACTAAATTAAAATTGACTTCCTCTACTTAGTTTCGTGCTATATTTAGTACGGGTAATATTTAGTACACTAATTAACATGATAACAATTACTATTTTATTTATTGCATAAATAACTTCAATTTATAGACTTCAGTACGTGTCAAAAACCCATTAAAACAGGAGTAATTATCACTTCATTTTATGTCCATACTTGAATATTTTATAGTATAACTAACCGCTGCATACATTAAAAGATTCAAAATATAAAATAATATATGTAGAAATCCATGCTGAAAAAACAGTGATTCATCATGCAAGGTAGATATTATTCAACATTAATTTGAAAAACTACAATTCTATCTCGAGTGGCTCCCACTGCTGTGGCTGCTTATTCACTGCTGTTTGTTGTTGTTCACAATATACTCGACCTGATTCTACTTTTTACGCTTTTTACGTTCAAAATAGAATGAATCATGCCTGTACAATTTCAGACAAAGCGTCTATGAGCTTTATATTTACATCCATTCAAATATCCCGTTCATTTTAATTCTGAAAAAAATTCCAAGTGTCATTTATCTAGTTCATCATCATCCACCAGCAGTAGTTTCGTGTAACGAACTTGAATCTACTTACGTCTCCAAGAATAGTTATTCGTTTCTTTAATCGCGATTTATTAAACTACTTGCCAGGCACATTGCACACACAAACATATTTCAGAATTCGTTGTTTCTTCGATTTTGATATAGTTGGGCAAACGCCTTCAACTCCGTAGACGTAAAGCCAGTACGCATTAGTGTAATCATTTGCCGCGTCGACGCGCTGTAGGCTACTCAACATTTCTGACGCTCACACGGCTCACCCAAGATTTATTCCAACTTAAAACTGCATCCTACTCAGCGTTCTACTAAAGACATTCCACTGGCAGCCAAACATATTTTTAAATATAATACTTTTGCTCTTTTGCTTGACAGGAAATCCAACTATGAGGACGTATGGACTGAGTACGACACTCAGTACGATATTAAGCCTACTTCTCATGCGTGTAGCTTTTACCATTACACAATACCACCATATTGACGTACCAGTGTGTGTTGCAGACATGTCGCCGGTGCGGTGGCGGCGACGCAGCAGCCAGGACCAAGACCTGCACCTGTACAACATCCGCCAGCAGCTGGTCGTGGTGACGGACTCCAGGACCGCAGGACATCCCTGTATGACGTAGCGTGTATGTTGCAGACATGTCGCCGGTGCGGTGGCGGCGACGACGCAGCAGCCAGGACCAGGACCTGCACCTGTACAACATCCGCCAGCAGCTGGTCGTGGTGACGGACTCCAGGACCGCAGGACATCCCTGTATGACGTAGCGTGTATGTTGCAGACATGTCGCCGGTGCGGTGGCGGCGACGACGCAGCAGCCAGGACCAGGACCTGCACCTGTACAACATCCGCCAGCAGCTGGTCGTGGTGACGGACTCCAGGACCGCTGCCCCGACGGCGACCCCCCGCGCCCGCAGGACGTCCCTCGGCAAGGAGGTGTGCGCCCGGGAGAAACGCAACCCTCTCCTGGAGAAGGTCAAGAACACCAAGCTCTCCTGCTTCCGGTCCACCGGCAACATGGCGCCCACTTCCGGCGAACTCACTGACTGTCAAAGGTACCAATGGTTTTGGCTCATAAATTAAATTTTTCAATGCAGTAGATGATTGATAGGATTCAATAGTTTGATAAAATTTGACTAATCAATAGTTCGATTAGTGGCTTTTAATGGTTAATTAAAAAAATAACAGAGGTGGCGAATATGAGAGTTGGAACTGGGAAATGATGATATTCACAAACAAGATCCCACCAGAACTTACATAAGCGACTCCACAGAGAAGAATCAATTTGATTCTCCTCTGTGGCGACTCCTTCTATTTGTTCAACGCAATCGATACACACTAGAGTGTAGAACGCCTTCCCAGAAAATTGTAGGCGTGTTTGAAAAATATTTCGCCTGTGACATCGATTAAAATAATATTCCTTGTACACGAATGCACAGTACTTACCCATAAATTTGTAGGCAGTTTTTTCATGGAGGCATCGAGGTAAAATTGTTTGTTATAACATGGGTTCATTTGGGTAAATTTTACTTTTAATATTTCCGTAATTCTCTTTTTTCCTATATTGCTTCTCTAACAACTCCTACCGCACTCTTACCTTAATTTTCACATTTCCCTTATGAAATATCAACCCCATTTTAAATTTACTAACCGTTAACGCCACAACAACACTACAACTCAAGATTTGCCCTTTCAGGACACTTCCCATCCCACTTATTTGCGTAATACAATTTTTGAAAAACTTAAAATAATTTTCCTTATTTTTTATTCACGACCCTCTCTACCTCCCCCGCTCTTTTTTCATTATCTACTTTGCCCTGTTCCTCTTTTACACCAGGACTTTGTCTTTCCGTCTCTCTTTCTCACTCTGGCGTTCCCTTACTTTCTGACTTATTTTTCTATCTTTTCATCTACTTATCTTATCGTACTATCTCTCGCTCTCTCTCCTATTCTTCATGTTTTCCGTCATCGTTTTCCATTCCATTTCTCCCTCCTCCTTTTCCACTCCCCCTCTCTATCTCTCTCATTCAGGTAACATATTCTTATCGCTGCTTCTTATCTCCTTATCACCTCCGCAGCCTGCTGGAGCGGCCGCCGCGGCGCCTGGCCGCCTCCATCGACGACCTGATCGACGACGACGTGTTCCTGCGCGAGGTGCCCGCCGCCGCCGCCAGGGGCGCTGCCTCCTGCTCCGTGATAGACCGGCTGGACGGCGGGCTCGCCACTGCGGGCACTCTCGGCGCGCCTGCCATGAGCAACTCCTGCCTGTCGGCCAAGCTGCGCGCCATGAGCGAGAAGTACCTCAAGTGCTCCACCAACAGGTTCCTGGCCAAGTTGTACAGGACGAGCAAGGACAGCGAGGTCCCTCGGGAGCCCTCCAAGGCCAAGTTGAGGTAGGTCTAGGTCCTAGATTGGGAGTGGATTAAGGTTGGTGATAAAATAAGTGGTGAAAAAGAATATTGGCAGTCGTGACAGTTGTTAATTATTCTTATATTTTGATTTTGTAGTTTTTTGATAAAAAAATAGTCTTGACTGATTTTTGTTGATATTTTAGTATTAAGTTGTAATGGTGATAAAATAAACTAGTGCACTTTTAAAAATTAAAATAAATTAACGATTCGTGGGTTTATTAGTGTAAGAAAGTAAATAAAATTACATGAGTGAGTATTAATAATAATTACACTTATTATTAAAAATTTGTAAGATATTTTAATTTGTGCAAAATGTTAAATTGAAATGAGGGCTCAAAGCTAAAAAATTTCCTAAACGATGACTTTAAAAAAATTATTTTTGTTTTAAGTTGTCACTGCAGAAATAACTATGGTCTGAAAAACGTTTTTTCAAAAAAAAAATTAATATTGCTTATTGTATTTTTGAAATATTTTTCTTCTCAGAATTAATAATTTTACTTTTCCTTTACTTAATTTTATTTTTTCATTTTTTTCAATAATAAGGTTACTATGGAAACTAACCCAACCTATTTTCCCATTATTTTAACACTACAAACATTTAAAGTTAGGAAAACCATTCATCAGTGAGCACCTACAACCAAAAGCAGATAATATATCGGACATAAAAAAATCTTAGGTAAATATTTGATCCTTTAAGTTTTGGATAACTGACATAAAATCAGTTCCTGTACAGTAGAATTACATTAGGAATGTATTAAGAAGTTATAGTCAACATTTCTCAGCAGAAATGAAGTTGCGCGCCTAGGGGAAGAAGGTAAGTCTGAGAATGGACATTAAGCTAACTTAAATGTGTTGTAAGACCATAGTTAACTAAAGCCTGGCCGTTAAAAAAAGTTGTGCTTTTCTAAAACATTTTTCCATTCACAGGAGCTTCTCGTACGGCGCACTGCCGGGAGTAGAAGAGTTCCAGCGGCGCCACAACCCGCTGTACACAGAGGACGAGGACCTGTACCTGACGGCAGCGGGGGGCGGCGGTGGGGGCGAAGACTGCGACAGCGGCATCCTAGTCAACGGCAGCCTCAGCGGCTCGCTGGGCGGCCGGGCGAGCTTCCGCGGGTCCACCCACACCCGCAGTGCCTCCCAGGACACGACCAGCCTCTCTGTCACGCAAGGTAGGGGTTAGGTTAGGTTAGGTTAGGCAGGACTGCAACAGCGGCATCCTAGTCAACGGCAGCCTCAGCGGCTCGCTGGGCGGCCGGGCGAGCTTCCGCGGGTCCACCCACACCCGCAGTGCCTCCCAGGACACGACCGGCCTCTCCGTCACGCAAGGTAGGGGTTAGGTTAGGTTAGGTTAGGCAGGACTGCAACAGCGGCATCCTAGTCAACGGCAGCCTCAGCGGCTCGCTGGGCGGCCGGGCGAGCTTCCGCGGGTCCACCCACACCCGCAGTGCCTCTCAGGACACGACCGGCCTCTCCGTCACGCAAGGTATGGGTCAGAGGGGTGGCTTAGGGGGTCAGTCCACCCACTGATGAGAGGAAATTGACTAAATTTTGTTAGAAGATCAGATTGAAATAATGTATAGTGAAATTGAATGTATATCCTGAAGATTGTTGCTTATGAATGAGGGATTGGAATGTAGGCTCTGCATATCTTTTAATGTTCTTAGTAATAAGCCTCCAACCCAAGCTATATATAATAAAATCGAAGAATAATTTTTTTTTAGTTTTTAGTTAAACTTATAAAGTACAAAGTATTTTTGTGAGATAAAACAAAGTCCTCATTAGTAACGAATGACCTATACAATAGTGTTGCCACTCAGGTTTTCATACAGTAGAAATTTCAACTTCTGTAATTTTATTTTGTCTAAAATTATTTACGTTGTTATTAAAACAATTCTTTCTTAAACTTGGTTAATAATATATTAAGAATATATAGAGTGTTTTTTTTTTAAATCAACCCAAGTTTAAGATTGAATAATGCCAAAGATGAAATGAATATTGCTTGTTGATCTTTACATTTTATACAACCTATTTTTTAAGTTTGATTGCATTTAGCTTACAACATTTGTTCAAACAATCCATCGTTGATGTTTATACAAAGTCCATACATTTATCACCATCAAATCCCTTTTTCACATTTTGCAAAGTATATCTTTTAATTTCTTGTATTATATTTATTATGTTGTTTTGAGCTACTGAACATCCTTTGGATTGTTTTCTTAGCCCTTCCTTTTTAAGTATCACCAGAGAAAATAATCTAATGGGATCAAATCGGGGGATCCTGGGGATTATAATCCTTTACTTGTAAAATAAAATTTCAGTTGCATATGAAAAAGAAACACCATTATCATTCCCATAATGGGAGATTTGCCATACCTACTGGTTCTATGCTTAGGAACCACATATGGTCAAATGCCCATTGATCCTGAGTATACTGCAAGTAGTGTGGGAATAAGTAGGTTGCTGAGTTTATAGCACAATAAACCCTTGATTGTGTAGTCTGGATATCAACCTCTTATTTGGAAAAGGAGCGTAGTCAGGATATAAAACTGAAATAGACCATATATTTATCAATTGTGAAATATTCATAGTGCTCGTATATATTGCAAAAGCTGCAGCCGGTTTTGCACCTATTACCTCACTGAACGTGGTTGCGTCATTGACCCATTCAATTCCCCCCATCAGTTGAATCAATTAAGCCACCGTCTGACAAACTAAACTGTCCATGGACCAAGTTATGGGCTTATGATCCAAAATTTAAATGTAATCCTAATAAAAATAATAGTGTGTGATTGTTTTAAGTTAAAAAATGCATAAAATTCAAATTTATACTTTGATATATTTTTTATTCCAAGTTGGTTGAGACTATTATTTACTCAAAACAAATTTCACACACTACAAAAAAAATGTGGAATATTCAGGCGAAGAACTTAGTGCCAGTCCTTGGCGAGTGAGTCATCCGTTTTACATGACAACAGAGATAACAGATTAATGACTGTAAAGACACTCCTTGCAAGCCATCTTAATCACTTGTGTGACTAATGGACTAATAGATTTCATTGACACAAACAGCTAATAAAAATACTACATGTGCATGAATATTCAATAATATTTATTTTAACTTTCAGTAACTAATATTTATACAACAAAATTTGTGATGGAATAGTGGCCGTACACAAGAAATATTTAGAATGTTGTTGTTACTTGCAACAAAGCCCAACATGAATCTGTTATAGTTAATCAAAACTTACTTACCTACTTACTGCCGTGGCTCCACAAATTTCAGTCGATTCTTAGCCTCGTAGACCAGCCTCTTCCACTCTACTCTGTCATCCGCCAAGTTGATGTCTGCACCCATGGTCCTGATGTCTTACATAACTTGGTCATTCCACCTTAATTTTGGTCTTCCCAATGGACGCTTTCCTCTGGTCCTGATGTCTTTCATAACTTGGTCATACCAAGAATTATTTGACACAAAAGGAAACTTAACAATTTATTATGGAATAATCCTTAGTGGATATCCTGAACCACAGGGGGAACTATGCGGGGCAGTGCAATTTGGATGGCAAAACAGCCCAACAAACTTGACAAAGAAAAAATGGCCACAAAAAATACATTAGGTTGCTCTTGTGTATGGTTCTTTATCTTGGATATTAGGAAGCATCAATGAAATTTGGATTTGAAGTAAAAAATGTGAAAACGGCCCTTTGTTTTATACAAGTACTGTACAAATACAAAAAGTCTGTCAGTACCAAAACTTGACTTCATTTTGGCAAAATGATTGCCATATTTACCCCTAATTTTACCAATCTGTTGCAGAGGACCGGCCGTCAGGTCGCTGCCGCAGCATCTCCCCCCGCCCCTCGTCCATCTCGGAGGAGCCGGAGCCCCCGCTGCTGAGCCTGACAGACAAGCAGCGGAGCCGGCAGCGGAGCGGCTCGCCCCCGCCCCTGCCCCCCACCACCCCCACCCCCGGCCCCCGCCAGGTGAGGCTGGTGCGGCTCACGAGGCGCCGGGCGGGTGAGGAGCTGGGGATTTACATCGCCAAGACCAAGCTGGCTCGCGAGGGCACCGTGGGGTATGTCATCGCACACATCGTACCTGGTGGACTGGCGGATAGGTGAGTGGATTCTGACACTTTCATTAACTTAACAATATACGCGGCAACCATGTAATTGCACATTTAATTTTGTTTTAAATCTTACAATAATTTTTTTAACACTTTGGATCTTAAGATAATTTTACTTGGTGGCTCCACTTACACTAAATTGGTTAATTCACCTTTCCGTATTGGCTACTGACTATTTTTCTGGCCATTTGCAAACCTTCAATCTGAATTCAGTTGGAAAAATAATCAAAGGAATAGACTCCCAAAATAATTTGGAAAAGTTTTCATAAGGAAATAAGTCATTTTCAAAGATAAAAAGGCAAATCTGATACTGTAACCAATTTCTGTTCAGGAACATCCAAATCCAACTTAAAACTCTGACTTTTGAAAAAAATAATTTTTAAATTGAGGATTGAGTTTAGAATAGTTTATTTGAGGAATAAATATTAAGTCATTAGATACAGATTGATTACCTGAAAATTCAGGGACATGTAGTAATGACAAAAGTTGACTTCTCCTGAAAGAAAAGTCAGAAAAAATATTATCCATGTTTAAAATTTATGTTTAATGTATGCCTAATCTACAGTATAAAATGGCTTTCCTCATCTTCCAGGGAGGGCTCGCTCATGATAAACGACGAGATAGTGAACGTGAACGGCCGCAGGTTGCGGGGGCTGACGATGGCGGGGGCGAGGGAGGTCCTGCTCAGCGGCCCCAGCGAGGTGGACATCGTGATCTCCCGCGGGTGCGACCCGGCGACGCCCCGGCCCCACCCCCGCCACCCGTCCATGCCCGAGAGCTCCGTCGACTACGAGAACGTCCTAGTCTTCCCGCAGGAGCAAACCGACAACAAGCGGTCCGTCTTCCTCAGTCAACTCCTCTCTGAAGACTCTCCTTCAGAAGCGAAGGAGAATATCCCCTCCACTCCTTCTTCGGAGAAGGTGGTCAGGAAGAGGCACTACCAGAAGAATAGTAATAGTATAAACCACAAGCTTCTGAGAAAGGCCATCGCGAGCTATTCTGGGAGTAAAGTTAGTTTAGATAAGGACTCGAAGAGTGAAAGAAATTTGTCTTGTGAAAGTCCGTCGCCGGAGCGGTTCGAAATGGAATCGACAGCGAATTTCTGCACCCTTCCTCGAAGGCCGAGGTCTACCATGTGTACCTTCCACACCTTTATATATGAGAAAGGTAAGTTACAATGAGCTGTCTCTGACCAAAGTTTTACTTTTCATATGTGCTATTTGTGGGAAGTGTTAAGAATTCGATTTGGAAGAGAATTTTTTATACAATACCATTCATACACACAACCTCCTAGAACAAAAAGGCAGTAGTATTTTTTCTTCAATAATATCATCTTAAGCCATTTCATTCATTAATTCTAATTAAAAATACTGATGCAGTGCAAGTTAAATATTGCTTTTCAGTAAAAATGCGAAGAAACTGAGTGTGGTAAAAATATATAATTATCATTAGTTACATTGAAGTCTTAAGGATTTAATAAACAAGATATCTCTCCACAAGATGCTTTTTGTTTGTGAATTACCAACTTTAGTTCTTGAGTAAGGCACAGCAGCAACAGCACTGATGATTTTATACACAAATATCCCAATGGCTAAATTCTTTAAATTTAATAGCTCATTAATGACTGACCAAATGTCCTAAGTGCAGGGTTTAATTCCATAACATTAATGTAAAGAGTTAGAATTCATCTACCAACATGAAATTTTATAGGTTTTCCACTTTTGCGGGAAAAATATTGATTTCTGTGTTTGTATATACAACTTCTTTTTTAATTTGCAAGTTTTCTAGCTAAGCCGTTCCTGTATCAAATAAACTTGATTGTTTCAGGTCCTGGAAAGAAGAGCCTGGGCTTCACCATAGTTGGGGGAAAAGACTCACCGAGAGGGCCACTGGGGATATTCATAAAGAGTGTTTTGGAAAACGGGCAAGCAGCAGAAGATGGCAGACTGAGAGAAGGTAATTCAATTACGTTTTGCCATTAATTTTGCTTAATATTGTATTATCAATTAGAAGGGTTCAAATCTCATAATGGAACATTTGATAGTCTCAAATAACATTTTTTCTTTTGAAAGAACAACTTTCCAGGTTTTCTGAATTGATCTTTTTCGGACTGTTAAAAATTGGTCCTATAAAATATTGGCTGTTCATACTAATACATCCAAAAAAAAGGTAAAATGCATTTAGTCTTGAAGGGAAAACAATAGTGGGCATTCATTTTACCTTTGAAGGTAATACTGATAAGGTATCTGAGTGGGGACCTATTGTCCTAGAGTCATAGATAAATTTAATGGTGCATTCAGAAGGTTGGCTGTCTGTAAGATAGCGTCAGCTTTATTGACAGTGGACTTATTTATAGTAAATGTCTTGTCACAAATATGTCTGATAGTTGATTCATGATGTTGGTTGTTTACATGCAATTTCAAAGAATACATTTCAACTACCCATTATCAAATTGCGTAGAAAATAAACAGCAACTTTCATAACTATTCTGTGAAGAGACATTTCTCATAGATATTGTTTTCAATGCAGCAATAGCAGTAGTAGAAACAATACTGACTCCTAATAACTTTGGAAATACGCTGAATCATGTTATGTAGTATATTATGAAGTTATTCATTGGCATATATTTGGCCATTATTTATTTCAGTTTTTAAATTCAAGAGAGAGCAATGATCATTGTTGTGACTCATAACTGTCAAATTTTATTGTACGGTTTAAAACACTAAAATAGCAAGTGATTTTCTTCCTCTGTCCATGTTACACATCACAATCATAGTAACTAGCAAGGTTTGATCTGGGAAAAATTCTGTTAGTTTTTAAACTTACCACTCTAATTTTAACGTACCCAGGGATGATCATTTCAAAAGTCCTGATCTGGGCTCTTGTGGCTATTAACGAGAACAGAGCACTTCATTTGTTTTTTGGTAAAGATTTTGAGAATTGTAGGTTGTAAGTAAAAAGTTTTAATTAAAAAAAATAAAGCGTATTAAATTTGCTACAAAAATCCTACTAATATTATCAGTGCTTGATTTGTAAAAATGGAGGTACCGGAACTGTAATTTACCAGTTTGACATAGCCCCCCCCTTTATAATGCTTCTCCTCAACAAAGTATTATTTGTTTATTAATTAGGTTGATTTAAAAAGTCACATTTTATCTAACTCAAATTTTTAATGAGTAAATAATTAAAAACTACCAAAGCATTATTTTTCTAAAAATCAATTGTCTAATGAAATTCTAGATTTTTTTATGACGCCTTGTGCGAGTATTCAGGTCTTTTTAGCGGTTTCAACATCCGGCTTAGCTCAAGACTAGACAAAAGAGCACTAATTTCAGGCGGAAACTCCGCGCGTAATTTCCGTACATTTTAAGCGATCGTTATTTTCGGTAAGATTAATCCGTTCGAGTACACGCGATCGTCTCTTAGACAAATACTTCGGCCGGTTACACATGATCCTCTCTTATGGCAAATTCTCCGGCCGATCATACGTGATCGTCTTTTGCAGCAAATTCTCCGGCCGATTATACGCGATTGTCTTATGTGGCAAATTCTCCGGCCTATGATACGCGATCGTCTTGCGACGAATTCTCCGGCCGATTACCTGCGATTATCTTGTGCGGCAAAGTCTCCGCCTGGTTACACGCGATCGTCTCTTACGACAAATACCCGGCCGATTACACACGATCCTCTCTCGTGGCAAATTCTCCGGTCGATTGTACGCGATTGTATTTTGCGGACAATTATCCGTCCAATTACACGCGATCGTCGTTTGCAAAATATACTCCGGCCGATTAAACACGATCAACTCTTGCGGCAGAAAGAGGTCCCGGAACGCTGTTCCGCCGCGTTCCGCCGCAAATCAAGCACTGAATATTATAAATGTGAAAGTATGGATGTTTGTGTGAATATCTGTCTTTCAACCACGTGAAAAATACTGGACCAACTGAGATGCAATTTTGCAGGGATATAGTCACTGTATCAGAAAAGAACATAGGCCTATTCACTTCCTTAAAAACCCCTACGCCCCGCGATCGTCCTTCAATTTTTTACATTTTATATGGATGTAAACATTCAAATACTGATTTGTAAACAGCTGTGAATAGTCTACTAAACTTTGACCATTGAATATTATTCAATGCTTTGACAATTCAAAGAGCAGAAGTAAGATCAGCTGTAATTTTTATCGAGAGCGAAGCCACGATGAGCAGCTGCTAGTAATAATATATATAGTTCTTGTACTCTTAACGGTTATCAAGTTATAGGGCACTAAAGATAATGTACTTTTTTTTACCATTGTGGCGCGATACAATATGTACCCAGTCAAATTAGACTAATCAAAGGAAAAAATTCTGGATAGCTGAAAATCTTCACAGTTGTTCGTTATAGCCATCTGAACATCATCCTAAAAATTCCTCGAGGCTAGGGTTTCCGTGTGAGGCAGTGTTTTCCGTGACAGAGTGTTTCAAGATGCGCCCTTTCTCACTAATTTCCACTAGAGCTCGCCTCATATTTATCAGGACTTTTGGTATATTTATCCCTATATACTTTCAAATTAGTGGGAAAAGTTTCAAAACTAACATCATTTTTTCTCAGTTTGGTCAAATGTTTAAGTTTTTTACTGAACTAATAGACTCTTGTAGAAGGTACATCATATTACAAGAGGTTACAAAGCCTATCGCTCCTAACACGAGTGTTCTGTCGCCAGGGGACGAGGTTTTGGCAGTGAACGGCCACGTGTGTCACGACCTGACGCACGCCGACGCCGTGGCGCTGTTCAAGAGCATCCGAGCCGGCCCCGTGGCCCTCCACGTCTGCCGCAGGATCCGCGTCAAGATGTAAGTCAAGGTTTTGAATTAATATAAAGTTGTGTTGAGAACAGAAATAGGAAAATAACTAAAAGATGGCCATCGCGTCCTCATACTGACAGATCTTTTTTTATTCTAGACAAGAGCAAGGCTTGCAAGTTTTCATGGACATGCAGTGCAGCTTATTTAGGTTATTGTGCACCTTCAAGGTTATGGCTTTATCACATAGCAAATTGCCATTGGTGATTAGCGGGTTCCGAACGCGGGACCTTGGGAGCTGAAGTCCCGCATTCTACCTCTACACCAGGCCGCTCCCCCATACAGACAGACCTCAACTCAGATGCTTTTGCTGTTTGACAATAGGCAATTAATTAATGTTCCTAACTGACAACCAGGTCACTGTTAGAACAAGTCCAGACTTTGGATCATTCTGATCAAATCGTTAAAAAATACAATTTTTTCCAAATGCTATTAAAATGCAAGCATTTGCCCAGGTCAGACCCAAATGACCAAATTCACCATTCCCCCCTGAGCCTGTCCTCAGTATTGTGGCCACATAATGTAACCTTTGTGGTCTGTTGTTGGCTGTACCAACAGTAGTATTGGTACGTATTGGGACGATGGTGTGTCCTGTAACCTAACTGCTTGGAGGTTACGAACTGAGGATAGTTATGAGCGGTGGCTTGTGGATGCAGTGTTCCCTAGTGGGGGCTAACGTCCGCACTATTGAGTATTGTGTTAATAAGACCGTTCTCATAATTAGACCAGTTCATAAATTGTAAACCAGTAGAAAATGTGGTTCCAATGACACATTAAAATGTAGGACCCTTAGTTGCCACTGGCTGTAGGGTTATTAATTAAGAGTCGTGTATAAGGAACATGTTGGCCTTAGTCAGGAACAAGACAACAAGATTGCGTCACAATCATTCGACACTCATATTCGCCTTAAAATACCCCCTACTGGTGCTCGTAATGTAAAGTACCAATTCAAATTTTTAACTGTGGTGGTAGTTGTTTGAAGTCAATTTCAAAAATCGACTTAAAATTAAAGGCAGTTAAATATAATTATATTTTCATACAAACTTGAACGAAAAAGGTAAGAAACAAGTTTAAAGTTTGTAAAAGGCTATTCATATTTCAAAATTTCATTTGAATTGATAATCTTTCTAAACTTATTACATTGCAAACAATATTTAATAAAACCGAGTGTAGCATAAGAAAATGTTTCCATCCTAATTTTGTGTAAAAGTTTGAGCACTTTTGCACTCCATCCATACCCAAGTAATTGAAAAATGAATATCTCATCAGCAAATTACCAAAAACGCCTCATTATCATTAATTTAGAAATGAATAATTGCAACAATAAAGTTAAAAGGCAGTTGGATATTAAAATTAAATTAAAGGCAGTTAAAAATATTATTATATTGTCGTACGAACTTGAAGAAAAAGGTAAGAAACAAGTTTAATGTTCATAAAAAGGCTTTTCATATTTAAAAATACCCATTTGAGTTGACAATCTTTCCAAACTTATAACTTTGTAAATAATATTTAATAAAACTGACTAACCACAGAAAGGAATCAAACAGAGGTCGCTTTTAAATGGGTCATCTATTGGCGCCCAAGTACTATTTACAGTTATATCTAGGGATGTGTCGGTACCTTAAGTCGGTTCTCGGTACCACCGGTTCTTGGCAAAAGAACCGGTACCGAGAACCGATGTCAAAATGTCGGTACTGGTACTTCGGTGCCTATGGTAATCGGCGGGAGTAACTACCGAACTTACGAAAGACGATCGATCGCATCGCGCATTGCCGCGGGCGTTGCGCTGATGGCAAATGCTACTGCGCACTATTATTGAAGGACAATAATGTTTCTAAAATAAATTTTGATTCAAAATTTATCTTAAATTTTTTGACTCTTGATTGATTTTTTATTCTTCATACTTAATATTAATGGGGATGGGGTTAAAACTTATTTTCTTTGGGAATTGTAAGACCAATGGAAACTAATTTGGAAACTGTTATTTTTTACCTTAGAATTTGTTCTTGATTGTTTTATTTAATCTAATTTTTAAAATTTATTGGAATGGGGGTTATTTTCTATGGGAATTGTAAAATATTGTGAATGGAAACAAATTTTTAAGCTGTTATTTTTCACCTTGGAATTTATTCTTTTGTTCACATACCGTAGTATATATTTTTTATATTACCTGTTAACAAAAGAATAAACAATTAATTTAATGACTGAGATTAGTAGTTTTCATTACTAGGAGCGAAAGTGGCTCTTTTTGGTACGAGATCGTAATTTACAGGCGAGGCGCAGCCGAGCTTGGAAATGCGATCGAGTACCAAGGAGACACTTTTGCTCCGCATGATGAACAACTATTTTCATCATTATGTATAAATAATCATTTAATCGTTAAAAAATTAGACTACATAATTTTGAGGTTATCCAAAATAGTCATAGTCATTTACACATCTGTTAGTTGTTTACAAACACAAGATAAGAAATCGTTCAACCTTTCAAACGTAACATAAACAAATTTTGACATTAGAGTACGGCACAATTTACCATATGTTTTTCCAGTACTCCTATTGGAAGTGATCCAAAAACGATCATTTTGCGTACGATTTAGAGAACTAAAAACGGCTTTTTTCGGGACAGTATGATGAAAAGTATTTTATGTCTTGGCGAAATTTACTCTTGAAAATTAAAACATTTTTTAAAACAGTAACATAAAACAGATTGCCTGTAGGTTTGAGGGTTTGTATAACACGTGTTTATATAACACATTTTGACAAACACTTGGTACCGATGGTACTGGTACCGAGAACCGAGAACCGATCTTGTCAAGAACCGGTACCGGTACCAACATTGGAAAAAGTGGTACCGACACATCCCTAGTTATATCCACTTACAATCACAGGTAAATTACTAGTTACAGTTCTTGCGGAGTTTATGGTAAACTAAGTCCTCGACACATGCTGGACAGTGCTCGACACACTCTGAGCGCAACATTGGAGGATACCTGTGTTTGATTCTCCTCTGTAGTGTAGCATAAGAATATTTTTCTCACCTAATTTTGTATAAAAGTTTTAGCACACACACTCTATCCATACACAATAAATTGAAAAAAGAATATTGCATCAGTAAATTACAAAAACTGTCTCATTATCATTAATTTAGAAATGAATATTGCACCAATAGTTAAAAGCTATTCATGCCTTTTATCCTTTTCAGGTCAGACAAAGCCAAATCCTGCACAGACCTAGCCATCAACAGTAGCTGAGGATTGGCCATCTACTTTGATGACAACTTGTACTAGTCATTTGTCCATTGTTATTGTTATTGTGTAAATAAGTGTTGCTACAAGAACCAATGTTTGTCTAATGTTAAATGTTGTGTACGCTTAGTACGATATGACTGTTACATGTATCTAAAGTTTAATGCAATCATTCCTCTAAAAAGACAGAACAGTGATTGTCCCAGTTAGAATAAGGTTGTGTGGACAGTTAGTTTTTTTTTTTCAGTGTGTAAAGTGATGCTCCTCCGCTTGAATAACATTTGTGTAGGAAAAAAACCAATCAGGAAAGGGCAGTCCATATTCATGGTGTAAAGAAAAATACCCCCGTTGCAGCAGACCTGCATACTCAGCGAATTTCAAATGCAAAACAACATATTTCAATCCTACATAGCGAGATTTGACATGTTTTCGTAAGCTCCATAAGAATAACATGGGGAATGAGTATGCAGGTGTGCTGCTACAGGTATATTAAAACTGGGTGGTTTCAATTCAATATTTAGTAGATCTGAACTAGAAGAAACTATTTACCAAGTTTTATTGAGATATGTTGAGAAATAAGCGAGATATAGAATTTTAGTTATTTCCCATAAGGTTAACATTGGGACAACGTACTGTGTTTACCACTTTCAATATCTCGGTAACCAATGGACATAGAGCAGTGTTTCAAAATACTAAATTGTTTGTTTTTTTGAGCTGAATTCAATGGTGCCCACAAAAATTCGATAAATTTTATTTTTCTATGTAAAAAACTCTAAAAACCCATTTTTGGGGGGGTTTATCCCCCTTTACTCACCCTTCCGGTGGTCCGATCGGGCTGGTTCACGAACTCGTCCAATTGATTACCACTTTACATGTCCGTACCAAATTTCATGAAGATCGGACCATTTTTGCGGCCGCTATCGTGCTAACAGACACATAGATATATATATATATAAAAATTTGAACGAATAGTGTTTTTTGCTTCTGGGGGCCCCAAAACGAAAAGTTATAGTGGTCCCGAGCTTAGGTCTTACCATGAGACCTACGGTAATAGCTTCTTCCCTATAGGGGAAATTCGCTAAAAATAAAGGTGTGTGCACAGACAGCTGGTATGACGTAGTTGGGCTCGAGAAACTAGCGGACCTGCGGATTGACTGCAGAACTAAGACCGTACACAAAATATATTGAGTTGTATTATCTGGTTTGTACTGTAGTTGTCGTAAGCGCCAGTTGCGTGAGCCCATCTGTGTCACATCAGCTGACCCTGCACACACCTTTCTTTTTTCCTTACACCATGGTCCATTATGTGCCTAGGGATGGTTAAGAGCCATTCCACTTAATGATGACAAACAGTGGTGGCTCGTGAGTTAATGTACTAGGGGTTCACAGTTAAAAAATATATACATGATATCAATGTATTATACTAGAGTTATTGTCTTAAACCAATCGGTATTTAAGTACGTTAAACACTTAAAAGACCACAGCGCCTGCATTTCATGAGAAACCTACCTGTTGTTATACAGGAGTATAATGCTTAAAGTATTATATTTAAATTTTTTTACTTTGAAGATTAAGAATCATATTTTGCTACTGTTGCACATTATATTAAATAAATCGGAAAACCGAATGTTTGTTAAATAACTAACTGTGAACTGAGGCCTGCAATTATTATTTTCCATCAATGATTAATGCTCTTCTTAATTAATCCTTTAAAATAAAAATCATTAACCTATGATGAATTACGACTATACCTTGATTACCGAAAGAAAACGCGGCCACTGCCACGCATCAGAACTAACTGACTCCTTCTATTTCATTCTATTGAACTAAAACATTTCGTTACAAGTTTTAGTAAATTTTATTAATTTAAAAAGTATAATACACATTTTAAACAAGTTTTAAATAATTGTACACGCTTTTAATAAATTAGTCAGGAGTGTAATGAATATTCTTGCAGAGTGTCAGCTATCGTGCGGCCGCTACGCCAATTGTTTTCTTTCAATAACCAGAGTATATCATAAATCACCAAACTACATCACTGAAATAAACATATTTATCACTAAAACAACATTAAAACACACAATATTTATATTAATAAACTTCATATTTGATGTTTTTGCCTCCAATCACTATTTGAATTAATTCTAGAGGTTAAAATACCTTATTCCGTCAGTGATCACTGTCGACCAAAGAGCCGGCGACCGGTTAGCATGCAGTTTTTAAGATACCTGACGACCTCTTCGGAGTGATTTATGTCTTTCAACGCCTGAGGATGACCCCATTGTAGGGTCGAAACCGGTCGCCGGCTCTTCGGTCGACAGTGATCACCGACAGAATAAGGTATTTTAACCTCTAGAATTAATAAACTTTAAACCAACCATCATCCAAACCAAAATACAACAAGTGTCAAGCCTCGTTAAAACGCACATGGGCACACTAGGAAGCAGCTCTGAGGGAAGCTCCATAAGGCACCATGCAATCGTGGTTCCTCCCCCGCCGCTGCCACAAATGGACTTGTCTTACGCTTATAGCCGCGGAGCGCTTTGCTCCAAACTCAGTCTCGCCTCTCTGGCTGTAGTGACAACGTCGAGTGCGATGCGTGCTCTTCACTGTTGTTTATTACTGTCATTTTTAATTGTTTGGGATATTCTGCATTTATATAGAAGAATTTTAATAGCCTAAATAACATTATTTGTGGTTTTTCATAGGGGGTTCACGTGCTCATGTGCTCCTATGCACGAACTGCCACTGATAACAAATGAAAAAATACTATACGATATGAATAATAAATAAAGCAAGAGTCAATATATTTATTTGTCTTATGACCTTTTTATTTACTTTTTAAAGCTCATGTGCATTTTAATTGAGTTCAGTGCAAACAAACATTAACATAATTGGCTTTATCAACAGACATCCAATTCCAGCTCCAGTTCATACTAAAGCTCTCGGGAGTTTTGTTGCAATAATACAGTAAACTCCCGATTATCCGTGGAATTGGGTGGCGCGACTACCGCGGATAACGAAAATCGCGGATAATCCGCAAGTGTTGAAAATGGGAGAGAATAAAAGAGAAAAACAATTTCAACGTTAAAAATCAATTTATTTAATACAGTCAGGGGCGAACCCAGATTTAATTTCGGGGGGGGGATATCCTATAACATCGCAGTAGGCGAGTATCGCGTCACAATAGACGAATATGGACGTCGCGGTAAACGAATATCGTCGTCGTGGTAGACAAATATCATTGTAGCGGTAGACACATATTGTTGTCACGTTGCAATAGACGAAAATCGTCGTCGTGGTAGATGGATATCGTTGTCACGGTAGACTAGTATCGTCGCCGCGGTAGAAAAAATATCGTCGTCGGGTTATACGAATATGGCCGTCGCGGTAGGCAAAGTTCGTCGATGCGCTAGACGAGTATCATCGTTGTGGTAGACGCCGCGGTAGACGAGTATCATTGTCGCAATAGATAAATATTGCTGCCACGTCGCAGTTGACAAAAATTGTCGCCGTGTCGCGGTAGACGAAAATCGTCATCGCGTCGCGGTTGACAAACATTGTCTTCGCGTCGCGGTAAACAAAAATCGTCTTCGTGTTACGGTAGACGGAGAAAGCCTGCGCACGTTTTATACGCAAAAAACTTGTCAGTTCAGTCTAATTTTTTTATAAATAGTATGTTCTCGCTTTTCATAGCACGCACGGATAATCCGCTCGCGGATAATCGGGAGTTTACTGTGTCAGGTACTCATGTGCCACAGTCAGTCAATGTTACAGCTGATGCAGGAGGAGGAGTTTCACTTTAGTCAGATTTACATGGGTCGAGTTGGCGGGCAATTAGATGGGCGAGTCAGACTGGACGAGTTAGTGGTAAAGTAGGTTATTTTTATCACTCGCCCACTTTTTAAAGCATGTAATTCCAATGATAACACCATGCGACTCAGTCAGACAAGTAGCAACTTGCCAGTCTAACTCACCAGCCAATTCGACCCATGTAAATCCACTTAACTCTCATTGAAGAATAAAGTCTGGTTCCAAGTTCAATCGTAGTTTTTTTATGAACGATTTGATTTAAAAATTACCAAGTACAGTTGGGCAGTGTATAAGAAAGAGATCTATGATGATTCCTCACTCTCATTGAACAACTGTGCTTGGTCATTTGTAAATTAGTTCAAAGTGACTGTAGTCTGTTGACTTAGCTTAGACCCTTGTTTGAACTTAGACCTGTCACAATTAATTAAAATGTACACTAAATTTACCCTCATGTTTAATAAAATATCTCAATATTTCTTTAATGTTTTACTGACTGAAATGGTTTTATGTAGAAGTTATAAAAATAATTGTTTCACTGATAAAGAACTGTTTGTAAATTAAATATAGAATTATATCAGTGTCGTTACAAATGTAATGTAAAATATTTGTTATGATTGTTGTAAAATAAAATTATTTTAACTGAAACGCTTCCTTTATACATTTTGTAACCCCTTTGTACCTCATTTTCCCCCTGTTCCTGGTCTCTTTTGCCGGATAACAACTTGATTATTGTTGTAGGGTGAGTGCACCAGTGGATGACCGGTTAAGAACGATGTCACATGTTAATTTGTCATTACTCCCTTATTTCATAGTCACAGTTATACATTTTAGTACAGAAAGTTAATTTATTCTTTAAGGATCAAGCAATATAAGATAAATACATTATTTGATGGGAATACTGATTGTAATATTTATTAAAAGGCAACTATGTCAATGCTCCAATAAATGACCGGGACTGCACCAGTGAATGACCGATCTTGCACCAGTGAGTGACCGGTCTCTTTTGGCTGAATAACTGTCAAAAAATTGAAAAATCAGCTGACAACAATGAATGAGAATAATTCAGCTGAGAATATAGATCATAGCTAGTAAATGACCGATCTTGTGCCAGTGAATGATCGGGGAAAAACTTTGCGGTCATTCACTGGTTTTTGCCCTAGTTACGTTCCAATTTATGACTGCCCTCTGTCATAATTAATCATAACATGTAGAGCTATAAAATTGATTTTAAATTGTAGGATAGTATATTAAATATAATTTAATTGCAACACAATTTTTAAATAATCATCACATACAGAATGAATGTAAATCCAGGTAAGCCTTGCAGGGATAGTCACTATAGCAAGAAACATCAAAATCGAAGATAGTGGGACACTCAATATTCAATATATTTAAAAAGTATTTTCGACTCCAACAATTTTAACCAGAGAAACATTATTGTTGTGTAGTATTCCAAGGCTGGTTTTACGCTTATTTTTAATTAGCTAGCCTAAAGAATATGCTTAATACCGGGCTTTTTTACGCAAAACGGTCATTCACTGGGGGGTGGTCATTCACTGGTGCACCCACCCTATCAACAAAAAATATTTTAAAATGTTAATCTATATTATTAATACACATGAAAACTTTGCAGTCGATGGGGCATTTTTGTTTTAAGATTTACTCTCACACATTATATATTAAAACATGTGTCTGTGTGTGCAGGTGTGCATACTGGCTTTAGATTTTTAATTTAGGCCGGAGACATATGAGGTGTTTTTTAACGCCGTGGTAAAAATACCGCTCGCCCATAGTGCACAGATTTAAATGGACGCGTATACACAGGGCGGAAAAAATACTGTGCGTTAAAATTGCCGCTGGCGGTAGTTTTGCCGCCGCTCGAAAGCGGATTTTTTTCCACTTTGTCATCACAGTGGCAATTAAATGGGAGTGTACACATTTGGCGGATTTTTTACTGCTGCCATGGTCAGATGGGAGACACGCTAAACAATGTACCGTGTGGATTACGTCGGGAGTTCTGTGATCGGCTTGTGGTAAAATGCATTTGGTAAACACCCACACATCTCTCAAAATTAAAATGGTACCGTGATTGGCGATATTTTTCCGTGGCCTTTTTTTTACCGCCACGTATGTAATTAATTAGATGATTATACCAAAATAAGTAAGAACATTATTTTGTTGTATTTCATATTCTAATAATGATACAAAACAAACATGTAAACAAATATGATTATATTAGCAGCTGATACTTGAAACTACTCTATAATATCTCCCTCTTTCTGATTTCTATGTTTAACTTAGAAGGAGGACGAATCTTCCTTGTCGGTCTAGTTTGGGGAGGAGGAGTATTTGAATTGGTTGGTTTACAAGAACCGGCAGGCGTACAAAGATCATATCTTGATTTTATTCTTTTTCTTATATGTATTTCATTTCTTATTTTTACTCCATCATCTGCCAATTTAACTAAGTACGATCTTGGTTGTGGTAATTTCAAATTTTCAGCCACATTTCCCCTTAGGCTGAGAACATTAGGTTTATTGAACTCCATATTGTTTCTATAGTGTTATATTTCCATTGACTTTTAAAATAGTTATCATTTTACTTTATCTATGGTATATTTCACGATATTCTATAGTGACTGCGCCATAATTAATTAAATAACTATACCAAAATAAGTAAGAACATTATTTTGTTGTATATCATATTCTTATAATGATACAAAAAGACAAACATGTAAACAAATATGCGATTATACAGGGTGTTTTTTTTTTAAACGCAACCCATTTTCAAGATTGAATAATGCGTATATAAATATGTAATAAGTATTGTTTTATTGATTTTTACATTGTATACAACCTATTATTTAAGTTTGATCACATTTAGTTTACATTATGTGCTCAAAAGGTCCGTAATTGGCATTTGTATAAAGTTATACTCTCTCCATCAAATTCCCGAACATGTGTTGCAAGGTACCTCTTTGAATTTCTTGCATTAAATTTGTTATGTTTGTTTTGAGGTGCTGAATGTCTTGTGAATTTTTTTCGTAGAATAACACTACTTTACATGTCTGTGGCATATTTCATTCAGATCGGACCACTTTTACGCGAGTTATCATGCTTAAAGACACACACATTAAAAACACAACCCAAAACTTTATTTTATTGGTGAAGGATTACTTCCCCCATGATCCCCGGATTTGATCCCAGTATATTATTTTATTTGGGGATACATAAAAATTAAGGCCTGCGAAAACAATTCACAGGATATTCAGCACCTCAAAACAAACAACAAATTTAATGCAAGAAATATGCAACACGTGTTAATGTATTGCAACACGTGTGTGGGAATTTGATGGAAAGAGCATAACTTTGTACAAATGCCAATGGCGGAATAGGTTGTATAAAATGTAAAAATCAATAAAACAATACTCATTTCATATTTATCTGTGCATTATTCAATCTTAAAAGTGGGTTGTGTTTAAAAAAAAACACCCTGTATTAGCAGCTGATACTTGAAACTATTCTATAACAGTGTGTATGAACGCCGAATTCGTCGGCGGCTGCGGAAAAATTATCGCTGCGATAAAAAACCGCCCAGTGTGTCTCCGGCCTGAGGCAATATAACTATAAAAAAGAATGTAATTTATTTATTGTTTAGGTTGCCATGACAACTTCATAAGCTTCCCTATAGTTTAACATTGAAACTTTGATGAACCATTAGGCATAGCATAGCCATCTCTAGTAACATGGACGCGGCGCTAGTAAATGGCAACAGCGCACCTAAGGGTTCAGCTGATTTGCTTAATCCATACTCTCTTAAGGCACTATCTTTTGTTTACATGAAATCAGCTGGCTCTGTAAGGGTTTTTACCATGCAAAAAACCATAACCATCTCTAGTACAAGGCCGCGGCGCTGGTAAATGGCAACATCGCGCCTAAGGGTTCAGCTGATTTGGTTATCCATACTCTCTTATGGCACTATTTTTTGTTTACTTGCAAACAGCTGGCTTTGAAAGGGAAAGTCAATGGTTTTACTATGCAAATAACCCTTCAGAAGCGACGTTACCAGGTTGAAGGCCGCGGCCTTATTACTAGAGATGGCTATGAAAAAACCCTTGACGAGCGGTGTTGCCAGGTCGATGGCTGCGGCCTTATTACTAGAGATGGCCATGGGCATAGACATTAGGAAATTTTTAAAAACCTCTCCTTAGTCGATGCATATGCCCTGAGAGGAATGTTCATGCAAAGTTTCAAGGTTCTAGGTCAAGTAGTTTGGGCTGTGCGATTATAGGTGAGTGGTATATGGTAGATTTTTAAACTGAAATTCGTAAATTTCATTGGGCCTGCTCTGGAGAACGTCTTAAAGTCGCAGGCATGAAATAGAATTGATGAGTGCGCTGCTGAAGAAATTATTGTTTATTATTTTTTTGGGTAGTTAATCATGGGTATTTAATTTCAGTTGGGTAGTTAACAAGAAGGTCCCTTCATCAGCAGTATTCCTAGATGTTGCTAAAGCGTTTGACAGTGTTAACCACAAAGGACTGCTAAATAAATTAAATCATTATGGGGTAAATGATAAAGCACTTGATTGGATAGCATAATTTATCACAGATAGAAAATTTTATAGTGAAATAAAAAGCAATGATTACCCAATCAGAAACAAATATAAATCACAAGAATCAATTATTAATATAGGAGTTCGACAAGGAACAATACTTGGGCCTCTACTTTTTATCATTTATATTGATCAGTTAATTAATACTCCCACCGAAGGTGAAATCATATTATTTGCTGATGACACAACATTTTATAATTCAAAACAAGAAGAATCTGATCTAGAAATTTCAAATTATATTCAAATTTCTAATATCCTAGATTGGTTTCAAGATAATAACTTAAATGTAAATAACACTAAAACAAAATTTATGTCATTTAACAAGGGTTCGTCAGAAGACATCCACTTGATGTTAAATGAAACTATAATTTCTCCATGCAGCAATGTGAAATTTCTTGGACTCACTATATCAAATACTTTATCCTGGGACATCCATATAGAACACCTTTGTAAGAAGGTAAGCAGTGGGATATTTATGATCAAGACTTTATTAAGATGTTGCTCCGTCAACGTTACTAAATTGGTTTATCATGCCTACGTTGAATCTCAATTTTCATATGGCCTTATGTTCTGGGGTCTCAGTAATAAATCAAAATACCCCCGTTGCAGCAGACCTGCATACTCAGCGAATTTCAAGTGCAAAAGAACATATTTCAATCCAACATAGCGAGATTTGACATGTTTTTGTAAGCTCCATAAGAATAACATGGGGAATGAGTATGCAGGTTTGCTGCTACAGGTATGTATAAACTGGTTGGTTTTAATTCAATAATTAGTAGATCTGAACTAGAAGAAGCCATTTATCAAGTTTTATCAAGATATGTTGAGAAATAACGGAGATATAGAATTTTACTTATTTCCCATAAGGTTAACATTGAGACAACGTACTGTGTTTACCACTTTCAATACCTCGGTAACCAATGGACATAGAGCAGTGATTCAAATTACAAAATTGTTTGTTTTTCTGAGCTGAATTCAATGGTGCCAGCAAAAATTTGATTAATTTTATTTTTCTATGTAAAAACTCAAAAAACCCATTTTTGGGGGGGTTTATCCCCCTTTACCCCCCCTTCCGGTGGTCCGATCGGGCTGGTTTTCGAACTCATCCGAATAATTACTACTTTACACGCCTATGCCAAATTTCATTCCGATCGGACCATTTTTGTGAGCGCTATCGTGCTTACAGACACATATATATATATATAGATATATATATATATATATATACAAATTTGAACGAATGGTGTTTTTGGTATCTGGGGGCACCAAAACGAAAAGTTATGATGGTCCCGTGCTTAGGTCTTACCATGAGACCTACGGTAATAGCTTCTTCCCTATAGGGGAAATTCGCTAAAAAGTATTTATCCTTCAAAAAAAGGCCTTACGAACTCTTTTTAAGATTCCTAAAATAAATTCATGTCGTCCTCTCTTTAAAAAACATAAAATTTTAACCCTTGCATCAATGTACATTCTACAAAGTGCCTGTTTTGTCCAGAAGAATAAATCACAATTTCCACTACAAATGAACACCCACAACTACAAGAAATAAAAACCAAATCAACATACCAACATGCAAAACATTATTTTATCAAAAAGGACCAGAATACATGAAAATAAAAATCTATAATAATTTACCAGAAAACATCAAGAAAATTAATGACATTTCCAAATTCAAAAGAAGTTTAAAAAAATTACTTGAAGAAAACTGTTATTACAACATTGAAGACTATTTCACACATCACAGTTCATAAAATGGACATTTTATTTAGTTTTTAAGCTTTTTATGTTATCACAACAAACCCAACCATGAAATTTTTTTTTACAATTTTATTAACCGTTCAGCAAAAATTACAATGTTGCTACACAGGCTAATGTTTAAAATATAACTATTAACAACAATATTTACAACGAATATCGAGGTCAGCCAAATTTTTTGGCCTCTCTGTAATGTCCAATCACAATGAAATGAAATTAATTGTTTCACAATTTACAGTCCATTTTGCACTTGTTTCACAATTCCCGGTTCTTGCTTATTTCTTCCTCCTCTTTTTTTATAATTGTTTTTTTAAGTTAACAGTACGTCTTGAGGTAAACGTGGTTTAAGCCGCAGTCGTCTGAGGTCGGATGGGCGTCCGGTATTAAAATGTTGTACACCTGATACCATAGGGAGTTTCGTAAAAAATTTCAAAGTGGTGCTTCTAATAAACTCTTGGACAGATGAAACGCCCAGTTCCCTGTGGATTTGATCATTTCTTACAAACCATGGACACTTAAGGATTATTCTCAAGGTCTTGTTTTGAAATGTCTGGAGTTTCTTGAGTGCACCTTGCGAAGCAGTGCCCCAGACTGGGCAGGCATACATCAATAGAGGTCTTAATATTGTTTTGTAAAGTAGAACACCATTTTTTACGGATAAAGAAGATTTTCTATTCAGTAACGGAAATAATTTTGATAACCTTCCATATGCCAAATTAAGTTTTTTGTTTATGTGAAATTTCCAATTTAATTTTCTGTCCAAATAAATACCTAACTATTTGATAGCTTGATCTGGAGGGTTCCAAGGAATGTCTTCACCTAAAATTTGTAAATTTTGAGGTTCTTCAGGTCTACGAAGGGTGAATAATTTTGATTCACTTTTATTGGGGTTTATTGCAATTCACCACTTTATAAACCAATCCATTAAATCATTTAAGGAGTCTTGAACGTTTGATACTACAATATGAATATCATTGTGGGTCGAATAAAGGAGAGTGTCATCTGCAAATGCAGCAGTTTGAACTGCAGGAGATACAGGCATATCGGATGTATAAATGTTAAAAAGAAGTGGCGATAAAATTGCGCCTTGAGGAACTCCAGCTTGAATGGGCCTGATCGTTGAATGTACTCCACTAACATTGACCGAAAATGATCGATCTTCAAGAAAACTTTTGATAATTTTTTGCAAATAAAAAGGAACGCCAAATTTTCTTAATTTGAACAGTAAGCCCTCATGCCAAACTCTATCAAATGCCTGACCCACATCTAAAAATACGGCTGCCGTATGACATTTCCTCTCAAATCCCTGAATAATGTTTTCGGTTACTCGTAGTAATTGATGACTTGTAGAGTGATGTGATCGGAAACCAAATTGTTGATGGGGTATTAGTGATGAGCTTTTGACATAATCTTCTAATCGTGTTTTTATAATTTTCTCAAATAATTTGGATAACGTTGGCAATAGACTTATAGGGCGGTAACTCGCTACTTGAGATGAAGGTTTGCCAGGTTTATGGATCACTGTAATAATGGAATGCTTCCATGCTTTTGGAAAATATGAGATACTCAAACATGCATTGAAAAGAGAAGCAAGAAAAGCAATCCCTTTTCTAGGTAAATTTTGGAGAACAATATTAGGTATTCCATCGTGACCAGGAGATTTCTTCTTTTTCAATGTATCTATGAGCTTTTTTAATTCAGATGGTGAAGTGAATTTTATAAGCCGTTCAACAGTGTACAATGGCAAGGAAGTGACGGACATAACATGATGGGAAAAGTCAGCGTCTTGGATGTTGTCATTAGGTCGAAACGTTGACTGATAATAGTCAGCTAAAACATTGGCTTTTTCCAGTTTACTTTCGTACACATTCCCGTTATTAATTAGGCTTGGTATTGGGGACTTTTCATTCAAAATTCGCTTCGTTGCCAACCATAACGAATTATTATCATCAGTAGACAGGTTCGAGACATAATTGTGGTATAATTCATATCTGAAACGGTCTAGTTCCCATTTCACACGCCTGTTCAGTTGGTTATATCGTCTACGTAAAGCATCAGTTCTGTGGCGTTGCCAAAGCCTTCTATGCTTATTCTTTAATTTTATAAGCGAAAGGATGTAATTTGGAACAGTAGGAAATTTTCTAGTAGGTCGGAACGAACGTGCCGTAGAATGATCTATTGAAAAAGTAATTGAATCCAAAAATCCAGTAAGTGCTTCATCAATTTGATAACCATTCGAAACAACACGGGAAGGAGTGAAGTGTGAGTGAAAATTGTCAGCAAATTTTTCCCAATCGATAAATCCTTTGATCAGTTTCTCTTGCAATGGCTCAAAAGTTGGAGGCTCCTTAAACGAGAGTAAAACCGGCAAGTGATCAGAGTCAAGATCAATAATAGGTGTCATGTGAGTTGGACAAGTCACATTTTTAAATAAGCCAATATCGAGGATGTCTGGTCTAAAAGCATTGTTATAGGAGTAGTGAGTTGGTTCATTAGGCGCTACAACCGTAATATTGAAGTCAGTAACCACCGCTAAAAGCCGTCTCCCATTAGGATTAGTTTTAATACAACCCCAAGCTTCGTGTTTACAGTTTAAGTCTCCCGGCAAAATTGTTGGAGTATCGAAACAGAAAAGGTTTTCTATATATGTTTTGGAGAATTTATATCTCGGAGCATGATAAGCGGAATACAAAATTAATTGTTCATTGTTCACTTCTAATTTGATAGCAACAACTTCCAAGTTATTCATGTAAGGTAAATACAATGAATGGTGGGAAATATTTCTTTTTATTATTATGGCTACGCCCCCAGATGCCCTCGGCGCGTCCCTGTCACATCTATAAACAAGATAACCTGGAATTTTAAAATGTTCAGTCGAGATCAAATGTGTCTCTGTAACACAAGCAATGTCCACTTTATTTTGTGCTAGGAACACAATAAACGATGACCGGGTTTATCCTTTATACCATTAGCATTCCAGTTCACTATATTTAAGTTATGTATCGGCATGTGATTAAAATCCATTTCTAAAGATGGATGACACTAATTCTGAGAAAAACGATTTAATTTGAGGAATGAACAAATGGTTTGATGAATGCAAGTAAAGATGTCAGAATAGGATGATTGGGATTATTTTCCTGTGGTTCATGACTTGGGTCTGGAGTATTAGATTCAGGACGACCGATTTTGGTACCATTTACCGCACTAGCGAAACTACGACGGGGCGAACGAAGGTTACTATCCGGTGAACTTGAGGCACTATTGTTGACATTCGATTTCAACGGTGGAAAATTTACAGACTTTGCATTAAATACAGCATGATTAGGAGTGTTGGACGTATCTGAAGGTTGGACATTTTTGTTTGGGTTTGACCGGGACTTGAGGTTCAGATAGTAAGGACAACCTCGGTAATTAGCAGTATCTCCGTATTTTTCCTATGTGGCTGTAGTTTGCAAACTATTGTTTATTTGTTTACACTTTCCGTGTTTATTTCATTTCTATCATGGCAACTCATAAGGCCAATGTTAAAATTTTACAACTTTAAAATTCATTTTATGACATCAGATTTTCTCAAGCCAAGTAATCTGCATAGAACATGTTTTTGAGTCATAAATTACTTATTTCCAGACTTTGAAGGAAATCATAGCCATCTCTAGTAATAAGGCCGCGGCCTTTGACCTGGCAACATCGCTTCTCAAGGGTTTTTTGCATAGTAAACCCACTGACTTTCCCTTACAAAGCCAGCTGGTGTCAAGTAAACAAAAATAGTGCCAGAGTATGGATAACCAAATCAGCTGAATCCTTAGGCGCGATGTTGCCATTTACTAGCGCCGCGGCCTTGTACTAGAGATGGTTATGAGGAAATCCTTGGAGCCAATTTTGAGATATTTGTGCAAACAAGCAAGCTAGCACGCATGCAAGATAACATTGCTTATTATATAAGGGTATAGGATAAAATCATAGAGCACCCTAGATCATAGAGTCATGAAATCGAAGATAGTTAAAATGTGAAGATCCAATATTTTGTGAAAAAGTGCTAGTAGAGCATTGATATGATAGACATTATGGCTGTTTAATGTTTAGTGGGATTTTTGCATTTAGGTTCTAGTAATGAATGGTTACAAAGAACCTCCCATCATAAGTTGAATATTTCCTTCTAGTTTATGCATACTCTACAGTGTCCTTTTGCATGCTTATGCTTCAATCTAGATTTGAGTCTAACAGACTCAACATTTTTGTACTTGGTATAAAGCCGAAAAGTGTCTTTTATTACAAATTTATAGGAAGAATAAAAAAAACCAACATTCCATATTTACAGTATTTATATTAAAACATAAATATAAATAATCATATAAAATACATTAATGCACAGTGATCAACAATTTACAGACTATATTTCAATTTTTACACATTATCCTTATATTAATTGTTAAATACAAGTTGGGTTTGGGAAGGGACGTTTGGAGGAGTGGCAAAATTTTATATCCTAAATGGGATGTATAAGTAGGTAGTAGGTTGTTATAAAAACATAGAATATTTTGTTGATATTACTTTGATCTTTAAGACTGTTTCTAATGATTTATTTTCAAAATAACTCTTTTTAATGTGACATGCCATTATTAGAAATACATCCTATCATACAGTAGTTAAAATCTATATTTTGGCCTCAAGCCCAATGGTTTTAGTTTGATACAACAGCTCTTAAATGCAAAATCATATTATTAAGACAGGATGAAAACTTGGAAGTACCTAAATTATTTAAGCTTGCAACAGGGTATTAGTTTAAGCGATTGATTTTGTATTTTTAAAGTAAAAGAAATCAAGCATAAAAATTCTAACAATTTCTGACCTTCTTAACTGCTGATAGGAAGCTGTTGTGAGGAAGCAAACTAATTTTCATCACAAAACCAAAATTTGTACAGGTAAAATATTTAAATTTTTAGAAATTAAAAAAGGTAGTTAGAAATTTTTAGAAATTTTTAGGTAATTAGAAAATGAGTGTGTAAACCCATGATGGTCAATGTTTTCATAAAAATTGAATATAAAATGTTTTTCAAGAAGAAATCGAATCATTTTCTTTGAATCATTTATTTTCTTTGTATGTTGACAGCTTTTTAAACAATTTGTGAATTCAGGTTTAAGGGTCACTATCTAGCGGATGAAAAGTGCTCAAGCAAATAATATACACTTATTGAGGAATCAATTATTTCATTTTAGACACTCATTTTCCTTCTCTCTCAAACAAGTTTTAAAAAGGTCAGGATTTACACACTCCAGTTATAAATGATAACTCTTCAGTTTAAAACACATCCACTATTAATACCCGCAGTATTTTCAGAATACAAACATAAAAACACAATCTAAAATAATAGAAAACATTTCCTTTGAAACAGTATTATACCTAAATTAAAATTAATACAACTCAAGACTAATAAAATGACACATATCACAGCACAAAGATCTCTTACGATTTTAGTAAAAAGGAGTTATGTTTAAAACAATATATTAAACATCTATCAAACGTAACTAAACACAGCAAGAATCTGTCTATGAAAGGGTCCAACAAGATTTTTACACTGATGATATGCTATCATTATTAGTTATGAAAATTTTTACAGTTTATACAAAATAACAAACAAATCTCAACATTGAACATTCAACATTGCTTTAATTGAGGTCTTGCCATAAAACAATGAGTCACAAACAAATATTTTCAATGGGCTCAAAGTAAAATTGAAATATAATGTTTTTTATGTAATTAGTAAATGTTTTAATAATCATGCTTGTACATTTTTATGATAGACAACACGTGGAAGGCTAATGTGAATTATGCTAGGGAAAATATTATATTAGCATAGCCTATAAAAAGTTCACAAAGAGGCAAGATTTTTCTATCCTTTATAAACATTCCAGGCACTCCATGTTTTTTTTTTTGCTATAAGAAATTAAAAAAAATTATAAAGATATGAATATTAAATGCTTGGGAATTGTTCTTAATGCCATTTTAGTTCAGAATGTTACCCTACTAGTACTAAATTAAATAAAAAAACGGACATTGCTTTGATGAACATTTTTCATTGATTCAATATTATTATAATTTTATGTTTATCTTAAATAAATATATTAAAAGTTGTGTGAACCAAATCCAACATGTATTGAAAAAACCCAACATGTTGGATTTGGGTATATTGTATTATGATTTAGTAATCTATTACAAAAGTAGTAAAAAAATGCATTTTTCATGTACATCTTTATGATTATTTTAAATTGTGTTCATTAAATTCTACTTAAATAACAATCAAGAACTGACACAGTGTAAAACCTCACTAATTTGAAAACATCGATAATTTGTATATTTTGTATTCTCCCTTCAAAAAAACTTTCTTGAAAGATAATTCACCGACAATTCTAAGTGTTTTAATGCATAATTTAGCCTCTGAAACATTTATTTACTTGAACCTTTACAGTTTGAATATTGAGGCTGAAATTCAAAACACCCACAATTCATAATGTTACATTCTAAATTTGAAGTAAACCTCTACAGTACGAAACTGGGACCACCGCATGCCTCTGAAATCCAAAATAAGCACAAAAAACAAATCCTGTTGAAACTAATGCAATGCTGTACTCTGTATCCATTGATGAGTTTTCTTTACAATGCTTAATTTGCTCGTAAACAGACAGACCTCCGTAATTCGAATTTCATTCATAGTAACCTCTATAATTCAATCCCTCGATATTTGAAACTCAATATGGTTTCAAATAAATTGGCTGATCCCTGAATTTCGAATATGTGAGGTTCAACCGTACCAACAAGTTATTTTTAGAATAAGAAAAGTTTAAGTTTTACCTTTTTAAACAATTTAGTCTTCGAATCACCAAAAATTTTGTTTTTACTCTAAATATGACCGATAAATTTCTCAACCTTTAGCTTCGGTTTAATTAAACTTGTTAAATTTGAATATTTGGAGAAACATGTATTATTGTAAAACAAAATTATAAAATAGAAAACAAAATCTTCTTAATATCTTAGATAAAATAATTAATCATACACAACATAATAACAACCGTGTTTGAAATTTATAAACTTTAAATAAACTATAGAATATAAATCATAAAACAGGTGTCATGCAAATAAAACAATAAAAAATGTATGAAGCGTATAAAGGAAATGCTTATTATAATATAAATTAAAGTTTTAAAACAACATTTATAACACTGATAACACTAAAAATAACTTTACATAAAAACTAATAATATCAAGTTTTAAAAATATTGTGAGGCGTAAATAATTTGTAATCTTAAGAGTATTTTGTAATATGTACTTTTGACTAATAAAATATTTGTGATTGCCAGATCACAAAGGTGAGATTCTAAAATTAAATAATAAATAGATAATAAATCCAGTTTGCAGATGTTAAAAATCTTTGATTTAAAAAAATTATATGCAAAACTAAAACCTACAAATTAAAATGAAAGCTTTCATAACTAAACTAATGCTAAACAGATTCAACTAAGACCAGCTTGATTCTATATGTGACTCCTTGAGGGTAGTGGTCACATAATATGACCCCATCCCCAGAGACATAGGAACAGTATCGTGATACCGATTTACATTGTATCATTTGGCTTCCTCGTCAAAATTAAATGCACTAAAAGCTTCAGTCCACTTAAATGGATCACTATTATTTTTAGATTTGTCATCTTTGCTCTTTGTCATTGTTACACTTGAAGCTTCTGTACTAAAGAAATCATCATCAAAAGGATCACCACTTCGAGCAAAGATGTTCACAGACTCTGATTTCACAGAGACTGATTCATTTTTACGCAGATTAGAAACTCTTTTAGATTCGAGAGCTTGTTTTTTATCACCTAATCGTTTACTGGCCAATTCTTCACTTAAGCTTTCTGATTCAGTCTTAAGTTTGCCTACATTTTGATCACTATTGATTATCTTACCTTTCCTTTTTGAAATAGATAAATCTAAAACATTTTTCTCGAGCTTTGAACTTCGAGGCCTATTAACTACATCATTACAAGTACTATCACCTAAAAATACATCATCACTAGACCTCTGATCTTCTAAGTGAATTCTTTTGTCACTTAATTCGCTAGAATTATTTCTATTACTAGTTCGCCTCATGTCTGGCGGGGTAAAATCATCCTCGAATGGTGAATGTCGACTCCTCGGTGTTGGAACTCTACCATCTGGAGGACTGAAGTCTGCACTTTCAGAAAATCCTTCTTTCCTTTTAATGACATCATCTGGTGATGACGATTGAAGTTTAGGCTGGACGGATCTAACCCCATGATCTGAAAAATCAGAACCAGCTCCTGGACTCCTATCACTAGAAAAAACAAAGTTTTGAGATGAGAAATCATCTTCAAAAGGAGAATTTTGGCTTCGTTTCTTATTTCGATTGACTTTTGAACGAGACTGAAGAGTTTGAGACTTTCGAGCCCAATGAGCATCGGATTCAGCCATTTGTTGTTCTTCTCGACTAGATGGTCTCATATATCTCCTGTCATATTGTTCTTCTTCACTGTTCCTCGGTCTGGACCACACTTGCTTCCGAGTTTGACACCTAGGCGAATCCTCATCACCTTGTTCGCTAAATTCATCTTCCCAAGGGGACTGAGATCTATCTCTATAATACGGATAGTTTCTGCGTCCGGGTTCACGTTCTCGCCACTCCCTCCTAGAGTAATTTGACTCTTCCCATCTCCTCCTTCTCCTATCCCGATAATTCCTTCGAGAGTACCTTTCGTCATCTTCCCAGTTTAATGATTCTCGACTGCTCCTTCTTTCTCCCTCAGTGCTCCATGGTGATGGCCTTCTCTTCCTTGAATCATCTCGTCTTGACTCTTCTCTTCTTGAATCTTCTCTTCTTGAATCTTCTCTCCTCGAATCTTCCCTCCTCGAATCGTCTCTTCTTGAATCTTCCCTTCTCGGATCTTCCCTTCTCGAATCATCTCTCCTTGATTCTTCCCTCCTCCTTTCTTCCTCCCATGAAGAGCCCCTGTGTTTAGGTCTTGCTTGCCATGATGTTTCATCCCATCTTTTACCTTCCCACTGATCTTCGCTCAAGTCCCTATCGTCTTCTTCCCAAGGAGATGGATCTCTCGAAGACTTTCTCCAAGGTGAAACTTTACGTCGCCTTCCTCTTCGCTGTGTGTGATATTGAGAATGATGCTTGAAATCATAAGGTGGAGTATCATCATACATTGAGTCACCATCGCTCCATCCATTTTCTCGCCAAGGAGGCTCACCCCATGAGGTATTTCTACTTCTGCGAGTCTCATATCCTTCTTCTGATTCATCGTCTTCTTGCCAATCACTAGGTGGAGCCTTGTGACGTCGACGTGCCTTTTTATCTGGGTGATTACTCCAAGCAGGAGAATTTCGATCTCTTGGAGCCTCTTTGCTATCTACTGACCAAGGAGATACATTATCTTCACTGTGTAAGCTACTGGGTTTTTCTGCCTCTGTAGGGCCATTGTCAAACTTAGCCCAACCTTCGCCAAGACTATTATAATCAGTTTCTTTATCTTTGCCATTACTAATGAAACCATCACCCTTTAATGACTGCAATGAGTTAACACTAGGTTCCTTAAGGGGAGTTTTTGGTACAGGGGAGTCAGAAGCTGCAATACTTTCATTGGACTCTGCCACTGTTGGCAACATGGTTCCTATTTCCCCAGTTGCTTCATCTGGGCCTTCATCATCGTCTAAAGCACTTGCATCCTCCTCAAGTATAGTTGACTCCATTATTGACTGGGTTTCTTTAATTGTTGCTGAAGGTGAATCTGTACTTTCACTGTGAGGCCTTGACAATGTTAAAGTATCTAGTTCATCCTCACACCTTGTTACATCACCAATACTGTCATCTTTGTCACTTTCTTTATCTTCCATGTCATCTAGATCATTATCTCTGGAAACACCTAAATCATCCAAACAAATATCTCTTAAAGCAGCATACCTGTCTTCCGATGGTTTTGTAAAAGGTTCAGCTATTTTAACTTCTTTGATTGAGGTAATATTATTTGTACTAAGTTCAGGATTACTTTCAGGAATTTCTTCAATTTCGTTTTTCTCTGATATGTCAGGAGGCTCTTCAGGTTTTGAAGTAGCTGGAGGGCTATCAAAAATAGTCTTTTCCTGTTCCAATAATTCCCTAAACACTGCATACTTATCAAATAATGATTCTTCTTCCTTCTTCTTTTCAGAAAATGCACTGAAATGAGAATCGAACTCAGCTTTGAACGGTGGAGTATCTTCATCGAGCGACTCTCTGAGTGCAGAATATTGTTCACTTTTCAAGACATTTTTTCTAATTTTGCCATTGTCTTCAATAAATTCATCTGCACTCGGATTTTGTTTCTGTGCTTCAGATAAATTTTGCAAACACTTGGTAAGCTCTTGTAAAGTCATTTTAGAAAGACTAGTGGGTGACATATTTAAGGTTGCAGCTAGATCACTGAAGCCTGTTTTACTTAACTGGCTCAAAGTTATGTCCAAAGAGTTAACTGCATTTTTCGGAACCGGTCTCGGAGAAACAGAAGCATCTCTTGAATTTGAACTCTTCGGGGACAGGGCTTTCTTTTGTGGAGGTGGAAGCAAGGGGAAGGGTGTCAGGTAATACTCAGGCTCACTTTGTGTTGACAGACCGGTCTTTGAAGGTCTGTTAGGTGCTGAAGAATCGTCTCCCCCATAACGAGGACGGCGAGCGGGTACGGGGATAGGGGGACTTTTGGAGTCTGTAAAGATTTCACCTGAAGATTCACAGTTTTCGATGTAATCATAATGCGGATGCTCATCTGTGTGGGGAGGTCGCGGGGGAGGTTTAAGAACAGCACTCTGCAGTTGGCGTTTGGGTGGCAGAGGTGGAGGCTTGATAAGAGTGCTTGTGACGGTGGGTCTAGGGGGAGGTTCTGGGGCTAATTCACCAAATAATGAGACAGTCGGAGGGGACGGGGTTCCTCTTCCTTTGTTTCTCAGTGTAACTCCTTCCATGACAGGCGAACTCCTATCGAATGCCGAGTCCAAAGTGGTTTGTTTTGAAAATCTTGACCGGGCCTTTTGCTTAGGACTGGGTAATTTGACCAAACCGGATAAAGTTGTTTGTTTATGTAGTCTAGCATATCTGCCTTTATTCCTGCTTGACGGAGGACTCGGTGATTGCTTTGGAGACCCGAGATCCAAAGAATCGCTCAGCTTCTCTGGAGGCAGGGAGACCCTCAGAGGCCCGTGCACCGAAGGACTCCCCTCGGACAGTTGGGGCGACTTCCTAACGGGTGTGTCGAAAGAGCTTGTGGCACTAAAATCGGACTGTTCTGAGAAATTGCTGAAATCTGCAAACCCTGTATCAAATGGATCTGAATTTAAACTTGGAGTTACAGAAAAACCGACCGAATGAGTGAAATCGCTGTCCACAAAAGGATCGGTTTTATCAAAAGGGTCGTCCCCGAATGGGTCAGTGGCAGCGGAAGTGACAGGAAATGAGTCTGAAGGTTTTCCTTCGGAGAGTTCTGAATTACTATCGAAGTTAACTTTGAAAAGAGGAGGATTATTTTCTTTTGGAGCATCTGGAACAAGATCTTTCAGTACCTTTTTTGGTGGATTCTTCAACTCTTGAAAGAAGTCTTTTTTGTCGATGTATGGTTTTATTTTACCCGTACCTAAGGGATCCAAGTCTGTAAATACATCAAACTGGTCCTTGAATAGGCTACTTTGAGTTGACTCTTTGCACTGAGGTGGATCTTCTTCCTTCATGGCAACCTGAAACATAAATGTATTTTTTGTATCTATTTTGATAAGGAAGTTTTTGTTGGTTGTTAGTAGGTATTAATATATTTTTTAATCAAAAAGACACATCAGTTGAGTAGTTATAGAGTTCTATAATAACTACATTACTAACATGTCTTTCTAGTGAAACAATATTACACACGTACAATACCTGATTAAGAGTGTAAGTGTCAATGAGCATTTAAATTCAACAATATTTTCCTTCTTTACGATATTTTCCTTATTTTCCTTCTTCAACAATATTTTCCTATGAGCCTCAAGAATCAAAGCTTTACAGCTTCAATCTTGTTCTTTTCAAATCATTCTATTATAGGACGCAAATGTTCAACAATGGATCAAAACCTTAAACATTTATTTGAACATAGAGATTTGTTTCATGAAAGTTGTTGTGTATCTTAATCATCCTACACTCATCTGACATTCAAACTTGGCTTAAAATACCTAGCTGGGTAGGCCACCATTTTAAGCAGTATATAATATAGTAGAGACAATTGCAAGATAAAAATTATATTCTCTTTTATTAAACATGTGCCTTTAAGCTTTGATATCTCATTGAAACATGTGTATTTTTTTATTGGTATTGTTACAATTTTCTTTAAGTAGAGCATTTATTATGAAAACAGACTACTGGGGTTTCAAGGCCCTTAATACAGATGTTCAAACTTAACTCTAAAGAGCACTCACCTTAAAAAAGAATAATTCAATGAATGAAGTCATGAAAATTGTTCATAATAAATTACGAACGTTTGCAAAAAATTAAAATATTGGCTAACATGCAAATCTTGGAAACTTTCTCTTTAAATTATGCTTGGATAAAACAAAACAAATAAAACTGTAAATTACAAAAAAAGATAAGAAAACCAAGTTAAATACCTTTATTATCAAATACTGTGTTAAAACCATATTCACAAACTGAACCTACTTAAAAATACAATTTAAAAGAACAAGCTTAAATTGATAGATTACATTTTTACAAATGCAAACTCAACAAACAATACGACTCAAATTAGGTGCACAGCAACATAAAACAAGCATGCAGACAAAAAAAATCACAATGCGCACAAAATGGGAAAGCATGATGGCAGTGCAAAAAACAAAATCGTCTCATAAAGAAATTATTAAAAAAACCAAATCCATCAAAAGATTATTTTTTTCAAGATGGAATTTTGAAAACTGACCTTATTAGACGGTGCGGGGGCGGGGGCGGGGGCTGGGGCAGGAGCGGGGGGAGCTGTTAAGGGGGAGGTCGGCAAATCACCGTCATCGAATAACGCTTCGGTTTCTCGGTCGAACCAGTGTTGCTCTTGAGTGGGGGGGGCGGAGGAGACGGAGGGAGGTGGGGAGGGGTCACGGTCGAGCCAGGACCGCTCTTTAGGCGAGGGCGTGGGCTTGGTGGGGGGAGGGGCGAGCTTGGCTACAGGAGGAGCGAACGAGTCGCCGAACGGATCCGAGGGGGTAATCCGCTCCATCTGATTTAACCCTTGCTGGATATTGTTCAATTCAAACTCTAAATCCAGCAAGTCGGCGATTGCCTGAAAATGTAAACGTGGGATAAGCGGTTTGTTGAAAGGCCCGTTTGGTTCCCTATTTTAAAAAACCCAACAATCTACAGTATTTTTTATTTAAAGAGGCTTCTTCATATCACTGCTGTGAATTAGATTAGTCACTAATAATGGTGTAAATACCTGTTCAACTGATAACCAATAGTTGATGAGCAACTAGTTTAAGCTTTTAATAAGTCATCTTTAGGCACCTACAAAGATGTCGTGAAATCATCTTCAGTTTAAGAGATGTCAACTTACTTGAAACGCCTCCATGGACACGACAAACACAAAACACAGACATAACACAACACAAAAACGAGTACCGGTACATTAAAAACAAACTTATTTAGGAGGCGACGCAAACCCGGCGATGGTTCAGTCTAGAAAATCGCCTGTCAGTTATAGACTAGACTGAACCATCGCTGGGTTTGCGTCGCCTCCTAATTAAGTTTTTTTTTTGTAATGTACCAGTACTCGTTTTAGTGTTGAGTTATTTCTGTGTTTTTTGTTCATCATGTCCGTGGAGGCGATTTAAGTAAATTGACAACTCTTCAACTGAAGATGATTTGAAGTCATTCATTTAGGAGCCAGAAGATGACTTATTAGACCTACAAGTCGAAACTTGTTGCTCATCAACTATTGGATTCTAGTGAAGCAGGTATTTACATCATTATTAGTATTTATCGGTATCCGGAGGCTATCAATTCAAAAAAATCAGATTAGTCAATTCAAAATAGTAAAGGAGAAGGTAGGCGGGGCAAACTTGGTTTTTAATTTTAATCCTTAAGCCTGATAAACATATTTTTTATGGTTAGCCTTTCTTTAACTATAACTCTCTGTTTTAGTTTATATTGACCAATTGATTTCAAATGTAACGTAACATGTAAGTTGCACATATGCCTGTGGTTTTATGGATGGGCCAGCGATCCACCATAGCAGTGTTAGGTTACAATGGATGAAAATTAAATGTTTATGCCACAACAATAAGTGCTTCACAATTTTTTTATCAAAAAAATAGAAGGGGGCAGGTTTTAAAACAATTTAAAAATGTTTTTCTTTAGCTAGATCCAAAGGTTTCTGAGGGACCAAGAGATCAACACTAAAAGAGGTGTTAAAGAGGTGCATAGCAGTCGTTTAGTTTGTTAACCACTTTATTTTGTTGATGTCATAAGCCATTAAATAGCAATGAAAGACAGGTATTATAATCAAGATTATTGAAATGCAATTTTTAAGAATCCCGAAAATTGTTAAACAAAGAACATTTTTGATGAAGCAGTCGATAATAAAAATATAAAACAGAACACAATGTTTTGAAATCATTACAAAAGAGAGGAATTGAACACATTGTTTACACAGCAATACGACAATATTCTCTTTAAGAAAAGAGATGAATAAAAATGTTTGTGAGGGCAAGCAATAATGAATGAAATGTTGCAATTATGAAGCCGACCGAAAACTACCTAATTGGACAAACCAGCAAGATAAACACAAAATAAACTCACTCCTGCAGTTGATGAAACATAAAAATTACGAACGATGCCTCAAACTGGAGCCCTTAACAATGAATGTGGTAATACTTATTTTAAAACAGCTCAGATTATGTTTAGATTTAAGCATAATTTGCAATAACATCTAGTAGTGGTATGATTTAACCAACATGATTAGGGCATCAGAAACTGGAGAAAAATGGCTAACACAGGTTAAGGATGGAGTGGCAAGAGCTTAAAGTGGAGAGCAGAAAGTTAAAGGAGATGCAGAACATAGAAAGAATTAGTCAAAGGAACATAACCATGTCAACAATAATAAAAACAAACAAAGAATTGGATACTACGTTATACCGTAAGGGAAGAACTTGGTTAGATGAGAGAGAGAAATGAATAAATTAGAACCTGAGATATACTGAGATAAGACTGAGAGATCTGCTGGACATTATGACTGAGAAATTTTCTAACTGCAATACCAGTAAGAGATTTGATCGATGATATTTTACTGAGATATTTGCCGGCAACAACGATAATAATAACGGTAAAAATGACTAATTAGTTTTGTCTTGATACTGAAATAAAATTTTCTGAACAAAGGCTGAAATTAATAACTTTTTTCAACTCTTACCGATCCCGCAAAATCCCCATCTGTTAGGCCTGCACTAACAGTTTTCTGGGGCTGAATATTTGTAATTATAACTGGTGCTGAAGTTATCACTTTCCTCTGCCACATTCTAAGGTGGCCCATCAAAATTATAATCGTCACAAGGGGATGACTAGTGAAGGGGTCAGGGTACCCAGTAATATGGTATTTAAACTTGAGGCTTTTGTTTGTTGACGGATTAAAATTAATCCTGAAATTTTATTGACAGATCTCCCAACAGAAGACATTGGTCTTCTAACCTGAGTAAATGACTACCTTGCAAGCCCATCATAGTCAATAACCTCAAAAACAAAATGGCGAATCAGTGAAGTGTGCCAAAAGATATAAGGGAACTTACCCAACAGTCTAGAAAAGAGTGAACATTCCCTGACAGTGATTAAGTTCACAATGAAGCATTCCACTTTTGATGAGCCAATGAAGTGACAACAAGGCGTGACTACAGTAGACACTAACAGCGAACATTAAAAAAAAGTAATTTTAATCTGAAAAAATCATAGACGGTGTGCTGCTCTTTCCACCACCCAAAACACATGAGACCTAACTAACACCCTCAGCTGAAATTCCAAGCAATGATAATGAGATGATTGTGAGTGCATGCACAAGCTTGCGAGTCAAATATGACTCTGTTAGATTAGCACTGCCATTTTACAAGAATTAGATACATTTTTCCTTCCATTTTAGATTTTAAAAGTTTTTTTGTACAGCTAAAACTTCCAAAAATAAATTGTGGTCCGCATGACATTTAACTAAGTTTGTTTAACTCAAAATGCTCTTAAAATTTCAGGCAATAAAACACCAGATTTTCTACCCCATTTTCTAGTCAGGGAAATATAGAATTCTTATATGAAAAATACTGTCTAAATAAAAACTCATAAAACTTAAAATTACCTACCCCAAACTTTTATCTCAATCATTTACTAGTGATTTTGAATACAGTAATTGAACTCTTTCAAGGAATTTCCTTGGATTTTATAAAATTACTGAGCTATCAAACAAATTTATAGAGCTGATTGGATAAGCTGGTTTTATAAATTCTTATCAGGCTAAATGCTTCTGAATTTTATAATGTGGTCAGTGATTGAAGCATTGATGATTGTCCAGGCAGACATGATTTGACACAAACTAACCTCGGACGACGCAGGGTTTTTGGAAGCGTTGTCTTTTGAGCTGTCTTCAGTGATCGACTTCAATTTACTTGAAGCTGACACTGAGTCATTAGATGCCTGAAACAGAAAATTATTAGTTACTTTCTCACCAGGATTTTCAACTCAATGACTGAGTCAGTTAAAATGATATTTTTCTATTTTTAACAGTTATTTATGTTCATTGACGGATAGAAGTTTGAATTTTATTGACTCCTGGGATAGGAAATAACACAAAGCGACCCAATATAGAATTTCGTTGGGATTAAACAATAATAAATTTTAGAAAAAATAATGGGAGTTAACATGATGCGATTTGCCTGCTTCAGTTTTTTTTCTCTTGAGTTTCACCAATTTTTCTATCGGAGATTAGTAATTATTGTAAAAATGGTCTTTTCTCTCAATCTACATAACTGATTTTTGAATAAGATCTTCGAAGACCATGGATGCCAGCCACTCTTTTCTTCAACTACTCCATTTTGTTGTACTACTCCATCTATTATTATGAGCCCTCCATAAAATAAACACAATTCACAAAGAATTTCCGCATATTAAATTATTACTGTTGCTTGAAAATCAAAAGAAAATTCACTCAGAATAAGCATGTTTGCCAAATGCGGCAGCAGAGCTGACTCAAAGTAAATGCAACTACTTTTGTTTTAAATCACAGTGCACAACACAGCCTAACCGATCTAGGAGAAAGGGAAGTATTACAATGCTGCTCAGCAAAGTTATAAGGGAAACATTTGAACCTAATTAAGCATCAGCAGGAGGTTGAAGAACCAGATATAGTAAAGAGCTGTATCGAGAGATTTACTTTGTGAGCCATTAACTGCAACAATAAAAAGCAAACATCCAACAGTTGTAAAGCGGGTTTTAATGGAAGACCCAAAGGTAGAAGACCCCTGGGGACACCAAGCCAATGGAGAGACAAAGTATTCATGAACGAAACCATCCCCATGGCATCTAGGGGATGATGGGGTTTAATTTATTAAGACTGGGATCAGGAATAGCAATCACAGAAGAACGAAAAATGAAGGATGCAAGCAAGGATAGAACTATAATGGGTTCACATGGGTATAGAGCAGTAAGTTATAATAGGTGAGTGAATATAAAATTTGAAGATGATTAAAAGAGCTTGTTTGAAAATTACTAAGAAATCCTTTAATAGTACTGAATAAAATGTTCTATTATTAACACTCAAACTCACCTAGAAAACGTTTTTTATCATGACCCAATACAAACAACATTATAACAGAGAAAAAGTTCTAAAATAAACCTACTATGGCCACCAGAGCTAAAGTGAAGAGCGACGCAAAATGTTTTCAGACAAACAATTAGTCATAAATGATAACAACAATGACCTTTAATTCTTTATCAATCCGCTTTTAAGACAAAAATTTGATCACTGCCTCTTATATTGGATTTAATTATCAATCAATCGTTCATAGTTCTTAAACTCAGTCATAATTACACTTTGCCTAATCCGTGTTATCACTTCATTTCAAAAGATTAAGGTACTAATTATTTTTGAAATTCTCTTAACCAGCAAAACCTATTGACCAAATACAGTAGTGCATTTATTGACCACTAAAAAAAACTCCAATGTGAACATTCTCAAAAAAATTAACGATTGAGAAGGTTGTGATTTCCTCCAAACTACAACATGAATACCTGTGACAGGCCAATCTGAATGAACGATTCTTTTTTCCGACCTGTTTATGATTTCATCATTTGTTAAATGGCAAATGGTACCATTTAATTTCAGTGACCAAAGAATAATATAGACTGGCGTGCCAGAGTTGAACACGGCAGGCCGTGGTGCCGGGAACAGACGAGTGGTGGGAGGAGGTGACTGAAAGTCGCAACTGCACCGCAGGGAGAGCACTACCGCACACCTGTGTAGCTCATCTTCGCTCGCGCTCCCACAACCACAGCCACTGACTCATGTTTTAAGTCGCTTTTATTAGAATACAATATGCCATAGTGTAATTAATTTTACTAAAATTATTAGATTCTTTGGCCAATAACTATGACTGTAAAATAAAGTTTTGGGTTGTTTTCAATAAGTTTTTCTTTAACCTGACAAATATTTTAACACAAGAAACAGCTACTTTCTAGTGTACTCTAAATTTTTCCTGGTTATAATAAAGATTTAAAAATGTATTTTTCTAAAACATTACATTAATTATTAAAGCTAAGACATTTTTACAGTTGCACAGGCACAGATTCTATAACGTTTTATGAGATTTTGATATTTTATTATGTTTCAGTTAAAAAATACTTATTAAGCCAGTAAACATAAATTTACCGACATCAATAGTGGAAAATGCCACCTTTGGATGGTTAATCATCTAGAGCGGCAGCAGAGGCCTATTGCTGCGCGGCAACTGCGGTCACTGGGCGGGCGACAATAGAAAAATCTGACACTGATTTTTGAGGCCGCCTGTAGCCCGAACCAAGCTTTCTCCCAGACAAAAATCACATGACCAAATAATAAAAAATCTCCTCGAAGGTCAACTTTTTCATATCAGATAAAAAAACAAGAATTTGATATGCTTAGTTTACATTTTTTTAATCTACTTATGATAGACTTTTTCACTCAAGTTTAGAATTGTTGGAAAGGTTATGTCGTTAATTTCATTACTACAAAGTTTCCGAATTTTATTTAACTATTTTTTTAACGGTGTAATTGAAACACCCCAAAATAAATTTCGTGCTAGTTACGCACGGCGGTCTGGCCGGTGGGACCTATGTTTAGTGAAGAAGTGTATTCAAGGACCACTATGTATTGGACGTAGGGAAGGTCAGTCTATATTATTCTTTGGTCGCTGTTTAATTTATCTTTAAGTTTTATCATGCATGATTCACTCACTGTCACTGCTCTTTACACTGTAAATTCCTTTTATTCAATAGTTTTACCATTCTGCATCCAAATTTTTATTTCAATTTTACCATTTTAATACCCTACAAGAATTTAATCAGTTAAATGATCTTATTTTTTACTTCTTTACTTCAACAATATCATTCATTGCTACAATGCTGCAACTTCAAGGTTTCCCTATTTAATTCCCTGAAGTGTCCATGTACTTTCGATTAATAAGCCATAGAATTTAGCTTTGGTTACAATGGATTGGAATGCTGAAGGCTAGTTATAGCAAGTAAACTTGTAGTAACAAGGGGGCTGGTCTAAAAACTCTCTCATGAAGCCCAAAGAAAAGTGTGTAAAATGTGAAGGTAAAACATGGCTTATAAGGGCTGTGATCTTTTATAAACATTAATAATTCAGTTTAAACAAAGCTTTTAAACGTCCTTATGGGATTAATTTTCAGCAATTATGGTTCATGTGACCAGATTTACAAACATCAATACAGGAGGCACAACACGGAGGAGTTTGGGGGTCTTTCCCCGGGAATTTGTTTGAATAATGTGTGTATTTTGGAATGTTTTATAGATTGTTGTATGGTTTTTTTATACTAAAATTCATTTATAAAAATTAATTTTTAAACAAATAAAGCTAGACAGATGGTCATCCCAGGAGAGTTAGTCGGGACAACAGGCCACATCCTCAAAGTAAGGGATCGTAAAGTTGAAAACGGGACATCTGGTCACCTTGTCTATAATACTGAAAATGTTTTCTTAAGATTGTTTTGGAACTATCTCCAAACACATCACACAATGTTTATTGTAGAGCTTCTTAAATAATGATCCTGGAGAATGAATCAGCTGGCCTGGCCAATAACACAGCTTTCATATAATCCATTTGATACTCATCTTCCATCAATCACCTTAACTCTTTTAAGGCTGTCAATGATTATGGGGTACTTGCTAAAAAGCAAAGCTGTAACCAGGAAATTTTTCGGGGGGGGGGGGGGGTTACTATATTTTCAGCTAGCAAGCCAATTTTGAAGTACCTACGTTAATTTATAATAGAACTGTGATGAAAAATGTAAAAATTGACACTTCGCTGTTTTGGGCCAAAAGGCAGAAGCCATGTTATTTGCTTACAGAAAGATGATTTTGCTTAAAGGTTATTTATCTCAACTTCTTTTGTTCATTCCTCATTAAAAATACAAGTCAAACACAAATAACTCATTTATTAAATGATTTTTGATCGGTTAAAGCAATCACGTCATCTCATAACCAACAAAACACAAAAATTAAACAACAACAAAATCATCATATAGCCAGCTGATGATCATGTCATGAAAACTATACAACGGAAATATAGGGTAAAATGGCAGTACTTGCTTTTCTTCATCAAGCCTATATAATGCTCTACATGGGAATATAAAGTTTTATGGTGTTTGGAAACATAAGCAGCCAATGAATGGGTAAATGTGGAGGGGCGCCTATTACATCCATCGGCTGCGAACATAGTTTTTGCCACGGTGGCCTATTACGGCCGTCGGCCTTGCAAGGGTTAAAACACCAATGACTGGTAGATGGCGTTTCAACTCCTAAGGCGTGATAACCACTAATTGCTTTCAAACACATGAGAATTTTGCTTTTTTAACTTTAATTCTAATAAGCAATTAAAATAAAATATTATGCCCAAAATTTAATTACCAAGCTCAGAACAACTCTTACTTAAAAATCATAACTATAATATATACTAGATGTCATCTGGTAATACCAACCATAATACGAGTACAACCAGAAAGCACATACAACACAAAAACTCAAAATTCACCACAAAACAGCTGGTAAACAATAGCAGAGCTTCAACACTGAACAGAAGACTGACTGGTCCAGAGCGAAGTGTGCTCTCCTGACATCAACACAATATAACACTTTCATTGTGTGACCAATTGAAAGAGCGTTAGCCTTGCTTTCTACTCTAGGCTTCTAGCTTCATATCTAGGCTTCATTTTCTTACACAAGACTAAATATCAACCAGTATCGCTTTTTTTACTGTTTACAAAAATTATTTTATTAGGTACATGAAATTTTATTTTTACTTTTTAAATTAACAGATTTATCTTTGATTTACCTTTGACGATGGAGAATCACCGTATATCCCCATGCCATATTTGATCTGATGTTGTTCTATGTGTTGTTTCGCCATTTCAATTTCTTTCTTCTTAAGTTCAAAAACCACTTGGAACAGGTCTCTCATTGATATCACCACCTGAAATTATCAGTATTCAACCATCTATGTTTAACTAAATCCAGTCATTAATATTTTAATTTATATTATACAAATCCACTTATGGTAATTGAACGTCGCACTATCCAGATCCCAAACTATGAGTATCGGCCTACCGATGAAATAAAAATATTGACATTAGGGTAAAAACATTTAATATCAAAAAAATTGAAATCGTTGCATTACATGTACATTTTATAAAAGCATTTTCATACAACTGATTTGGTTTGTCGCTATGAACACTAGCAGTAATCAACACATTCATAACCTATGGAAATTTTGCGAGTTACTTTGTAGCGTAATTGCACTTTGTTTTTTTTTAGGTGTGAAGGATTTGTGTGAACTGACATTAAGTTTCAATATGAATTGGTGTAAGACTAATATCTTGTACAGAGTCAAAACTCTGTCTGCAGCATCGATATAGCAGGGGCTAAATTCGCAATCGCTATTTACTCTATCATATAATGACATTGGACTATCCGGATTTTTTGTTCGGTGTTCCGCCACATTGATCCAAGATTTACTGTATTAATAATGAATTGATTGACAAACACATTTAAACTTTATTTAACACATCTCGCGCGAGTGACGGGCGCGCCCGTCATACGCAGTTGGCTCACCAGGCGTTTGGCGGGCGCGCCCGTCATGTTGGTATAGCAACAACCTTCGTTCAGTGTGAGCTTAGCCGTGGTGGCGGACGGTTGTGTTTGTTTCCCGCCCTTTTAGGGAAGTCTTCCACAGTTTTTGGCGCGCTTAGTTTTCGCTTCGGCCATTTCATTTTTTCGGGTGTGTAGTATATAGTATATACTATATATATATATATATAGTATATAGTATATAATGTATATAGTAGTGTGTAAAGTAATATTAATTTTTTAGTTATAGACTTTGTTATTTTCAAACAAAATATCTCCTTTTACATGTTTTCCTAAATTGTTGTAAACATTTTGTGTCTGAACTAAAACACTTGATACAATGGTTTAGAAAGGGGTTGTAAATATATTTTTTCTCAAAATTATGATTATATACAAATTGTCGACTACAGAATTTGAATATATTATGTTACTGTGGCCTTCTGGGACTATTTTTGTGATGTGCTGACGTCAAGGACGGGCGCCAGGAGCGGATGACGGGCATGCCCGTCACGGAAATGACATCACGTAACTCAACCAAAATGGACCCTGGACAACTGGAAATACCATTTGGGATATTTTGACATCATTTCTGAATAAATAATCACAAAATATTTTTTAAGCTTCTCAGATCCGCAATTATGATAATTATCAGCACTGAATGTGTTAATTATTTTTAAAAAACACAGCAAAAAATAGAAAATTAAGTTATAATTTCTTTTTCTCAATGTACTTTGGAAAAAAAATACTCTTTTGGTTGTAGCTGTTGAAAGTGACTCTTCAGTCTCCTCATAACTTCTCTAGGGCAACTCCCAATGGGATGCATCAAGGTCGACCTTAGTAATTTGATAGGCTATGGTAATCAAATTAAATTTATACTCTAACATTACAAACTCAGTTTCCACAGAAACCGTTGTTAATTTTCCACTTATTTATCTCCATTTAAAGGATGGATACAGCAACTAGATTTAAATCCTACTTATAATTAATATTTGGAAGTTTGTGTGTTTGTTATTTAGGGCTCCATCACACCCATACCACCAGACCAATTGACCTGAGAATTAATTGATAAGTAGGTAGATATCACCAACCTTGAGTAATATATAGACACATTCACAGTCTTGAAATACAGTAGAACCTCGATTAAGCGTCACTATCGGGACCGGGAGTGTGACGGTTAAGAGAATAGACGGATAACAGAAATTTAGCTATAAACCTGTTCAATCCTATCCTGTATATTTTAAATATTTTGGAATAGATTAAACCCTGTATAAGTGGATAATACATATTTATATTTAAATTACATTCATTCAATGGTAATGGCAGACCTTCTAAACTGTATGTTGTGCCCATTCAGTGTTCGCAAGTGAATTACATAACCTCAAATTAAAATATAGTCCGTAATCTTTTAAATGTGTCCGCCAGCACCATAAATCAGCGCGATACATGTAGCTGTTTCGCCCTTCCTTAAACATTTAATAATTTTGATCTTTTGGTCAAGCCCTGGTACGACTCGTTTTCGTTTTTCAGCAGTCGTTAACAATCAACAGTTACTGTACTGCAGTTGTTTCTCAGTACGTATCTAGCTACACACTCTGTAACAGCAAACTCTATATAATGCTGAACTACGAGGCGTGCCGTATAACCAAAAAAATCAACATGCCAATGAGTAATAAATAATTCGCTCCCCCCCGTATCACTCCTTGCGTGGAAGTGGTGATTTTCGGTGGAAACTCAAGGTTAGCCGCGGACACAATAGCGGATCACAATAGCGCTTGCACTTTCTTCCGTGCTTTGCGCGACGCCAATTTACAACATATTGCGAGCCCGGAGGCAGTGACGGTTAACAGAGATTGACGGATAAAAGAGTGACGGTTAATCGAGGTTCTACTGTACGCTTGAGCTATATATTTCATTCCAGTAATCTAGCATTTCTGTAATCTAGTAGAACAAAGTTATGATATCTGCCAGAATAAGGGCCACTTGGCTGGGAGCAATCTTGCGACTATCGCACAGTAACTTATGCTGCACTATCATCGTGGGGCACTGCATTGAGGTTAAAATTGTTCTGTTTTACTTGAATCCACTATCTCACAGAGTCACGAGCAGACATATATGCAATAACTTGAAACAGTGCGATTGTGCAGTTCTCCAGCATAAAAAAAGTTTTTTCTCATCACTCCACGAGAAAAGGTCGTGCTATGATCGGGGCAGCGACAGTTGCTCCGTGATTGTTGCAAGAGTCGCTCCAAGCAAAGCCTTTAGTGAGATTCTACTTACTTGATTCCTATAAAGTAATGGTAGTACGTTAAGATAAGATCTTAGATAAGACTAAGATAAGTAACTAATATTATGAAATTTTACACTTTGGTACTGTCACATTATACTGTGTTTACGATACAGTAAAAAATATCAATAGATTAACACTTGATACTTTGAGTTCAGCCCGTGTATAGTTTTGACAAGGGATGAACAAAAAAATATTCAAAGACTACCAAATATTTTGTCCAGTGATATTTGCGACCTATATTATGACAGAAGAAAATAAATTAGCTATACAAAGTTCAACAAATTTGAAATATTTAGGAGATGTATAAGTAAAATCTGTATTTTTAATCCTCTCATTAATTTAAAATCCTTTATACTTCCTATGGTTTGACATTTCAATACTTCATCACCCCCGAATTCTATTAAATGCCTAACTATCTAGAGTCTACTTTAATTATTACGTAAGTAAGTAATTCTAATCTAAGCCATAATGTACAAAGATCTTTTCTTTAGTGGTACCTATTTGTTAGTTTTGTACCTATTGTGTCAGGCAGCAATTTGTGGTCAAAATGTGGTCACAAAATATATGAAAACTTAATTGTATGGTATCGTATATAAGTGGCTGGTGACAAATCTTGATGACTTAAAAATATCAGTCCTACTATAAAAAGAAAATTTCTCCACTGTGACTGCTACTGCAGTTTCTTAAGTTAGAATAATATATAAGGTGTCAAGGCTTTCAAACTTATAGATAATCTCATAGTAGGGGTACAAAATTCAGAATGCTAAACTGATTAATTTGTTCACCATACCTGGCTTGCAGCCTTGTCAGTTTTGATGCCGAAAAACCTGTGCCCTGTGTCTGGAGAACCAAAGATGTAGCCGAAAGCTCGAGAATCAGACATGTCTTGAGCTATGAAGGAGATCTTGTGTACAGGGTGATGGTACAAACAGTCCTGCAAACACACAGTCTTGATTGATTGGCTGAATAGAAAATACTGTTTCCATGGTAATGTTGACGTGTCAGTTGCAAATAACAACTAATTGCATATTGTTAAATTAATTATTAATCATACATCTCGGACACATACAACCCTGCCAGTGATAACGCATCTTAATAACTGTGCTTGGAAGGAAAATGCATGGACCACTCCTTCAAATACATATTGTAAATTTTAGCAGAGTCGTTATTTAATTCCAACTACTTATTGATATTGGTTACATTCCAAACTACACGTCTCAACCAGCACACAACACAACGTTTTTTTTTTGGTTCAGATCCATCATAAACTTTTCCACTGGCAAACTAATCATTTTATTACCACTCGCAGGTTGATTCGGATACATAGTTGGAGAGGAAAAATAGGTATGGGTTGGAGAGATGGACAGGATTTAAGAAACTGCGATATTTTTTTATCTGTCGATCCGATAACTCTAGAGATTTTCCTACATGATGTACAAATCATGGGGTGGAGAAATAGATAGGCTTTAAGAAACTGTGATAGCTTTGAAACTTCTGGTACTATAGCTCTAGAGGGTCTCCTACAAGATTTACAAACCACAACTTTAATGTGACATTAACTATCACCCCAATGGGATCCTAACTGGCTTTTGCTAATTTAGGAATCAATACTGGGTACAGTAACGGAAGTTGTCAAGATTGGGGGCAGTGTTGTTGCTGTCTTTTAGTGAACAACTTCAGCTCCCCACCGGTGGAGGCTGGGCTTAACGGCATGGTGGGGGGGTTGTACTGGCGACCATGATGAGGGCCAATATGAGAGACACCTGATCCCGTGAGCCCCTGTTCCATTGGATAATTACACCTTTGCCCACCCAGTCTAAGCTTGGCCGAACCTATTCCATCTACCTCCTCCTTTTTCCTTTGCTTCCCTTACATTAATCTATAAAACGAAGATCTAACTCCCTGCCTCTTGTATAGAAGGGGGATGTTTTTGTAATCTATATGAGGGGGATCTATCTATTATCCCTTGGGCTTTAAGCCTAAGGGATAATCAAAGGGAAGCTGCCTTTCTTTTCCAGTAGCCGTACAAGAAGACAAAATAATGTCTGAAGTACCCTCACAGGATTTTCCTGTGGTGTGGGAAAACCCAGACCACCAAATCCCAGACTACTAATTTGGTCGGCAGCCATCTGACCCAAGACAATATCGTGGGGAAGATGCAGTAGGGTGGCAACCGCTGGAAAGCTGTGGCTAATTTCATCTAGTCTGTGATGCGCCAGAAGAGGAGAGATGGGTATGTGCAGTGATCCCAAATCGAGGACAACAAAAGGTAGATCATCAACTGGGGAATCTCGAAAGGAACAGCAGCTGAGGATATCTGAGCAGAAGCCACACATTGCGATGTCGCAATGAGCTGGTGCTCGGGTCAATCGCAATGGATGTGGTGTCAGAACGCGAGAGGTTTTTTTAGCAAGTATGCCCGGGGAGACTTACAGGCGCCTCTACGTATGCCTTCCCCTAGCCGCCTCAAAGCGGGGCCTCGACATAAGTGCTGTTGATGTGACAAAGAAGATGGAGACCCCTGCTCGTCGCCTTGCTCACTGGAACAAGCGGTGTAGAGGTCCCACATTTCATGTGTCGGTAAGAGCTATTTTAAGCTCCTTTTCTGCATGGGGGAAAAAAAGAAAGGAAGGCGCGTGGAATGTTGGTTAAAACAGTTCTTACCGACACATGAAATGTGGGACTTCTATGCCGCTCGTTCCAGGTGGCAAGTAATATATAGGTCCTTTCATTGAGAGCTGACTGCTCTATTGCTCAATGGAGCAATAGAGCAGTCAGCTCTCAATGAAAGGACCTAATACTACTTGCGCCATTTGATGTGGACTTGTATTGTATGGAATGGCACTTAGTTTTGAGTTCAGCCGCAAACAGCGCCACTCTCATGTGTGGAACCAGAATACTGCCTATTTAGGCAAGTGAACTGAAACACTGGGGTGGTGGTAGGTGTGGTTAATTTATAAAAAATTTATGGTTTAATTTACGTTGATATAAGTAACAATAATAATAATTTTTTGTATCATTTATACACTTTTACTTCTTTTTAGGATTATATTGAGTGTGTGATATACACACGAAATCCCCCCCCCCCCCCCCCCCCCCCGAGTGCTCATCATGCATATGTGCGGACCGGAAATGAGGCTAGGTATACAAATTTGGCAAAATTTACATTTTTTTCAAAAATAACACATTTTCCTGTCTGAATACTCCAAAACGTTAGTGATTATGCGTCAAAATTGTTTAGCACCTAGGATACCCAATAGCCCTTAATTCAGCAGTGAATTTGTTAACCCTAGAATGCTCGCGCGGGGTAAATTTTCTCCAGGCATGTTTTTAATACAAGAGAAAGTATGCGAAGACGCACCTCAGTGCTTTCTCCCCCACAGTACCTTCCTGTCGATTCGTCTAGTGGCTGATCTTGAAGTCTAGGTTGATAAATTTGTATTGGCAAATCTCGTGTTAAGTCCTTGCTGTACTGAAATTGTAACATTACCAAGATACCTAAAAATCGCATAAAGCTGGCTTTAGGAATACTGCAACATAAACCAATGCAACAACTAACTCGGAAAAATTGCCAGATTTGATTTCTGTTCAAGAAATTTAGAGATTTGGATTGAAAAACTACAAAGTGCTAATTGCGGTAAATGCACCTGCAAGGACCATGTAGAAGACACTTGTGTTGACTTTTTTTGAGTAAACAGCATCCTTTTTTCTTAAGACTTTTTACATAATGGAGTGTATATAAGTTAAATATAGTTGACATTAAAGTTTGTAATATGTTTCAAATTGCTTGTCGTTTCATTAAATAAATACAATAAAAAATAGTGGGGTAAATATTTAATCTGCGCGAGCTCTCACGTTACGGCGGTAGGCACGAGCTCTCTAGAGCTAACTGCGGATCCGTCTTACCCCGGTCTTCTCGTCGCGCAGCCGCAGCCCGTCGATGGCGATGTTGATGGTGATGCGCTGCTTGTGCTCGCCAGCCGCCCGGATCGCCATCTTGAGGTCCGCCAGCGCCTCCTGGCACATCTTGTCCCCCCGCGGGTCCGACACCTCCAGGATCCCGATCAGTTTCGCCTTGTAGCTCACCCCTTCTCCCAGGAATCGTGAAGGCTCATTTTTATCTGGAACCGAAACGATTATTGTGAATGACAGTTGTATAAAACAAGATAATGTCTAAAGAGAGGATAAGAATATAGTAATTAATCTACGCTACAAAATTGTTATGCCACTGCCTCGACACTGAATCTAAAAAACTACAAGGCTTGCAGACCGTCTGTTGTTATCCCCTCTTTGGTTATAGATGCTCACTAAGAAAATGTTTTACGAAATTCCTTGGGGTTTCATTTAACAGAACTCGATTTAATGTTAAGGAACCATCAATTTATGAAGTTTCCATGGAAACGTTATTACATAGGGATTTATAAAAATTGAAATTAATCCAAAGTAATGATGTATCAATCCAAAACCTCAAATCAGTATGGAACGGAATAATCAGCTAGTAGTTCTTGGTAAAAAAATCAGGCCACATTATTTCATCAAAATATATCAGATCAATATGGTGACAAGAATTTGTTAACAGGTATATCATGTTGTAATTATGTTAACTATCAGCTGATTTGTTTTGATGTTTTTGTTTTGGTTCTTTTGAATTGGATTAAAAATTCAGTTTTCTTGTAATAGTAGTTTTATTTTAATGGCGACAAACAGGAAGAAGGGTTGTATACACCAGGAGGAACATGATGAGGAAATAAATTCTGTACCTAATCAACCTATATTTTGTTCTAATTTCGACAAATTCGATGAGGATAATGAAACCTGGAGCACCTACTTGGTAAGACTAGACAACTTCTTTGACTTAAATGGTATCACATCAGAAGTAAGGAAAAAGCAATATTTGATCAATTTATTAGCACCTAAGGTATTCCATGATCTAAGAATTAGACTAAGCCCATCTAACACTGACGATAAGAATTATGAGGAATTGTGTGGGGCTTTACAATTATTACTTGAACCTAGAGGTAGCATTATAGCAGAGCAACACAAGTTCTCAAAACGAGTACAGAAACCAGGCGAGCCTGTAGGTAGCTTCGCTAAAGATCTGAAAACCTTAGCCAGTAAATGTGATTTTAAATGTCCAAAATGTAATGCATCTACATCTGATGTCCACTTGCGACAACAGTTTATATCGGGACTTCATGATGGAAGGTTATTGTCAAAGTTAATTGAAATTCATGAAAATAAATCTTTTAATCAATGTCTTGAAATAGCTAGTAATTATGAACAAATTAAAAATGAAACAACAAAAATCCAAGAGTCAAATTTGTGTTCAAAAATGGAGGAACAATTTCAGATTCGGGGAAAGAAGAAAGCTGGATACTCGCAAGGAAGAAGTGGTAAATTAGCTTGTTTCAGGTGTGGAGAAAGTCATCACATAAGTGTATGCGAGGTTTCAGCAGATATAACGTGTTGGAATTGTCAGAGAAAGGGTCATATCAGCAGAGTTTGTAGGAGAAAGAAGCAAAACATGCGACAAGCTGACGACGCTTCACCGGATCCCGAATGTGACGATAAAGGTGAGTGCCAAAATCCACCATTCATGTCAATGTTGTCCATTGCGGATAGGCAGAAGAAATGTAGTAAAGTATCTAAACTTTCTGATGATGCATATCAACCAGAAATAGTCGACAGGCCCGGAAAAATTATGTTACATTGCACTATCGATGACAAGCATAACTCATTTGAGTTAGATACTGGTGCAGCGGTCAGTACTATACCCTTACATCTGTTTAAAAACAAACACCGGAAAAAATTATTTCCGGGAAAGATTCTGAATAAAACAAAAATGCCGTTAAGAACTTATACAGGGGAAATAATTCGTCCTGTAGGATTTGCAACCGTCGAAATTTGTTATAAAGATCAAATATCTGTGGGCAACCTATATGTTATTCGGGGTAATGTAGATAGTATATTTGGAAGGGAATGGTTAAAACTGTTTAAAATTATTGATCTTCCCTCATTAAATCGGGTATCAGAAGATTTAACTGATAATGAAAATGACCAGTTTATAGGGAATCTTAAGGATGAATTTCCAAGCGTTTTCTTACCAGGAGTTGGTAAAGTACCGAACTATGAAGCTCATTTGAGTTTGAAACCAAACTCTAAACCGATGTACCTGCCACCTCGCCCAGTTCCTTTTGCGCTAAGGGATAAAGTTAACGATGAAATTGACCGGTTAGAGAAGGAGGGAATCATCTCAAAGTTAACATACTCTCAATGGGGTACACCTATAGTACCGATTGTTAAACCAAATGGGGATATTAGACTTTGTGCTGATTACAAAGTATCAGTTAACAAGATCTTGGAACCTGACCACTATCCAATTCCAACGTTAGATGAAATTTTTTCAAGCATGAGTGGCTGTAAATTTTTTTCGACTATTGATATTTCTCAAGCATATCTAAACATTCCTATGGACAATGAAAGTTCTAAGGTACAAGCCATAAGCACGTATAAGGGTGTTTATGCGGTCAATAGACTCATGTTTGGAATAAAAAATGCTCCAGCTGAGTGACAGAGATTCATTTCTCAAGCTCTGGATAATATTCCAGGGGTTACGGTGTTTTATGATGACATTAGAGTTGTAAGTAAAACGTTAGAGGAGCACAAACATCGTTTGAGGGAAGTCTTTAGAAGGTTATCCAATAATAACTTACGTGTCAATAGTAAGAAGTGTCAATTTTTTAAAGCTAAGATCATGTATTTAGGGCATGAAATATCAGAAAAGGGTATTCATAAATGTAAAGACAAAATAGAGGCTGTAGTAAGTGCTCCCCGACCGACCAATAAAGATGAATTGAAAAGTTGGTTAGGTCTCGTTAACTATTACGGAAGGTTTGTCAATCATCTTTCAAGCTTGTTGCATCCTTTGTATGAACTGACTAGGGGTGGTAAGAAATTTGTTTGGACCTCGGAATGTGAGAAGTCGTGGCTTCAAACTAAGAAGGAAATTGCTTCAGAGAAAGTTTTGGTACCATATGACCCAAATTTACCCAGTATTCTCTCAGTCGATGCTAGCCCGGTAGGGCTTGGAGCAACTCTTTCGCACGTTCTTTTGGATGGATCGGAAAGACCTATATGTTTCGCTTCCCGAACTCTAACCCCTGCGGAACGGTCATATTCACAAATCGATAAAGAAGCTACAGCAATCTTCTGGGGTGTAAATAAATTTTTTCAATATGTATTTTCAAAAAGGTTTATTTTAAGGACAGATAATAAACCGCTAGCTTCAATTTTCAATCCCGCAAAAGAATTGCCACGGATGTCCGCGCAAAGACTTCTCAGGTATGCCATATTCCTGCAAGGGTTTGACTACGAGGTTCAACATATATCTTCTGAAGATAATGCAACAGCGGATGCACTTTCAAGAGCACCGATAATGGGAAAAGACGATGAAAATTTCATGGATGATATAAACAGAGCGTGTTTATATCAAATTCGACAATTCAATGATGTATTACCTGTAAAGCTGGATGAAATTAAGAAAGAAACTCAAAAAGACACAGTACTACGAGATATTTACGATTGTTTATCAAAGGGTAAAACTTTTGCTTACAAGGAGTATAAAAATCACCTTGACGAACTTAGTTTAGTGGACGGTTGCATACTGAGAGGAGATCGTGTTATTATACCACGCACTCTAAGAAAACGTGTTCTAAATGATCTGCATTTGTCTCATGTTGGAATCGTCAGGATGAAGGCCCTAGCTAGAAGTTATGTATGGTGGCCAGAGATGGATATCGAAATAGAGCGATTCGTGAAAGATTGTGCCCCTTGTCAAAGAAATCAAAAGAATCCTGCCAGAGTGTGGCATCCATGGGAACCGGAAAATTCACCGTGGAGAAGAATACACATTGATTTCCTAGGACCTATCTCGAATCAATACATTTTACTGGTTGTAGATTCATTCTCTAAGTGGCTGGAACTCTGCCCAATGACACAAGCAACATCCAAGAAAACCATCGAGTTTTTGGACGATATATTTTCAAGATTCGGCTTACCTTGCACATTGGTGAGTGACAATGCTTCAGTATTTAGATCAGAAGAGTTTTGTAACTATTTACATCAGAATGGAATTATTCATAGAACCATTGCGCCCTATAATCCGCAGAGCAATGGTCAAGCAGAACGATATGTTCAAGAAGTGAAGAGACTCTTAAGAAAAGAAGTGGATGAAAAAGGGAACTTAAAAGAAAAACTGCTCAAGTTTCTCACATCTCACCGGCGGACACCAACAACGGCAACAACAAAAAGTCCTGCAGAAATGATGTTTGGAAGAAAACTGCGAACTTCATTGGATGTGTTGAGACCTTCTTTGGAACCTTCGTTGAATCCTCCCTTTCCCACAGCACAACAAGGACATATATCATCCAAGGGAAGACTAAGAGAGTTCAAACAAGGTGACAATGTTTTGGTAAGAGAAATGTTGAAAAATGGTAAAGTAATTTGGAAGGAAGGTGAAATAAAAAAAAGGATCGAAAACGTGATGTACCACATTGCTGTTGAAAACATGATATGGAGACGTCATATTAATCAAATTCGTAAGGTATAAGCCTGAAGAGTTTCCTTGCTAAATATCTCAAGATTAGTTTTATGGGGGAAGAATTGTACTGTCTTAAAAATATATCATGTTGTAATTATGTTAACTATCAGCTGATTTGTTTTGATGTTTTTGTTTTGGTTCTTTTGAATTGGATTAAAAATTCAGTTTTCTTGTAATAGTAGTTTTATTTTAACTTTAAAGGATATTTTTTAGGAATGGCTTCAAATATTTAAAAAATTTTCAAGACCAACTGATCAAAAGTCACAGCTTCCTTTCGAAGAGCGTTCATTGAGGAATGGATTATATTATTAGCTGACCATATAGATATAGTTAGATAAACTGTTAGAATAATGCTATTGTCTTCAAAGAAAGGGGAGGATCCTTTTAAAGAGATTCATAACAGTGAAAATGTTAATTCTGCTGAAAAATAGTTTGCAATGAACTCGGTACCAAACTCTCCACATCGTACGAACATGAACATACAACAAAATGTAGATGCCTCTTGACCAATGTTGAAAGGTGAAGGTGGCTCTACTTGACTTTTGACTTCATTCTACCTCGTGATTCTGTAATTCTCTAGTGGACTTAAAACGGCTAGGATTACAAAATCACAAGGCTGAATGCTGGTACCTCTTTAAAAAGTTTTTAAACTTTGCTGATGTCATTAAGATAACAAAATAAGATGATTTTGTTAAAGAGGCTAGAACATAAAAATTCTGCTCAATGTGATCATTAGATAATTTTTGCTTTTTCAATTGAGAATAAACCATTAGATACTTTTATGAAATGGCGTCCTGATAGGTATTTTAAGCCACAAATGAATGAGCAATGAGTTTAGGATGACTGAAGCACAATGTTGTAGTCTTGGTAATAAGGCCGACCATTGATTTTGGATAATCAGTTGACATTGAGCTTATTCAAAGTGAACATTTGCTTAAAGGGAGAAGTAGGTGGAAACAATATTTTTTTATGACCGAAGCCCCTTTATGAGGTTTCAATCTTTCTGAGGTGGTGATTTTTCTAGTTGAAACTCATATTTTGCGATAGCAAAAAACTTAACATCAACAAGAACAAATTTATCACTGGTCTATCTAAATTTAATAATTAAACTCTCCACATTTCATATAGTTGTAGCAATGTATTTTCCCAACCTTTACTGGATGGTAACAATAATTTACTAAATTTAGGTTATTATGACAATGCATTACTTCATAGGGCGTTTTTAAAGTGAACAGAAATGATAGATTGTCGTCTGTAACATCAGTGAGATGACTTAGGTGGCTTTGTTTCTGAATGAGAATGGCTAATTCATTCACCAGTATAAATTATCTGCTCAATATTTATGCCATTAATTGTAAATCTTAATTCATTTCTTCATGAATATTGCTTCAGAATAACTCATGCTAAAGAGAAAGTTATAAGTTTAATTAGCGGCTTTAAAGTTTATCTTACTCTGTGAGGCCTGGAACAATATTTTGTGAGATTTTTCTGAAAATTAGCCTAATTGTGGCTTTATAACTACTCTAGCCCATTGGAAACATTCAACCATGGATCGACCATTTCAACACTGCATGGACTAGGGACGTAACCAGGATTTCGGGAAGAGGGGGTCCAGATTACCGGGGGGCTTGGAGGATATCGAATACCCCAACTATTTTGGGGCCCAGGGGTCTCCCTCAGAAAATTTTGAAATTTTGGAGTAAGTAAAATGGAGCTGCTAAAATTCAATTCCAAGCAGACGTATTCTTTCCCCAGAATTTTGAGTTCAACTCAAGAGTTATAACTATAAAATTATAATGAAATTCATCAATTTCTTTTAACTGACCAAAACACAGTGGTGTAGCTAGAAATTTTTCAAGAGGGGTTATATCACAACCAGGGGGCCTGGGAGGTATGAATGACCCCCCTGGAGAAGTGTCTGGGACAAAACCCCTAGAATATTTTTGAAAGTTAGAGCAAAATAAACTCACATTTTTAGGCAATATAAAATATACCAAATTGTCACTGTCATGTTCGCTATCCGGCATCGCCTCCTAAATTAAAACAAACTCAAACTCCCCTGTCAAATCATCATCAATACTACTATACAGTACTACCTATTGAAGTTTTCTGTTTTCTTGACAGAACAATAACTTGATACTAAGAAAGTGAAAATGTATGTAACAGCAGACATCAGTATAGTGCAATACCGTTCACATGTTTAATCCTTTTTTATACTCTCAATGAAAATATGAAAGTTTCTAATTTTTTTGCATAGTATGATGTAGACATGGACATGGACCCAAAATTAGAAACCATTATTACAAAATACAGGCTTATGGCAACCGTAATGCTGATAGTAATTAGTGAATTATACTATGTGTGCGTATCAGCTACCAGATCAAGCAAATGTTGTAGCGAAAAATGCACCAATTTAATATGCTCTTGTGGAGCAGTGGTTCTTATCATGGAGACAATACGACTCACTGCTCAATATCACCATATCATTTGTTAACCTAGCTTTATTCCCTTAACATTTGGTTTTATTAGGTTTACATATAATTGCACTATGAAGAAAATAAACGATAAGTGTAATTTGTAACCGGGTTTAATTTAATTATTATTTTTAAAATATTTATTGGGTGGGGGGGTCCTGACCTCAAGGTTCCCTCAAGGTAATTAAATTACATTTACTGCCAGAGTGTTTTACAAAGCTTGGAAGATAAAACAAATTGCAGAGCAATAATGAAATTCGTGATTGTAGGCTTCATTCATTCATTGATTTTCAACTCACGCTTCACTCATTTAGGCCTTGAAATAAGGTCAATGTAATGGTTTCTGAAAAAGTGATTTGATTAAAGAGTGCAGTTGCTGAAATTGTACATTTTATAATTTAAAAATTTGTGATAAAATTAAGAAAAATTTTAAAAATTGTCGAACTTGTATTTATATATTGGTAGCATTATAAAAGGACCAATATGTATGTAAAGGGGTCTATTGCCCTTTTTTTGACAAGTCTCCAAATGAATGGAGAGAACATGAGGTTTGAAGGTAGGTTTCTAAGAATAACGAGGAAGCAAATAATTTTATAATCGATTTATGTGTGATAAATGATTCTTGCAGGGTCAATATTGAAGATTGGGGGGTATGGTTTAATTCCTGTACATGATGGCATCATTCCCCTTAGTTATTACTGCTTACTTATTGAGATCCTCATAAATTGGGATTCCTTATATAAGAGAGAATGAAGTAAAAGACAGAGAACACAGGAAACAAAGGGTGACTGACTGAAAGGATAGATTTACCCCTATGAAAAAATTATGTCAGGTTTGATCAAAAAAAATATCAGAACCTGAACAAACCTTGATCAAAACTGATCAAATTTGCGGGGTTTTTGGGACTTTTGACTATCAAATCTGATCAGGGGTTTGTTCAGGCTGATCAAGGTTGATCAGTTTAGTTCAGGATTCATCAGGTAAGGTTGATCAAGCTTTATCAGATTTGTTCAGTTGCTTCTACAGGATTGGTCAGGCTTGATCAGGTAATGCTGATCAAGGTTGATCAGATTTGTTCAGGTGCTCCTACAGGATTGATCAGGTTTGATCAGGTAAGGCTGATCAAGGTTAATCAGTTTCATTCAGATACTTGGTCAGATTTGATCAGCATTATTCAGGTTTAATCATGCATGCCTGATCAGTTTTGATCAGAAAAATATGGCTTTTGGGACTTTTGACCATCAAATCTGATCAAATTTGATCAGGCAAAAATTCATCAGATTTGTTCAGAAGTGCTTAATAAGTATACCACAATACCCCCGTTGCAGCAGACCTGCATACTCAGCGAATTTCAAATGCAAAACGACATATTTCAATCCAACATAGCGAGATTTGACATTTTTTGGTAAGCTCCATAAGAATAACATGGGGAATGAGTATGCAGGTTTGCTGCTACAGGTATATTAAAACTGGGTGGTTTTAATTTAATATTTAGTAGATCTGACCTAGAAGAAGCTATTTACCAAACTTTATCAAGATATGTTGAGAAATAACCGAGATATAGAATTTTATTTATTTCCCATAAGGTTAACATTGGGACAACGTACTGTGTTTACCACATTCAATATCTCGGTAACCAATGAACATAGAGCAGTGATTCAAAATATTAAATTGTTTGTTTTTTATGAGCTGAATTTAATGGTGCCAACAAAAATTTGATGAATTTTATTTTTCTATGTAAAAAACTCCAAAAACCGATTTTTGAGGGGGTTTATCCCCCTTTTCCCCCCCTCCCGGTGGTCCGATCGGGCTGGTTCACAAACTCGTCCGAGTGATTACCACTTAACACGTCTGTACCAATTTTCATTAAAATTGGACCATTTTTACGGCCGCTATTGTGCTAACAGACAAATATATATATATATATATATATATATATATATAAATTCGAACGAATGGTGTTTTTTGCTTCTGGTGGCCCCAAAACGAAAAGTTATCATAGTCTCGGGCTTAGGTCTTACCATGAGACCTACGGTAATAGCTTCTTCCCTATAGGGGAAATTCACTAAAATTAAATTTTTTGTCAGATTTATGAGTTTAAATCAGGGGTTTATTTTAATGTTATGTTATTTTTAATGTTTTTTGTAAAAAAATTGGATGCATTAATACGGTTTAATTATGTAGTTGCCTAACCTGTTATTCAAGAAGAGTTCTAATACAGTTCCCAAACCTTCTCTGTGAAATTTTATATATATGAACTAAGTTTCATGTTAAACGGTCCAACAGGATCTGAGTCCTTTAGCTACAAATATAAACACCAACATCCTCTTTTACAAATTAGATAGGCCCTATCAGTGTATAACCTTTATTCTTCTGCCCTTATATTTTTTACTAGTTTATAAAATATTTGTATTCACAGATATTGTTAAAATAGTATTTATATACATTTTAAATAAAAGTTATGTATTTATAACTAATTTTTATTATGATAAACCGTACATATCTCTATAATATTTTAGTTGTTGTAAATGTGCCTGTAAACTGATAAGGACTGATAGCGTTTCGACGCTGAAACCTAGGTCTCCAAGCAACGTATTATTGGATCGTAAGGTAAGCCTTAATTAGGCTAATTGAATAATGTCAAATATCGATCCAGAGGCTATGAACCCTAATAAATATAATTTCAAGTAGGCCTATTTCAAGTATTTTCAAGTATAAACAGATAACGCTCGTACATTCAAACTGTAGGCCTATATTTGAATAAAATATGTTTCTAGCCTATGATTTGTGTTTATACCTGTAATTAGCTAAGTACACATCCTATTTATATTATATTAGGCCTACATTATATTGGAGATATTGTAAGTTGTGGGCAGATAATGGAATTTTTTTAAATAAAACAAAAACACAGCAAATAAACAAAAACAGCAAATAAACAGTAGGCTATCTCGATCAACACGAGTTTTATATCTGATCTTCTGCCGTTCGTTTCTAAAGCAGACACGATAAAACATCTGATTTCAAAGAAAACAAAATCGAAAGTAGACGAACTTCGGTAGGCTATATAGTTTGTCGTGTAGAACTCAACAACCAATTCTATTGTATTTATTTCCGATTTGTTTTACTCAATGGAAATTGACTATCGATAGAATCTGCACAAGATGGCGGATGATAAGAAATAAGGTAGGCCTAAATTGTTCAGTCAATTTATGTTAGTAACTTATAATTTAGTTTTTGGCTAGCTTAGGGAAGAGTGGGGCAGTTCATACAGGGGCACCTTCATACAGTCTAAATTTCCCGCCTTACAGAAGAGCAGGAAACAAATCATTCATACCACCTATAGGCCTCATCATGTACTACTACCCATAAAAGTTTCAATTCTGCAGTGTATTTCAATTGGGAGATATTTAACATTTACTGGAATCGGAGAAAAAAGTTTTTTATGACTATCTGGGAAAAGGGAGGTAAAAGTAGGCCTAATTTGTTTTTATATTTTTGCTGTTATTTATGCATTATTAGACAGATCAATGTTTTGGACTAAATATAAACACTAACTGTAGATCTCCAATTTTAACCTAAAAAAAAGTTATATGGTAATTTATAACATAACCACACTTGGGGCACTTTCATTCATTGAAACGGGGCAGTTTCATACATTATTTGTATTTACTATTTATCAATATTGAATAATTTATCTTTGTTAAGTAATATAAAAATACTTAAAATTAAGTATCAGCCTACACAGTTAAACTCAAAACATTTATTTTTTTAAATTTTGTTTAGGGTGACAAATGGCGAGATATTACAGTAGAACCTCGATTAACCGTCACTCTTTTATCCGTCACTCTCTGTTATCCGTCACTGCTTCTGGGCTCGCAATATGTTGTAAAATGGCGTCGCGCAAAGCATGGAAGAAAGTGCAAGCGCCATTGTGATCAAACGCGACTGTCCGCGGCTAATGACCTTGAGTTTCCGCCTAAAATCACCACTCCCACGCAAGGAGTAGTGTGGGGGTGAGCGAGTTATTTATTACTCATTGGCATGTTGATTTTTTGGTTATACGGCACACCTCGTAGTTCAGCGTTGCATAGTGTTTGCTGTTACACAGTGTGTAGCTAGATATGTACTGTGAATCAATTGCAGTACAGTAACTGTTGATTTTTAACGGATGGCTGAAAAACGAAAACGAGTCGTACTATGGCTTGACCAAAAAATAAAATTTATTAAACGTTTGAGGAAGGGCGAAACAGCTACAAGTATCGCGCTGATTTATGGCGTTGGTGGACTCATTTAAAAGATGACGGACTATATTTTAATGTGAGGTTATGTAACTAACTTACGAACACTGAATGGGCACAACATATAGTTTAGAAAGGTCTTAATTACCATTGTTTGAATGTAATTTAAATATAAATATGTATTATCCACTTATATAGGGTTTAATTTCTTCCAAAATATTTTAAATCTACGTATTGAATAGGCTTATAGCTAAATTTCTGTTATCCGTCTATTCTCTTAACCGTCACACTCCCGGTCCCGAGAGTGACGGTTAATCGAGGTTCTACTGTACAGGAAAACTAATAGAGCTAAGGCGGATGAATTTTTCACAATTAATTTTATGTCTAACTTTCATTAATAGTTTTAGGGCTGTTGATTTGCAAGAAATTGTACCAAAACTTACATTTTGGAGCAAGACTTCATACAGCTCTATTTTTCTGTTAATATATTAACAAGTAACATTGTGTAACCCTAATTTTAGGCCTAATTATCGTTAGTATGAAGTTTTTAAACAGCTTAAAACAACAAACATAAGTTTTAATGTTATTTGTTTCATTATTTTTCCCTTTTATGAATCTACCCCAATGAAGTATGAAACTGCCCCAATTTGGGGTAGTTTCATACAAAGTGCAGTGTTTTGGTAAAAAAAATTTTGATCATTTAATTTAAAAACTTTCATGATAATGGTTGGATGCCATGCAATATTTAAAAAAAAATTTCAGAACATTTCGTTTGGAAATAAGGGAGCCAAAAATACTTAAAGTTGATAGATGCGATTTTTTATGAACCTGCCCCACTCTCCCCTAATCAACTTAAATCTAGGCCTAGTGTTTTATTATATTTATTTAGGTTGGGTATGTTTTACTTAGTGAGAGGTATTCAAATACCTATTTGACAATAGTTTCAGTTACAGTTATTGGTTGTTATCGATGTTTCTTTCAATACTGATGGTTGTCGGAACAGTAAATCGATATAATTAAACTCGATAAGCTAATACTTTCTTTAAAAGACATTTTTGGTGGGGCGTAGTATGTGTATTATACAGCAGATTAACAAATATAAACTATTCGATACCAACTATCAGCATATTATACAGCAGAAATCTGCTGTAAGTTTATGTTATGCTGATAGGTGACATCGAATTAGGTACCAAAATCTAAGCACATGCGAAAACGAAAGTGATCTTCGCCCTAGCTGAATTATATTGAAAAGTTCAGTTACTAAACCTGAGTAAAACACATAAGATAAACAATATTTAGTGTAAACATAACCTGCAAAGGCAGAAGATCAGATATGAAACTCATGCCCAGCAACTACCCCTTTTGAGTAATAAAATGTTAAATTGCTTGATACTTATAGCATAAAGATGTCTACTTACTGAGTTTTTAACCTCAAGAATGCATTGACAATAACTAACTTGGTCTATTATCTTTCTATGGCCAAACAGAGAGCTCCGGCCCTCATGTCCTAACCACAACTTCACTATAATAACTTTCATGCAACTTTGTTTGAATAACAATTCAAATTCTAAACCGAAAAGGATTTAAACTCAAACAAAACGTAACTGCAGAGCAATTTAAGCATGTAAAGATAAAACAGTTATCTCTAGGGCTTGTGAGTTTAACGTCTACACAAAAATTAATTCAAATCAAAACTAACTAAACCAGTAAAATAAAAGGAGTTGAGAAGGGCTTAGGCTGGCAGGGCTGCCACTACAACCTCTTCGAGAACGAATGTTGAGTTTGAAACTTGACATATGTATAAGTTCATAATCAAGTAAATAAACTATTATATAACAATTAATTGTATTTCTAGGAATATAAATAATTGGACGTTTATTAAAGTTATTAGATAGCATATTAAAGTTGCAGAAGCGGGCAATAAGAATAATGCTTAAATTGAAATGTGATGACTCGACCAAAGGACATTTCAAAGAGCTCAAGATTTTAACTGTTTATGGTCAGTACATTTTAGACACAGTTCTTATTGCAAAGAAAAATGAGGCTCATCGTACTTTAAAAAAACAGATTCACAATTATAACACAAGAAAGAAAAATTTGTTCGAACAAAAGCATCACCGATTAAAGTTATATGAGAAAAAACCATCTCACGCTGGGGAAAAGTTTCTTGAAAAAATTCCAGATAAAATAAAAAATGAAATAAATCCCACTAAATTTAAAAAACTGATGAAGGAGTATTTAGCTGATTTGGCCATCTATTCCTTAGAGGAATTTTTCCACCTCCCTCCAAAAAAATCTGATTAGGAAAAATGTAAGTTTAGCTTGAGCTTCTAATGTATTAGTTTAAGCTTCTTGACACTATTCAAATGTAGTACCTTGTACTTCTTGATGAATAAAGATGATTGACTATTGACTATTGACTATTGACTATTGTCTTGGGAATGTTTGCAAAAATTATATGACAAAAATTATATTTTAAAGTAGACCTTTATTTATATCATCATTAAAAATAATTTTTATAGTGTATAAAATATAAAAAGTTTTAAATATTATTTTCAATTATTATTCAATGTTTTAATTTTTTTTAAGGTTTATTGAATATGTTTTAAGGCATGTAACAGACATGTTTTAATTTTTTATGTTAACTGCCGCCTATGGAATATATAAACAGGGTAAAACTAGTTTAATAACCCCGTTGCAGCAGACCTGCATACTCAGCGAATTTCAAGTACAAAACAACATATTTAAATCCAACATAGAGAGATTTTTCATGTTTTTGAAGTCTCCATAAGAATAACATGGGGAATGAGTATGCAGGTTTGCTGCTACGGGTGTATTAAAACATTAAAACTGGGTGGTTTTAACTCAATATTTAGTAGATCTGACCTAGAAGAAGCCATTTACCAAGTTTTAACAAGACATTTTGAGAAATAAGTGAGATATAGAATTTTACTTATTTCCCATAAGACATTGGGACAACATACTGTGTTTACCACTTGCAATATCTCGGTAACCAATGGACATAGAGCAGTGATTCAAAATACTAAATTGTTTGTTTTTTTTGAGCTGAATTCAATGGTGCTAGTAAAAATTGGATTATTTTTATTTTTATATGTAAAAAACTCAAAAAACCCATTTTGGGGGGGTTTACCCCCTTTACCCCCCCTTCCAGTAGTCCGATGAGGCTGGTTTACGAACTCGTCCGAATAATTACTACTTTACATGTCCATACCAAATTTCATTAAGATTAGACCATTTTTACACGAGTTATCGTGCTTAAAGACACACACACATATATATATATATATTTATTTACATATATATATATTTATATATATATATATATTTATGAAAATGAACGAATGGTGTTTTTGGCATCTGGGGACCTCAAAAAGAAAAGTTATGATGGTCCCGGGCTTAAGTCATACTATGAGACCTACGGTAACAGCTTCTTCCCTATAGGGGAAATTCGCTAATATGTTTTTTTTTGTTGGAAGATGTTTTATTACTATAATAATTGTTAAATTAAATATTATACAGCTAATTTGATATTTTTGCTTAGGTCATTTGATAAATTTTGTCATTCTTAACATAATTTCTATTATTCAAGCCTGAACAGTACCTATGCCTGACCAAATCTGACCATTCAAGTTATAACATCCGGCCTTATAAAATAACCCTGACAAAATTTGAACAAGCCTGTCAGGCCTGATTAAATATGCCTGATCAAGTCTGACCAAATCTTGGAGAAATTTGAACATTCCTGACAGGCCTGATCAGTATGCTTGATCAAGTCTGACCAAGTCTGATGATTCAAGTTATAACATCAGGCCTGATCAAATAATCTTGAAGAAATTTGAACACTCCTGTCAGGCCTGATCAGTATGCCTGATCAAGTCTGATCAAATCTGATAATTCAAGCTGTAACATCAGGCCTGATCAAAAATTCCTGAAGAATTTGGCACACCCAGGTCAGGCCTGATCTGGCTAGTTGATCAGTTTTGAACAACCGAGTCAGGCTTGATCAGGTTATTTGAACAAATCTGATCAAATTTGTTCATTTTTGATCCTGCTTGATCAAAAATGATTAAATTTGATCAGGTCTGATCAAGCAAATTTTCATAGGGGTATACTCTCACTTATTTTGTAAGATTACCACTAAACCTCTAAATGATTGATTGCTAATCCCAACTAACCGGAACCTTCAGAAACACTGTAAAACTTACCGAATCCCACTCATTGAGCCGAAAACCCCAACTACTATAGGCTTACCACTAGCCCTAATTAAATTTCAAAAACCATAAAAAATAGGCACATCTAGCACACCACTTCCAACCACTCCACCACAACACAGACTCCCCGCAACCCCACACTACTACCTTCCACAGACCCCACGTCTGACACCAAACCTTCCAACCCGTCACTAAACCTTCCAACCCGTCACCAAACCTTCCAACCCGACACCAAACCTTCCAACCCTTCACCAAACCTTCCAACTCGTCACCAAACCTTCCAACCCGACACCAAACCTTCCAACCCTTCACCAAACCTTCCAACCCGACACCAAACCTTCCAGCCCGTCACCAAACCTTCCAACCCTTCACCAAACCTTCCAACCCTTCACCAAACCTTCCAACCCGACACCAAACCTTCCAACCCGTCACCAAACCTTCCAACCCGTCACCAAACCTTCCGACCCGTCACCAAACCTTCCGACCCGTCACCAAACCTTCCAACCCTTCCATCCCCGGGGGCGCCCCGAGGTAAACAACCCCCCGCCGCGCCGCGCCGTCCCGACGTTCCACTTACACTTGCACGGGCTGGTCTTCTTGCGAAGCGTTTGCATGGGCGAGAGGGCGAGCCGGTTGTACCGTTGCGACACAGTTGACGCTTTGCTGTACTCCAGGGGTGACACGGGGGCCCGGGGCGAGGGGCCGAACACAAGGCGAGTGCTGAGTAGACACACGTAGCCGTCCGTCCGCCGTCGGGGGTGGATCAATAGTGGAGCCTTTCCGCCCCGACGGAGCGCCACCGTCGCCGCGCCGCCGCCGCCGCCACCCTGCGATACGATACGGACGATCGCGATGTCGATTGTCGATTGTTGATTGTTGATCGTCGCTTATCGCGACCGGTGCGCGCGTAACACGACGTGATGAATTGATGAGGGTGACGTGTCTACTCGGGAAAGAGTTTCCCTTTTCATTGATAGGGGGTGTTTGGTGTTGTGAACGATAAGCCATTGATGGGTTTTAGACAAGTGATTCGCGGGTTGAAGGAAAGAGTCTGAATCGAAAGTTTAGAAATTTTAAGGAATTTTATGTTTACTCTGCAAGTAAAAAATTGTCGTCGCAGGTGCGACAGTGAAGTGATGGGATTCCAATATTTTTTGTCACCTTTGATTTAGACATTAGTTAACGTCATCGTAAAAAGAAAACAAATAGAACGAAAGTCACCTTTTTTAAGAATTTTCTTCAAAGTAAATGTTACATCGTTTTACTTGGTCAGGTTTTAAATAATATTGCTAAAATAATGTTGACATTATTGTTGTACCATCATTAAAGAAGTTACTACTTAAGATAAAACACCATAAATCACTTCTGTATGGCGAATGCTATGGAGGCATAACGTATAACGTAGTTCTATAACCTTGAATTGATTCGTAATACTGATGGATCGTCATAAAATGAAATAGCCCAAGCGGGGTTTTCTAATTTCGGAAAGATCAGCTTTATAAAGCAAAAAATAGTCTATTTATTTGTAAAGCTACAAGCTACAAAACAGTATGAAAATGTTCGGGGATATCTCGACTTAAAACTCTTGCACTGTATATCGAAAACTGATTATCGATGTCTGTCGACTGTTGTGACCATTCGGAACATTTCAACCCTTCGCCTCTTTCACTCCGGAGTGAATAGTCTAATGAACTTTTGTAAAGTTTTAATTTAATCGCCAAGCTGAACCAGCATCAAATTATCAGTAATAATTTGGGGCAGTTACTGTAAAAACGGCTTTCCAACAAAATGGATACTTCAACTAAGGAAGAAAAATAAATTCAGTTTTTTTATTGCGTAACATTGGTCTCTCATCTACAGGTTATGTAATTAGAATATTATACGATACTCCCTCGGCGACATTG